>CAEMYA010000427.1:3237-30099 GCA_903131615.1 Diplodus sargus | reverse complement strand
AACAGCTGAAATAACTGTGGAGACACTCGCTCGAGGGAGAGTGAACGGTGTTGTGTCGAAGTCGGTTCCCCTGTTGATTTGTGTCTCCTCGTACCACCTTGGGACTTGAGCTGCTTCAAAACCTCATTAATACAGCCGGCTGCTCTGTCACAGCACAGAGATCCGTGTCTCTAAGACGGATTCATACGTTTATTTTTCTTGTGGCTCTGGACATCAGCCAGGCGACTAAGGAACGGGAGGCACGAATGCAGAGCGGGAGGAGCGTGAAGCACAGAGCATCATTAATCAAAACAAAAGTCCGGCAGGAGGGGTTAAGACGCTCCGAGGAAGCTGAGAGAGGAATTTGGTCCTGATAAAAGGAGGGCCGGGCAGAAAGAAATACTTTCATAGATGGGCAGGAAGCAGAGAGGACGGCAGAACTTCTCAACATAGAGACTAGAAATTCTAGTTCTGCACACTGAACGGATTAGTCACTGCTTTTTGTTGTTGTCTCCAGGTCTGCATCAGGGCCCTGAACGCAGCATTTCTGGTGTTTTTTCTCTCGAGACAATAAGTCGTCAGATGAAAGTGGAGGACACGCCCACTCGGTTCTGTCTCTGCGTCCCTCAGGGATTTGTGTCTGAGACCAGGACTCTGATGTGGAATACATGTTGTGCATTTCCTCCTGAAGTCCTCGGTCTGATCTGTCGGTGATTTACAGAGTTTCCTGATGAACGGATAGCTTTAATTGTTGCACGAGTAACCACTAACTGCTGCTACGCTAGCTGCAGTTAGCAGTTAGCTGAGCTGTCCGCCTTCTCCGGGCTGCGGTTGGAAAGAAACTCTGCAGATTATTAAGAGCAGACAAACTTGAAAAGCTGCTGTTTGCTCTCCTCTCTGTTTTTGGCTGCTTGCTGTGACCAGAGGACGTTCTGTTGCCGACTTGTTTACTTGTTACCTGCTCAGGACACGGCATCCCCGCCTGGTACAGGCCACGCCCCCGTCCCGCCATCTTTAACCTATCTGTTGGTGCCGCAGTGACAGGACTCCTGAAGACCTCGGCCTGACCTCTCTGTGACTACAGAGTTTTAGTTCTTTCACTCTTTGTCCTACTTTGGTCATAATACACGGATGAACTGGATTGGATCATATCAAACTGCTTCCCATTCTGTGCAGTTTGCAGCCTATTGTTTTCCAGGTTTCCTTTTCTTCCACTTCCTGTTTCCAGGGAAACATTTTGCAGAACTTGAAGTGTTCAAAGACTTGGGAACGCCTAAAAGATCAGCCAATTCAGAGTGTCAGCGATGCTGACAGGATATCTGCAGTTCATTGCTGCAGTTCTGGCTTTCACTTCCTCTGTGATGGTTAGCTGTGAGCTCATTCTCTTACAGATTCTCACCTTGTCGGTTGCTCATTGTCTCCCGTCCTGCTCGGTAAGATTGCTGCATTTTTATTCAACATTTCAGTGCACAGTTATTTTCGAGGCACTGATTGTGTGTTTGAACACAACAGAAACAAACCGTGTTCTGTTGTAGTTGATGGTGTTTGTACTAAAAACTAATCTTTTTCCTCTTGACATTTAAAGCCTCAGGCAGCAGCTCTGTGACACTGTTGGTGCTGAAGACTTTATCTGACTGAGGATCTACAGTCATCTTATCTCTGTGCAAGATGAATGCACAGATACCAGAGCACGGAAACAAGCTTTGTTGAGACAAGACCAACATTACAGGACATATTTCAGTCGCAATTAACTGATGTGGATCACAGACTTTTCCAGCTGATGGCTGCAGTGTTTGAAAACAGAGGGACGAGGAGACAAATCTGACAGACGACCTCACATGTTGCAGGTAAGGGTGGAGACTTTGGTTATTATTATTATTGTTATTATTATCATCATCATCTCCTCCCTGCATGTTGATCAAAAACCAGTGGAGTTTGTTTAGTCCACAGCTCTCCTGGTGTGATCTTAGTTTGCGGAAGCCCACAGTGGAAGTGTTGACGTGTTACCCGTCTGCTGTGGGTGCACGAGCTTGATCTCACGTCAAAGGTGTGAATAACTCGAATGTCGTCTGAATGAAGTGTTTTCTGCGACGTACAGTAAACACTTCAGTCCAGCCTGACGAGCTTCATGGAGCCAGCTGAAGTTATTTTCTGGTTGTTCTCCAGCGCTGCAACACAGAAATGTTTTGTGGAGTACGAGACTTCACCTGACTTTGTACCAGCGTGGAGGACGAGAGGAGGACTTTATCAATCTGTTTAGGAATCCTCTAATATAGAGGCTCCTTCCATGTGCAGAACTTGCCTTAGAAACATCATGTTTTTAGGTTTTCTTCAGTCTCAGTGATCTAGTGATAGTTGTCTGTACATCCATGAGTTCACCGCGAACAGGAAGTGCTGACAGCTGATTCTGCAAAGTTTAAATTGAGTTCAAGAGTTTTTTTTTTAATCTTGGTTGTTATTTATGATTTGTTTAGCAGAATGCTGCAACTCTGATTTACTGTGAAGCTTCAGAAATGTTTAATGGACTATGAGACTTTCATCAACATGCAGGAGGAGAGGATGACTGAGTTTGCAGCTTTGGGGGGAACTAATGTCACCTCCCTGATTGTAAACTTGACTTGTTATTGGCTTCCTGCCAACACTTCAGTCCAGTCCTGCCTGTTATAGTCACTGCAGATGATTGAGGAGTGGCTCCTCCTTCAGGCGGCACACTTGCATATCTGAGCTGCCTGCTTTCTGTTCACAGGTGACGGTGTGCAGTGGAGGATCAGCTGAGCTCTGCTGTCAGACGATTTGATCCGGTAGGTGCTCTTTATTTCCCAATCAGTCACATTTATTGGGATGGAGGGAAACAGGAAACACTGATGATACGATTGCAGCGTTTGTAATATTATCCAATACTTCCTCATTATGCTTTTCTATATTTGCATTTCATGTTTTAAAAACAGAGTCACACCGGCTCACCCTGCTGTGACTCTCTGATCATCACAACACAGCTACTGTTTCACATTCTTTATCTCTGTTTTTCAGCCCAGTCATGTCCTCCACCATCCTGCTGATCGTCCTGCTGTGTGGTGAGGAAAATGTTTTTGTTAATAATTCATTCCTTGACTGCACGATACAGGTAGAAGTGGTTTATCGAGTTTGAAGTATGTAGCAACGTATACACACCTGGAATGATTGTACTCAGTTTCAAACGAAGGTGACAGTCAGACGAGTCATAATTTGTTTCGCTGTAAACTGGAGTGTGATCTTTGATTTGATTCTTGCACAGACAGGCAGAGTTCAGGGCAGCAGGGTGTCTTCATTCTTTAAGTGCTTTTATAATTAATACTCTTTTTTCCTCTATATCGGACCTCGGAGGCTTCTCGTCCTCTTCTGATCAAACGAAAAACTTTGGAAACTTTTTTTGTGGTTAAAAACTGTCATGCATCAAGTTTTGTATGCGACCACAGTTTTACTTCTCATTATGGAGACGATCAGTGTGTTATACAAGATATAATAATATATAATAAAAGTGTGTGATCTTCATATTATATCAAACATTTTAGTGCTAATTGGCTTCAGATAGGAATACAACGGAGGTAAATGTGGTGAATTTAATGTGATCCACACACCAGGAGCAGGATTAAGAATGTCAACAGTGTTTATTTAGAGGAAGAAACAAATGAGTCTGTGTTTGTTAAGACAATCCTACTGTCGAGGAAGGTTTTGTGTAACATCGACAACAGAGCCAGGTGGGCTAACGTCACATTGTTTCATCGTTTCATTCATTGTTCAGCTCCACAAAGAGCGACGTGTAAGGATCGATACAGAAATATTGATACGTAGGATCCCAGACATCTCTGTTCCTAAGATATAGTAACTGATCAATATGTAAGATCACACACTGACCTGAACATTTATCAGTAATATTAACACGTGTCAACTAGTCCAGGAAAAAGAAAAAAAAAATCCTAAAACTAGGACTTTCAGTTGATTAACATACTTAATCCTGATTATTTGTCCATAGTAAGAGTCTCCAGTTGTTGTCTTGACGTTTCCATCAACAGTAAAGTGGCTCTTGACTTCCTCGGATGGTCGGGAGATGAAGTTGTTCATGTTGGTTCTTGTATCTCGGCTGCTTTGTTCACCTTCCACATGTTGGTGTGAACAAAGTCGGCAGTTGATCTGAATCTGAATGTTTGTACGTCAGACTCAGAGTTTCTGTAACTGGACGCACCTTCTCCTCATGAAGTTAGCTTATTGTTTTTTTTTCTTTCTTTTCACGCTATTAGTCTTTTTAGACTCATTATTTCTCTTTCACTGACAAATATGTTTTCTTTTCTAGCACACATCACAGGTCTGATCTCAGTAAAGCTCAGTGCCACTGTTGGAGGATCCGTCCTGATCAACTGTTCTCTCCCAGGATATCCACTGACGTTTTACTGGCAGGAGGGTGAACACAATGTTTTGTTTCACTGGAGAAATGGGAAGAAAGAAGAAGAAGTACAAAACAATAAATACGAGAACAGCAGTCAAATCTTCCCTTCTGAGTTCAGTTCTGGAAATATTTCCATAAAACTTAACAACATTTCTGTTGAAGATGACGAGAAAACATTCTTTGCCATTGTTAATTTATACGAGCAGCCAAACAAAGTCAGCAAATCGTCTGAAAAACAATGCAGCTCCACGCTGCAGGTTTCAGGTAAATTCAGAAGCTTCTTGACACCAAACCTCAATAAAACTCTCCTCATACCAAAGTGCTGTAAATGTCTCAGTTGTTCTTTCTCTCACTCTCACAGCTCCCTACCAGGATCTGGTCCTGACGGTTAACCACACAACCAACAGTGCAACCTGCTCAGCACGAGGAGGATACCCTGCCGCTCAGGTATCATGGAAGGGTCGGAACAGATCCAGTGATACAGAGCTGGACCTGCAGGACGCTGAGACGTTACCGCAGTCGGATCCAACAGAGAAAACCTTCAACATCACAAGCTCTGTCAACGTTACGGGGTTAAAGTCTGTAACCTGCATCGTCCACAACCCTCATTCTCACGAGACCGTTAACAAAACCAAAAAGACTGATGCTGGTGAGAGATCATTCAGATCAATTCATGTGGTCTGGAAGCATCTTCAGGAATGATTAATTAATTACAGTTAAGCTATGAGGAACTTGTTTAAATGAATTATTACCTGATTGAGGTTTGACAAATTTGTAATCTGTTTTTATTCCTGGAAGTGAACGTAAAGTTAGAAAAAGCTTAGAAAGGTTATAAGCTATCAGAAGCTCTGCAATATTTCTGGATAACGTCCCTGGAACTGATTACGATCGTCTAGACAATTCTTGTGAACCACGACACGTTTCAGCAGCGTCCCAGAAGCATCTCTGAAAACGTGCCAAGTTCATTTTTGACAGAAGCAAAACTGCAGGCGTGTCAAGCTGCACGGAGCAGATCGAGCCAGACAGGAAGTCAGACACGGAATGATGTAGTGTGACATTCCCAGTCTCACATGTTCTTAAGTAGTCCATGTTCCGGTTTATTAATAACACCACTGAAAATGAACACTTTACACGCTTTTCTGAGGAAATATTCAGGCATCTAGCCAAGAAAAAATTTCATTTTATGACCTTGAAACACCTGCCTGAGAGGAACAGGAACAACTCATTATAGTTTGTTAAAGTTCAGATAAAATAGTCGAAAACAGGTCCTGAGGTAGAAAAACAGCCAATACAAAGAGCACAAAACTACATAAACTGATCTGTCTCTTGAGATCCACTGAACGCAATGCAAACCATCTCCACTCGTCCCCCAAAGGAAGGCGAGCAGTGTTTTGTAAAAACACATAGTTCTGGATTTGAAATCTCATTGGCTACATGACGCATCAATCATCTGGAGGCTCGTTAGTGGCTCAGGAGAGGAGAAAGAGGAGAGAGTGGGTGGCTTGTCTATATGATTACTCGTTGGCTGTTGTAGGTTCTAGGGTGGGCATAGAAGCTCCTGTGCAGCAGGTCTGATCGTTTGTTAATCTGTTGTTTCTGCTGATTTACAGATGAAAACGAGATTAATGTGGCTGCAATAGTTGTAGCTGTTGTCCTCCTTGCTGGTGTCGCTGTTGGTGCTGTGTGGTTCTATCGGTGGTGCAGAAGGCAACGTGAGTGATCTTCGCTGATTTTCTATTCCATCTGTTATTTTATGTTTCATCAACTCGTGGGACGGGATGAATACAAGCACCAAACAGAAACCGTGTGACCTGATAGGAATAAACAACTAGGCTGAAACTGTAAAGTAGAACTGAGTTTGTTCAGTCAGCAGAAAACATTTGGTCACTTCAAACCCAATCTGACGTCGTACGTGGTATGATGAGAACGTCAGTCAGTGATTTTCAAACACGTCCTCTTATTTCTGGTCTGTATGTAGAGCGCCTGCCCGGTGCCGTCAGTCCAGAATGTCAAAGTCAAAGTCAAAATAAAGCTTTGTTAAAAACATCCTGACAGTGTTGAAGTCAGTCACAAGCTACAGCAGCTACAGCACAATAATATCACTCTGGTGCTTTGACTTTGCTGAAATACACTTATTTCATTTCATTTCAGTCATGTCCTTTGGTTTATTTAGACAAACTTTGATCAATACTTTGATCAATAATCAGTTCTATCCTCATCACACAGCTCCAGTTCCAGAGACAGTTCCAGAGCTACTGAACACAGAACCAGACGTCCCTAATCTCCAAGACCCAGTTCAAGAAGAAGGTCTATTACTGATAACGGTGACCTAGTTTCACCAGAGCCGTCCATGAAGATGATTTAAATCTAATAATGAATTAATATTATTAAAACAGTTAATAATAATTAGCTCAATGATGGTTTGGTTTCATTGGAATATACTCCATAGATAGATTCACAAGTCTGCTCTGCCCTTATCACGCAGCTCCAGATTTAAATCCAGATGCAGCTCGAGAACCAGTCAACCCTAATCCCCAAGACCCAGTTCAAGAAGATGGTCAGCTGTTTTTTGTTGTACTGAGCTAGTTTCACCAGAGCAATCGGTGATGGTTTGATTTTGTTCTACCTTTATCACGCAGCTCAAGATCAAGATCAAGATCAAGCTCCAGATCAAGATCCAGATCCAGATCAAGATCAAGTTCCAGATCAAGATCCAGATCAAGCTCCAGCTCCAGGCCCAGGTCAAGATGCAGATCCAGATCAAGCTCGGGCTCAAGATCCAGCTCCACTCAACCAATCACCAGTTAAACTTGATCCCCAAGACGGAGCTCAAGCTCAAGCTGAAGGTGAGCAGTTTCTTGTGTTGATGGCAGTAACCTAGTCTCACCAGAACAATCCATGAAGCTGATGATTAACAATGCCAGTCCAATAACTAATTATCAAAGAATTATAAGAATCAGAACCAGAAAAATGCATCTTTCTCTCACAACCTGACCACCACAGTCAGTCCGGTTTGATCTGTACTGTACTGTCACCTATTGTATGACAGACTACATAGAGATCTTGGGTGGCAGCAATTGTTTCAGGGTGTTAGGTCAGGACACTATTGTAATGTTCAGGTGAGTGCATTAATAAGAGGCAGAGTCCTTTAATACAGTTCGAGCTGTTTATCGGCATGTGTGGATGAGTGTGTGTTGTTGCTGCAATACAAGCGCCACAATACAGACTGATTAGAAAATAAAGTACAACTTAAACATATATGTAACCAGGTAACAACTGAAATAAAGCTCCAGATTAGTTATGAACTTAAAGCATTAATCAATTAAACGTGAATGCGCATTAATCTATAGGCCTTGATGCAACATAAGATGGACATACACTGTCAATGATCGATTAGCATTCAGTATGCAATGTATAAACACCAGAGATTAGCAATACAGCAACATAACCTCTGAGGCTACTGCTAGTTAGCGGCTAGGTCCACGTCACTCATTAGCGGCTAATTGTTCATCACATTATACAAACCGAAAGCAAAACTACTGTCATCAAAATAGACTCATGGATAAACACAAACATCAACAGAGTGAAACACAACAGAAAAAACACAGAAACTTACATCTTGAGTGACGCACACACTAATGATCATTCAGCCAGTCTGTGTCTCATTTAATTTAAATGAAATCGATACTTTAATTTCATGAAGATGCAGATGCAGCAGAACCTGCTGAAGACCCAGTTCAGGAGGAGGGTGAGCTGCATTTAGCTGATAACAGCGAGCGAGTTTGGAAATGCCAACTGAGATCATTCAAACCTAATAACTCATAATAATAATAATAATAATTATAATAATTACAACAACACTAATAGTATCTGTTAATGTCTCTCTTTCTCTTTCTAACCTCTCAGCAGCTGATGCACCTGAGGACGCTGTTCTACTATCTCAGGATCGAGCTGAGTTTCACTGTCAGACAAAGACGAGCACAGGTACTGCAGACTGCGACACCTGTGAGACCGCTGCTGCTTCTCCAGAGAAGAAACAGCTGTTGGAGAAAGAAAATGGAAATGAAGACAGCGACTCAGATTGAGTCAGAAGTGTATATGAGAAACTGGATCAGAACTGAGTCAGGGAGGGAAAAACCTAAAGAACTACTGCACATGGACTAAAATGATCCTTGAAGACTTGATCAGACAAACTCTTGTCCATTAATCTGTGGTCCACTAGCTGTTAGTCAAACTCTGGTGCTGAATAAACAACCGGACAAAGCAAACGGACCAACAACAGTATGTCGGGATAGTTCTGTGTGTTTCTTCTCTGGTGTCACACAGAGCTGCCAGCTGGATTGTGGTTCTTAAATATGGCAACTTTTATTAATAACATGAAGAATCTCCCGTCTCACAGGACTGAACGAAGGTCTGTTTATTTCCACACACAGACTCCACATTATCGCCACAATGAAGACTCAACTTTGTTTGTTCACACTGAACCAACAGAACCAACTGAAAGGTGCTCAACTGTGTCCAGTTTATTTAAACAGCCTGTCGGTGAAGCAGAACCAAGAGTGGCGTGACGGTACACATCATGACGTTGACATCCGTGTGTTTCCCAGAGTCACCTGCTGACTGTTTATAATCATATGGATGCTGTTCTGATATGTTGTGACTGAGGTTCTGACCCACCAAACATCCTGGAAGGTGGGAAAGTTACGCTTTTTGGCCCCAAGTTACATAATTACATCGTCACCATCAGTGAACAGGACGCTGTCGACCTCCATCACTCACAGGGAGGGAGGATGTTTTCTGGGGGAAAGTTTCTGGCCGACAGTCGCTGAGATTCTTTTCAATACAAGTAAGAAGTCGGTAGGACAGACAGGACGACGACAGACAGGACGACAGACAGGACGACAGACAGGATGACAGACAGGACGACAGACAGGACGACAGACAGGATGACAGACAGGACGACAGACTCTTTTCCTCATTTAAGTTGCCAAGGACACTTCCAGTTACCTCAGTACTGTTGTTTGGTCCTGTTATGTTGCTTTGTGGGTTGAAGTTTGGAACATTTCTCTCTTATTTGATGAGTGAAGGAACTATTTATACATCAGACTGACACACTGCGGTCCACACAGACGCCAAACTGTCCTCCCTTATTATTATCGGGACATGATTCCCACCTTGAAAGCGCAGTGTGAACGGGTCTGTGGTGTGATGATTTGTTTTGTTGCCTCCTATTTATTATTATTTTATTTTTAAGTTATAAACTTGATGTGGATCAAAGATTTTTCCAGCTGTTTGCTGCAGTGTTTGAATGCAGAGGGACGAGACAAATAATATAAAGTCAGTGAAGATTTGCAGACAGAGTTGCAGCATTCTGATAAACAACTGAAGCAGCTGAAGACTTGATTTAAAACATTAATGGCTCCTTACAGCTCTCCTGGTGCAATCCAAGTTTTTGGAAGTTTTTTTTTCTGTTTTACTGTAAAGCTCCAGAAATATTTCTGGACTACGAGACTTCACCTGACTTTATATCATCAGGAGGAGGAGAGGAGGACTTTATATCCTCAGGAGGAGGAGAGGAGGACTTTATATCATCAGGAGGAGAGGAGGACTTTATATCATCAGGAGGAGGAGAGGAGGACTTTATATCATCGGGAGGAGGAGAGGAGGACTTTATATCATCAGGAGGAGGAGAGGAGGACTTTATATCATCAGGAGGAGAGGATGAAGGAGTGACTTCTTGGGGGGAACTAATGTCGCCTCCTTTATTGTAAACTGTTTAAATTGACATTACTGTGTTACTGACTTCCAGCCAACACTTCAGTCCAGTCCTGCTTGTTACAGTCGTTGCAGATGCTTTAGGAGTGGCTCCTCCTTCAGACCGTCACTATGCTCAGGCATATCTGAGCTGCCTGCTTTCTGCTCACAGCCGTCACAGGTGAAGGTGCGCTGGGTGGAGGATCAGCTGAGCTCCGCTGTGAGACGATTTGATCCGGTAGGTGCTCTTTAATTTCCAAACAGTCACATTTATTGGGATGTAGGGAAACAGGAAACACTGATGATACGATCCCAACTTTGTAATATTATCCAATACTTCCTCATTATGCTTTTCTAAATTTGCATTTCATGTTTTAAAAACAGAGTCACACCGGCTCACCCTGCTGTGACTCTCTGATCATCACAACACAGCTACTGTATCACATTCTTTATCTCTGTTTTTCAGCCCAGTCATGTCCTCCACCATCCTGCTGATCGTCCTGCTGTATTCTCGAGCTGGTACCGCTCAACCAGTCTCTTTCCCCTCCAGCGAGGTGACATTCCATGTCCGCATGGCCAGAGTCACCATCCGAGTATTGGGCCGTTGGGGCCCGCGCCCATAACTGCCATCCAAACCACACTGCACCGGCCCCTTCTGAACCCTCCTGCGGGTGGTGAGCCCACTGGAGGGCGGGCACACATCGCTCGCTCGGGCTGCACCAGGCCTGATGTGTTGTGACGGAGGTTCTGACCCATCAAACATCCTGGAAGTTTCAAAGTTACGCTTTTTCCTCTAAGTTACATAATTACATCGTCACCATCAGTGAACAGGACGCTGTCGACCTCCATCACTCACAGGGAGGGAGGATGTTTCCTGGGGTAAAGTTTCTGGCCGACAGTCGCTGAGATTCTTTTCAGTACAAGTAAGAAGTCGGTAGGACAGACAGGACGACAGACAGGCTGACAGACAGGCTGACAGACAGGACGACAGACAGGACGACAGACAGGACGACAGACTCTTTTCCTCATTTCAGTTGCCAAGGACACCTCCAGTTACCTCAGTACTGTTGTTTGGTCCTGTTACGTTGCTTTGTGGGTTGAAGTTTGGAACATTTCTTCTTTATTTGATGAGTGAAGGAACTAATGATCCAACCGACTGAACACCATCAGATTGTAACACTGCGTTCCACACAGACGCCAAACTGTCCTCCCTTCAGGACATGATTCCCACCATGAAAGCACAGTTTGTTGTCTTCTATTTATTTTTTAAATTTAAGTGTCCAGTGAGTGTTTCTGTATCATCAGTGTGTCTGAATGTTGGGGTTTGTGTTCAAGGTGTCGATTTTTCTGTTATTAAACAATGGTACTTGAAAAAGTATTTGATTTACTGTGTTGTCTTTTATTTCACTATAAAACTAATCACAGAAATGGCCAGAAGAAGTAATACGTGAACCAAAACTGAGTGTAAAAACAGAATAATTAAGAATAAACCGAATGCTTTCACTCAAATGGAGAGAAGGGAAAGTGTGACCTGTGAGCTGAGTTGAAGTCCAATATATGAGCCTCAGAGTCATATTGCACAGTGACAAATCCTCTATTTACATTTGCAAGAAGGCAGAGAGAGCATAACATGGTGAAAACCAAACACCAGCCTGGTTTCACACCAACTGGTCTGCAGATAAACCAGCTGACTGATATTTGTTTGGGAGCAGTAAAGTTCAGACACGTTTAGAGAGACGGGGAGAGTTGTTGGATACTGAATAAAAAGTTCAACATCCGAATGCACAGTTTCATCGAGGCACTGATTGTGTGTTTGAATACAACAGAAACAAACTGCAGTCTGTTGTAGTTGATGGTGTTTGTACTAAAAAACAATTCTTATTTTTTTCTCTTTACATTTAAAGCCTCATGCAGCAGCTCCGTCACACTGTTTGGTGACGAACACTTCATCTGACTGATCTACACTACAAGATGAACGCACAGACACCAGAGCACGAAAACAAACTTTGTTGAGACAAGACAAAGATTACAGGACATATTTCAGTCGCAGTTAACTGATGTGGATCAAAGACTTTTCCAGCTGTTTGCTGCAGTGTTTGATCGCAGAGGGACGAGGAGACAGGGACAAATAATATAAAGTCAGTGATGTTTGTTTAGTCCACAGAACATTTCTGGAGCTTCACAGTGAAACAGAGTTGCAGCATTCTGCTGAACAACTGAAGCAGCTGAGACTTGATTTAAAACATTAATGGCTCCTTACAGCTCTCCTGGTGGAATCCAGGGCCGTTTCTCAATACCAAGTACGCCAAGTTCGAACTTGTGAACTTCGGGAGTTTGGACTTGTGGAGTTCAGTTGGAAGAACGAACTTCCGGGGGACGGAAGGACGGGAGAACAGGAGGACGGTCTTTCTGCAATTAGAACAGGAACGTACTTGACATACATACGTACTCTTCGCTGGTTTTCGGCTTTTCAACTTCCGGTTATTTTCACTGGTTAAAATAAAAAACAAAAAACACAATAAAAAACAACTCCGTTTCATTTGTATATTTTGTCATATGTGGATATAATACAGTGTTTTTCTATTTATACAAATATGAATATAGAATTTCAGAAAAGTTCCTATATAAAGGCCGAGTCGCGGGAAAATATTGTGGGGTTTATTGTTGTAGTGGAGAGCAGTGACGCAGCAGAAAAACAGAGCGAAACATTTAGATTTAGTTGTTGTTATCGCTATTATTGTTACCACATACGTTGTCCAATTGACATCATGGCGCAGATGGTCACTGCTATTATCGCCGGGGCGATGTACGAGGAAGCGGAAAAGGAAGCGGATCGTTTGAGGAGGAGCATCCGCCAGAGGAGAGCCGCCATTCGGCGAAGGTCGGAGAGGAGGCGTACCATCCTGGCAAGCCTCTCTGAATTGGTTAGTCTCGTTCCCATACACTATTTCGTCCTAATTTTAAAAAAAATGACAGAACTTTTTTTGAGAATAACTGTTAATTATGTTAAACTACAACACCATATAGGTTTGTTCACTTCACTATATAATGTTTCAAGTTTATCAGTTTGTTTATTGTATGTGCTACCTGTCAAATTAACCCATAATTAACTACTTTTACTAGTTTAATAATAACCCTCAGCCTATGTCCTACACACTTACCTGCCCTCTGTCTTAGCACTCAAACACGAAGATGTTGATATTCAATCTGAAAGACCCTGTAAAACATTTGTAATGGTTTTCAAACGGGAAAAATAAAAGCCACTGAATATGGAGTGAAATAAACTTAATATAAATGTCTTTAAGGCATTTGATTGATGGGGTGGGACATTTGACATTGTGAACACAATTTAATAAAAATACATTTTCAACAAATATGAAAATAAATATGAAATACAAAACCATAATAATAAATAGATTAAAAAGGGAATTCATAATAAATACATGATTAAAAGAGACTTCATAATAAGTGATAATGCCATACAATATCATAATAATAAATAATAATGAATTCTCAAATGTTTATTTCCTCTGATACAGGACCAAGGCCCTGAGCTGAATGACCAGCTGTCTATCCTGGCCACATTCTTTTCTGGGGCTGAGATGAAGCCAGTGTTCCGTCTCTCCAGGAACAGCATCACCATGCTGCTCCAGATGTTGCCACGGGAGAAGAGCCATGGATGGAGCCATGAGCTGGAGGTGCTGGTGACGCTGTACTGGCTTGCCTGTGGAGCATCGTACCGGGTCACCTCCAACGTCTTCTCCATTCCACTGGCCACAGTGTGCAGGATTGCGCACCGTGTTGTGGATGACATGATGACCATTCTCCCAAGAGTCATCCACTTTCCCAGGGCTGAGGAGATGGAAGAGGTGGGGGCTGGCTTTGCTCAGCTTGCCAACCATGAGGCATTTCGGGCTGCTGCTGGTTCCATCGACGGGTGCCATATCAGGATTGTTCCTCCTGCAGCGCCTCAGAAAAGAAGCTACATAAACAGGAAGCTGTTCCCATCTATTATCCTCCAGGGAATGTGTGATGCCAAAGGCTCTTTCCTGGATGTGTATATTGGACAGCCAGGGTCAGTGCATGATGCACTCGTTCTCCGAAGGTCACCCATGTACAGCCAGGCCCTGTACCCACCCGCTGGGTACTTCCTGCTGGGAGATGGAGGGTACCCATGCCTGCAGCGCCCTGTTGCCATCATGACCCCGTATCGCCAGCCTGTGGCACACACACACGTACAGGTTATTATGTCACTTTACAACACACTGTATATTTTCTTTCTGAATTTGAACAGGTCAAGCCCGCTACAACAGGCACCACGCAAGGGCAAGGAATATCATTGAGCGCACCTTGAGGTCCCAGATGGCGGAGATGGCCCGGGCAATGCAGAGGGGGATGAAAGGTTCCTGCCAGGGAGGGAGGTCCGAAGGCATCTGGCAGCCCAGCTCTCCGCTCCTCAGGATCTGCCTGCATGTCTGGGTGAACATGACTACATCTAGAGCGTAAATATTCACTCTCTCTACATGTAGTCATGTTCACCTGAGAGTGTGTAAAAATGTAAATATGATCAGATATCAATGTATATATTGTGTAAATCAGATGAATATAGATTTGTATAGGTGTAAATATGTAAACTATGTGTGTTTTCTGGTTAGCCCAAATTTAAATTCAATGAAATTACTGTAAATAACTATTGGTATTTTTTCTTTTCAATGAAATCGGTCTTTTTCATTTTTTTTGGTTCATTCTAATTTAAACACAACTGTAAATAATAATATATATGTTGTCCATCCAATGTTCTTTTTTGGATAAATGTAAATATTACACACTAATATTTTGTTTTTGTTGTGAATATGTACAGTATATCTTAAATATGAATTGTCTTAAACACATCTTAAACATTTCAAAATTTAATAACAGAACAGAATTAGAAATATTATAATCAGAACTTATTGACAAGCCTCTCAAACAGTGAGGTATCTCTCAGCCCTGTCCGCCGCTGCCCTCTCCCTCTCCTCCTCCCTGATCAAGGCCCCTCTCTCTCTCTCATCCTCTCTCTCTGCTCGTTGTTTTAAAGAGTCCATCAACGGACTCTCTCTCTTCCTCTTTCTTCCTGTCCTCTCCTCTCTAACGTCCTCTCCTGCCTCTTCCTCTGCAGTACAGGTAGAGGCCGGGGTGCTGACCACGCCACCTGGTGTGGCACTGGCGACAACCAAGGGCGGATTGACAGCATGCTGCCCCTGGAGTGCAGCGTTCATCAAGGTGCACCACTGCCAGGTGGCAGCGGTCACACTCCCGGCCTCTACCCCTTTGCCTGTTGGCGAGTCTTTTAATTCCTATAAATAAGTTATTCATCATTACATTGTGACACTGGAATCTTTGTCTTATTTATGACCTGAGAAATTAAAAATCGTTTCGTTTCCCATTAAATGCAAAGTGAACGGTCACGTGTCACTACAACGATACAGAACCAGCGGGCGGCTGATTTCAGAGGGTCACGTCGGGACACGGCTGTAATCAGCGGGGTAGCAGTAATGCTAAGCACCCGGGCCAATTTGCTAGCAGCTAGCATAGCACGATAGCTGTTAGCGGGGCTACCACATCAAAGCAAAAACTACGTGCTGCAGTAATGAAACGATCACAGCACTAATTTGCACTTATAACAATTACATTCTCGTACAAAAAAAAATAAAGCTTACATTTCGTGACCCTAAATTAGTAAACGTCTAAAAACTTGTAACTTACAGTTGTGAGTCTTCTCCTCTGCCATTGTATGACGAAGTGCATTCTGGGATACGTAACGGCTCAAGGTCCACACAAGTTTCCACCGATGCATCCTCGGTGAAATGGGCGGGGCAAGAACTTATCCGGGGTATTCGACCGTACTTGGCCAGATGAATTGGAACGGCACTTGGTCCAACGCCGATGACGTTTCTCAAGTCCACAAGAACAGAAGTACGGAGAAGAACGCATATTGAGAAACGGCCCAAGCTTTACTTCGAAGCTCTTGAAATGTTTCTGGACTACGAGACTTCACCTGACTTTATATCATCAGGAGGAGGAGAGGAGGACTGGAGTGGCTTTTTGGGGGGAACTAATGTCGCCTCCTATATTGTAAACTGTTTACTGTGTTACTGACTTCCAGCCAACACTTCAGTCCAGTCCTGCTTGTTACAGTCGTTGCAGATGCTTAAGGAGTGGCTCCTCCTTCAGACGGCACGCTTGCATATCTGAGCTGCCTGCTTTCTGCTCACAGCCGTCACAGGTGAAGGTGCGCTGGGTGGAGGATCAGCTGAGCTCCGCTGTGAGACGATTTGATCCGGTAGGTGATCTTTAATTTCCTAATACTTCCTCATTATGTTTTTAAAAAAACAGAGTCACACCGGCTCACCCTGCTGTGACTCTCTGATCATGACACCACAGCTACTGTATCACATTCTTTATCTCTGTTTTTCAGTCCAGTCATGTCCTCCACCATCCTGCTGATCGTCCTGCTGGGTGGTGAGGAAATTGTTTTTGTTAATAATTCATTCTTTGACTGAACAATTCAGGTACAATTGGTTTATCAAGTTTGAAGTATGTAGCAACGTATACACACCTGGAATGATTGAGCTCTGTGTTTCAAACGAACGTGACAATCAGACGAGTGATAATTTGTTTTGCTGTAAACTGGATGTGTGATCTTTGATTTGATTCTGCAGGGCAGCATGGTGTCATCATTCTTTAAGTGCTTTTATTATTAATCTGTTTCCTCTATATTGGGCCTCGGAGGCTTCTCGTCCTCTTCTGATCAAATGAAAATACTTTGGAAGAGCTTTGCTTTTTTTGTGGTTAAAAACTGTCATGCGTCAAAGTTTTGTATGCGACCACAAATTCACTTCTCATTATCACAACCCTAACCCTTAAGAGAGAATAAATTATTCAAACAGTGTTAATTGGCTTCAGATAGGAATACAACGGAGGTAAATGTGGTGAATTTAATGTGATCCACACACCAGGAGCAGGATTAAGAATGTCAACAGTGTTTATTTAGAGGAAGAAACAAATGAGTCTGTGAGCCACAGGGCTGGTTTGTTAAGGAAATGTGCAGCCAGAATCAGCAGACACACCCGTTGTTGTGGCAGAGGGAGCTTTGGTGTAACATGAACAACAGAGCCAGGTGAGCGAACATCGCATTGTTCAGTTCCACAAAGAACGACGCGTGAAGATCGATACAGAAATATTGATGCGTAGGATCTCAGACATCTCTGTTCCTAAGATATAGTAACTGATCGATATCTAAGATCAGTGAGTTAGTGTCGGTGTGTGCAGACACTCAGTTGACAGGAACTACTTTCCTTCCTCCTGTCATACTGTAGTCGTATGCAAACTACAGCTGTATGAATACGTACGGCGCCTCGGGCAGAACATTAATGATGACAGGCTTCATGTACAGAGAGACAATGAGGCTCGTTTTTACTTTCATTGCACTCTCAGTGATGCCTCAGTTTGCACGTTATCTGATTGTAAAACGAGGACTCTCAGTCGATTTACATATTTAATCCTGATTATTTGTCCATAAAAAATCATATTGTTCACTCCCCCCACCATATTAGTCATTATCAGCAGGCCCTTGGTCTCGTCTCCATCAAGGTGTGCTCTTTGATTCAGAGCTGACTTTCATCCCTCATGTCAATAAACTGGTCCAGTCCTGCTTCGATCAACTACACGTCTGTAGAATAAAACACATGCTCACATCCCCAATCTGGAAAAAATAATTCAGTCTTCACTTCGGCATAAATCAAAAAACACTTTCTCGCCTCCAACTGGTTTATGATTCAGCAGCTCGGCTTCCAACTGGTTTTGACAGACGTCAACACATCACTCCAGTTTTAGCTTCCATCCATTGTCTGTTTTAGAATTGATTGAAGATTTTATTGATCACCTTCAAAGCACGCTCAGGTCTGGCTCCGAGCTGTATTACAGATATTTTGATTCCCGATGAGCCAGCTCGCAGCCTTAGATCCTCAGGCGGGTCCTCCTAACTGTTCCAAAGTCAAGACTACAAAGTAAAGGGGGCCGTGCCTTCACCATCAGAGCCCCTCGACTTTGGAACGCCCTGCCTGAGGAGATCAGGCTCGCAGGATCAGTAAATTCTTTTCAATCACTTCTTAAAACCCTTTTTTTTATAGACTTGCCTTTATGTGATGTGGTCCTGTTATGTTTATTTTTACTCCAACTGTTTTTGAGTTCTGAACTTATTTTATTTATTTATTTTCTCAGCTACTTTACCAATTTGTATCATCACCTCTGTTATTTCAACTATTTCATGTAATCTATTTTATCGTCCTTTGTAATTGTAAATTGTATTTTCTTGCTTTGTTCTGTCAAAGCACTTTGTAAACCATGTTTTTAAAAGTGCTACACAAATAAAGTTGGCCACGGCCACCCCACCCCTCCGCCATTGCCTCAGAGGTCCTGCAAGCTCAGAAAATCTGCTGAGTGTCTCCAGCTTCACTAAACAGTGTTAATCGACCTGAAAGCTGCAGCCGCACATTTAGTTCTCACTGTTGACAGTTTGTCTCACGAGGAGTTATCCAGGCGTCTCTGTCACAAACTATCCAGCGTGGTCAGCCTTTGGCGAGGAGGAGGAGGAGGAGGAGGAGGAGAAGGAGAAGGAGGAGGAGGGCTGTGTGTTGGTGGTGTTCGAGGCTCCACGTACTCTGGTGGCAAATTTTTTTAAGTTTAATTGAGAGATCTGAATGCCATCAGACCGACAAGAGCTGCTGGCTTTTCACACGTGGTTTGTAAGAGTCTCCAGTTGTTGTCGTAACGTTTCCATCAACAGTAAAGCGGCTCTTGACTTCCTCGGATGGTCGGGAGATGAAGATGTTCATGTTGGTTCTTGTATCTCAGCTGCTTTGTTCACCTTCCACATGTTGGTGTGAACAAAGTCGGCAGTTGATCTGAATCTGAATGTTTGTACGTCAGACTCAGAGTTTCTGTAACTGGACGCACCTTCTCCTCGTGAAGTTAGCTTATCGCTTTTTTTTCTTTTCTTTTCACGTTATTAGTCTTTTTAGACTCATTATTTCTCTTTCACTGACAAATATGTTTTCTTTTCTAGCACACATCACAGGTCTCATCTCAGAGCAGCTTCTCAAAGCCACTGTTGGAGGATCAGTCCTGATCAACTGTTCTCTCCCTGGATATCCACTGACGTTTTACTGGCAGGAGGGCGAACACAATGTTTTGTTTCACTGGAGAAATGGTGCAAAAATAGAGGAACAAAATAAATACGAGAACAGGAGTCAAATCTTCGATTCTGTGTCCCATTCTGAAAATATTTCTATCACACTTCACAACATTTCTGTTGAAGATGACGAGAAAACATTCTTTGCAGTTGTTAGTTCATACAAGGAGCCGAACATAGTCAGCAAATCGTTTGAAAAACACTGCAGCTCCACGCTGCAGGTTTCAGGTAATCTGAGAAGCTTCTTGACACCAAACCTCAATAATTCTCTCCTCATATCAAAGTGCTGTAAATGTCTCAGTTGTTCTTTCTGTCACACTCACAGCTCCCTACCAGCATCTGAATTTGACAGTTAACCACACAACCAACAGTGCAACCTGCTCAGCACGAGGAGGATACCCTGCAGCTCAGGTATCATGGAAGGGTCAGAACAGATCCAGTGATACAGAGCTGGACCTGCAGGACGCTGAGACGTTACCGCAGCAGGATCCAACAGAGAAAACCTTCTCCCTCACAAGTTCTGTCAACATTACAGGGTTAAAGTCTGTAACCTGTGTCGTCTACAACCCTCGCTCCAACGAGACCATTAACAAAACCGTGGAGTTGGTGGAGATCGACACTGGTGAGAGATCATTTAGATCAATTCATGTGGTCTGGAAGCATCTTCAGGAATGATTAATTAATTACAGTTAAAATATGAGGAACTGATTTAAATGAATTATTACCTGATTGACATTTGACACATTAGTTTAACCTGTTTTTATTCCTGGAAGTTAACATAAAGTTAGAAAAAGCTTAGAAAGGTTATAAGCTGTCAGAAGCTCTGCAATGTTTCTGGATAACGTCCTTGGAACTGATTATGATCGTCTAGTGAATTCTTGTGAACTACAACATGTTTCAGCAGCCCCAGTCCTTACACGGGCTCTACGGCACAATGCAGTCAGAAATATTAGCAACAAACAAATTTAAAACAGACGAATAACCAAACAGTTTAACTATGTAGCTACTCAACCACAACAGAAACACAAAAATCTAGAAGAATTGTTGAAATAAACACAATCTGAGCAAGTCAACAACATGAAACGCTCCTGGTTGGACGTGAAGTTGCAAAACAGAGACATTCCCAGTCTCATATGTTCTCACGTGGTCCAAGTTCAGATAAAACACCATCAACATTACCTAAAATGAACACTTTACACATGCTTTTCTGAGGAAACATCCATCCATTTTATGACCTTGAAACACCTGTCTGAGAGTAACAGGAGCATTAAACTCACTATAGTTCTTTTAAAGTTCAGATAAAATAGTCAAAAACAGGTCCTGAGGTGGAAAAACAGTCAATACAAAAAGCATAAAACTAAATAAACTGATATCTGTCTCTGTAGATCCACTGAACCCAACATCATCTGTCTCTACATCAGGTGAGCAGTCTTTTGTAAAACTATATAGTTCTGGATTTGATTTGGCTAATTGAGGCACCAATCATCTGGAGGCTTGTTAGTGGCTCAGGAGAGGAGAAAGAGGACAGAGTGGGTGGCTTGTCTATATAATCACTCATTGGCTGTTGTAGGTTTGAGGGTGGGCATAGAAGCGCCTGTGCAGCAGGTCCAATCGTTTGTTAATCTGCTGTTTCTGCTGATTTACAGATGAAAACGAGAAGATTAATGTGGCTGCGATAGTTGTACCTGTTGTCCTCATCCTTGCTGGTGTCGCTGTTGGTGCTGTGTGGTTCTATCGGTGGTACAGAAGGCAACGTGAGTGATCTTCGCTGATTTTATATTCTTACTGTTATTTTATCTTTCATCAACTCGTGGGACGGGATGAACTCAAGCACCAAACAGAAACCGTGTGACCTGATATGAATAAACAACTAGTCTGAAACTGTAAAGTAGAGTTGAGTTTGTTCAGTCAGCAGAAAACATCTGGTCACTTCAGACCCAATCTGACGTCGTACATGGTATGAAGAGAACTTCAGTCAGCGATTTTCAAACACATCCTCTTAATTCTAGTCTGTATGTAGAGCGCCCGCCCAGTGCCGTCAGTCCAGAATGTCAAAGTCAAACCCAAAATAAAGCTTTGTTAAAAACATCCTGACAGTGTTGAAGTCAGTCACAAGCTACAGCAGCTACAGCACAATATTATCACTCTGGTGCTTTGACTTTGCTGAAATACACTCATTTCATTTAATTACAGTCATGTCCTTTGGTTTATTTAGACAAACTTTAATCAGTACTTTGATTATTAATCAGTTCTACCCTCATCACGCAGGTGCAGCTCCAGATCAAGCTCGGGCTCAAGATCCAGATCCACCCAACCAACCACCAGTCAACCCTAATGCCCACGAGCCAGCTCAAGAAGGTCAGCTGTTTTTTCTTATTAATAATAGCAAGCCAGTTTCACCAGAGCAATCTGTGATGGTTTGATTTTGTTCTATCTTTATCACGTAGCTCAAGATCAAGATCAAGCTCAGGCTCAAGATCCAGATCCGTCCAACCAACCACCAGTCGAACCGAAACCTCAAGCTCAAGCCGAAGGTGAGCGGTTTCTTGTGTTGATGGCTGTGGCCCTGTTTCACCAAAGAATCCATGAAGCTGATGATTAAAAATGCCAGCAGAGATTATTCAACCCTAATAACTAATTATTATCAAAGAATCATAAGAAACAGAACCAGAAAAATGCAGCTTTCACTCACAGCCTGACCACCACAGTCAGTTCGGTTTGATTTGTACTGTAATGCCACCTATCAATGAAAGACATCACGTTGGACAGCAGACTGAATCAATTGTTAACAAGATATGGCGCATTTGTAAACGGCGCTGTTGGTACCAAGCTGTCGTACGTCACGCTCATGTGTCACGTTTCATCTGGTTAAAGCAGCAGAACTGCAGAAACATCATGTGGTGATCTGCACCCCGACGTAGACTCGCTTGATTTGTTTACACACTCGGTCACGTTCACCAGGCCACGCCTCCAAAGGTCTGATAACCAATTACAGATGAACAGGAAGTGATTACAAAGACAGGTGGACAGTGTTGAAGTTGGAAGAAGCCACAGTACATACAGAACTGGATTTTAGTTCATTACTCCATAGATCAACATGAACCACTGGCAACATTCCCACAGCCATTTGTTCATTTAATTTAAATGAAATCAATAATCTCTGATCAATTGTTCCTCTGCCATGAAGATGCAGATGCAGCAGAACCTGCTGAAGACCCAGTTCAGGAGGAGGGTGAGCTGCATTTAGCTGATAACAGCGAGCTAGTTTGAAAATGCCAACTGAGATCATTCAAACCTAATAACTCATAAAAACAACAACAATAATATCTGTTAATGTCTCTCTTTCTCTGTCCAACCTCTCAGCAGCTGATGCACCTGAGGACGCTGTTCTACTATCTCAGGATGGAGCTGAGTTTCACCGTCGCTTGAGGAGCAAAGGCAGCGCATCCCGCGACACCGACGAGGACGCTGCTGATTCTCCAGAGAAAGAAAACCTGTTTGGAAACAGAACAAGTGTATCTGAAAACCTGGATCAGAACTGAGTCAGGGAGGGAAAAACTGAAGAACTACTGCACATGGACTAAAATGATCCTTGAAGACTTGATCAGACAAACTCTTGTCCATTAATCTGTGATCCACTAGCTGTTAGTCAAACTCTGGTGCTGAATAAACAACCGGACAAAGCAAACGGACCAACAACAGTATGTCGGGATAGTTTTGTGTGTTTCTTCTCTGGTGTCACACAGAGCTGCCAGCTGGATTGTGGTTCTGGAGAAGATGATCTTTTCTTAAATATGGCAACTTTTATTAATAACATGAAGAATCTCCCGTCTCACAGGACTGAACGAAGGTCTGTTTATTTCCACACACAGACTCCACATTATCGCCACCGTGAAGACTCAACTTTGTTTGTTCACACTGAACCAACAGAACCAACTGAAAGGTGCTCAACTGTGTCCAGTTTATTTAAACAGCCTGTCAGCGAAACAGAACCAAGAGTGGCGTGACGGTTCACATCATGACGTTGACATCCGTGTGTTTCCCAGAGTCACCTGTTAATCTGAACACGAACCTGCTGACTGTTTATAATCATATGGATGCTGTTCTGATGTGTTGTGACTGAGGTTCTGACCCACCAAACATCCTGGAAGGTGTCAAAGTTACGCTTTTTGCTCTAAGTTACATAATTACATCGTCACCATCAGTGAACAGGACGCTGTCGACCTCCATCACTCACAGGGAGGGAGGATGTTTTCTGGGGGAAAGTTTCAAGCCGACAGTCGCTGAGATTCTTTTCAATACAAGTAAGAAGTCGGTAGGACAGACAGGACGACAGACAGGATGACAGACAGGACGACAGACTCTTTTCCTCATTTAAGTTGCCAAGGACACTTCCAGTTACCTCAGTGCTGTTGTTTGGTCCTGTTATGTTGCTTTGTGGGTTGAAGTTTGGAACATTTCTCTCTTATTTGATGAGTGAAGGAACTATTTATCCGTCAGACTGAACACCATCAGACCGACACACTGACGCCAAACTGTCCTCCCTTAATATTATCAGGACATGATTCCCACCTTGAAAGCGCAGTGTGAACGGGTCTGTGGTGTGATGATTTGTTTTGTTGCCTCCTATTTATTTATTATTTTTTTTTCTGAGTATCCAGTGAGTGTTTCTGTATCGTCAGTGTGTCTAAATGTTGGGATTTGTGTTCAAAGTTTTGGGATTTTCCTGATAATTAAACGATGGTGCTTGAACAAGTATTTGACTGTATCGTCTTGTGTTTCACTTTATTATATAAAACTAAGTACAAAAATGGTCAGAAGAAGTTGTGCGTGAACCAAAATTGAGTGTGAAAACAGAATAATTAAGAATAAACCGAATGCTTTCACTCAAGTCCAGAGAAGGGAAAGTGTGACCTGTGTGATCTAAGAGAACTGAAGCTCAAACATGAGCCTCATGGTGCTTCACAGTGTCAAATCCTCTACCAATACCATTCATCTGTGACGGCTTGTTGCCCTTCAAGGCTTTAAAAAGAAACACAAACCACTCGCTGTCACATCTCACTGTTTAAGATGCCCAAACTACTTTTTCATATAAAAGACAATGATGAGTGGAATAACAATCACCTCAATCCAGGACGGATACAAACAGCTTCAATGACCCGTTTCCTGCAGAACACGAGGGAAGTCGTTCTGTGTTTGTGTTAATAACCATTTCTTTGTCTTAGCTTGCTTACAAGTGCGTTGATATAAAATTTAAATGCAAGTTTCTGATCCAACCCGATATTTGCATTCAGAAACCCTTCAATCTTGCAGGAGAACTGTAATGGCTTCATGTGCAGGACTGTATTATCAGCATATAGATGGGCATTATAGTTTGTTACAGCGGATGAAATATTGTTAATGTAGACTGTGAATAAGACAGGACCGAGTATTGAACCTTGCAGAACCCCTTCAGACGATGGTAAAAACACGGGAAGATCGATTCCTACAGTCACACGTTATCTGTGAGACAGGTAGTCCTTGAACGAGTTACAGGAATTACAATCAAAACCAACATCACTTAACCTCTGTACGAGCAGATGATGGTCAACAGGATCAAAAGCTTCTGTTAGATCCACAGAGACGGCAGCACAGTTTTTCCCTTCATCAATGACGGAACAATGAAAGCTCAACACTGTGACACACTGGGGACTCTCAGTTCCAACTTTATCCTGACCCTGTGCACATCATTGACCTGCTGTAAATCTGACTTTGATTATATAACTGCATCTGTGTACCCTCGTGTGAGCAGACAACTAAACCTCTATTTACATGTACAAGAAGGCAGAGAGCATAACATGGTGAACACCAGCCATCAGACTGGTTTCTCTCCATGTGGAAGAAACAGTCATCAAAAAGGTATGATCTCTTTCTGGTCTGCAGATAAACCAGCTGACTGATATTTGTTTGAGAGCAGAACAGTTCAGACAAGTTTAGAAAGCTGGGAAAGTTTAGAATGTGGTTCATTGGTAACAGGTGACAGGATCATGATTGATTCAGAAGGAAAGGTTCTCCACTTTGTGAATAACTGTGTGGTCATGTAGTCCAGCAGATAGCTCCAGCGACCGCGACAGGACATCTATATTTCATTGTTGCAGTTCTTAAGACTGAGCGAATCGGATGCGTTCACTTCTCCTGCAGTGTGGAGCTGTGAGCTCGTTCTCTAACAAACCCACATCTCGCCAGTCGCCCACTGTCTCCTGTCCTGTCTGGTGAGTTTTCTGCATTTTTATTCAACATTTCAGTTTTATCAATTAACTCATTATGTGTTTGACTATAAGAGAAATAAATTATAGTCTGCTGTTATATATAAAAACAAGTCTCCAGCTACTCCAATTGTTGTTACTCCAGTTTCACAGTAATCCACTGACAGTTGCTGTAATGAGTACACTGCACACAGGAACAGCTAACAGCTGATTCGGCAAAGTTTTAATGGAGTTTTAGAGTTTTTTTTTTTTCTTGTTTGTTATCTATGTTTTGTTTAGCAGAACACTGCAACTCTGTTTTACTGTGAAGCTCCAGAAATGTTTTGTGGACTACGAGACTTCGCCTGACTTTCATCAACATGGAGGGAGGAGATGGTGACAGTTTTGGGGGGAACTAATGTCGTCTCCTTTATTGTAAACTGTTTAAATTGACATTACTGTGTTATTGGCTTCCTGCCAACCTTCAGTCCAGTCCTGCCTGTTACAGTCACAGCAGATGATTGAGGAGTGGCTCCTCCTTCAGACGGCACACTTTCATATCTGAGCTGCCTGCTTTCTGTTCACAGGTGACGGTGTGCAGTGGAGGATCAGCTGAGCTCTGCTGTGAGACGATTTGATACGGTAGGTGATCTTTAATTCCCAATCAGTCACATTTATTGGGATGGAGGGAAACAGGAAACACTGATGATACGATTGGGACTTTTGTAATATTATCCAATACTTCCTCATTATGTTTTTCTATATTTGCATTTCATGTTTTAAAAACAGAATCAGACCGGCTCACCCTGCTGTGACTCTCTGATCATCACAACACAGCTACTGTAATGTAATGTAATGTTTGCTGCAGTGTTTGAATGCAGAGGGACGAGGAGACACGGACAAATAACATAAAGTCAGTGAAGTTTGTTTAGTCCACAGAACAGTTCTGGAGCTTCACAGTGAAACAGACTTGCAGCATTCTGCTGAACAACTGAAGCAGCTGAGACTTGATTTAAAACATTAATGGCTCCTTACAGCTCTCCTGGTGGAATCCAAGTTTTTGGAAGTGTTTTTTTCTGTTTTACTGCAAAGCTCCAGAAATGTTTCTGGACTACGAGACTTCCCCTGACTTTATATCATCAGGAGGAGGAGAGGAGGACTTTATATCATCAGGAGGAGGAGAGGAGGACTTTATATCATCAGGAGGAGGAGAGGAGGACTTTATATCATCAGGAGGAGGAGAGGAGGAC
>CAEMYA010000426.1:148227-169439 GCA_903131615.1 Diplodus sargus | reverse complement strand
GAAACTTTTGACCGCAACTGTAGTTGATGAGTCCTTGCTGACAAGCTGACACTGGACTATATTTGACATGTGCAGTGTTTGTGCCTGGCCTCAGCACTATAATACACCTTGACAGTTAAAGTGAAACCAAGGGTCTTTTTGTGAATGTACCCAAGTCAAATAGTGTAAAAGCATAATAACGACAAAAGCACCACTTTTAAGATTTACCTTATTTTGTTTTCAGGCCTCTTTTTGTTTGAGTCTTTGTTTGTTTGCTTTGGGGCCGTAACAGCCAACAACAAAACAATGAAGTATCTGTGAGTTTATATGGAACTAAGCTTTAGGAGCGTTCCACCTTAACTGTCCTCCAGAGGCCTGTTCTGCGAAGGGGTCTCAACATAGCCAGGCTTTGTGCTCATGATGCAGCTCAACAAAGCCCCAAGTCCCCAAACAGAGTTAAACGGTTCTGTGACGGTGGTTATCAACTTAATTTGTTAAGTCCGGCTCTCTGCTTTGTGCTCTGCGCGCGTTCACATAAAAGGGGGCGTTTGACGTCATATTATTCTAATTACGTGCGAAAATGTTTAAATCCCAGGCCACGTATTTTACTGAAGATGAGCAGATTCTTATTATGCAAAGCTGTGAAGAATTCAAAGAAACCATCACGGCAAAAAGTAACACTGTCGCCGCCAACAGAGCGAGGGAGAAAACTGCTGACCGTGTAAATGCGTAAGTTAACGATGATTAATATTATGATCAATATTATATTAAGAACTTAGTGTTTTAATTTCTGAAAGCTCAGCATTGTGCAACTTTTACATATTAACCCTCATCCATTTAAGAAATAAATAAACTGAAGCAAAAACTATCTTTTTTCATTTTTGAATGATGTCTATATTGTTTTCACATTTACTGATCTCAGTTATAGAATGCGTGTGTGTGTTTTATTGAAAGCGAGGCTGAGTGTGCGCAGGCTGTAAATGTTCAGTGTTTTTTGTATGACTGTGTCGGGATGAACGAGCACATGTAGCTTCTGTCCCTGTACAATAACAATAAAGAGCTTTCTGACAGTGAAAATAGCTGAAGCCTGTCAGATTTGTGTTTGGGCGTCACTGCCCTGCAGCGGGTGAAACATTGATCAGTTCATCAGTTTATTCATGGCCACATCAAAGAAATAATTAACTTTACTCATTATCTGTGACAAATAAATACTAGGTTGGCCTAATTAATATTTCATATTGCATGTTATTAAGATGTGGAAGCAGCAGTCGGACATGACAGCAAGTGTGGATAATATACTATATCCCATTTTATTTTAATATGATCACTATCTTAAGATTGCAGATTCTCAGTAAGAGCGAGAACCACTTTGCGGATGGTGCAACACGCAGTGCTCTTGCTCAGATTTTCTGCATCACCAGCTGAATGTTAGTAGTTTGCCCGACAGTGAGCGCACAGCTTCTTCAGTGGCATCCTGACACTCGGCTCAATAAGTGAGCAGATGTACCGTATTCCCTCGGCTGAAAATCTATATTGCTCATAGAGAATTTCATCAGGAAATGCCAGCGGATCAGCGCGATCTCGAAGAAGCCGCTTACGTCGTAGTGCTGCCAGAATTATTCTTGCTCCCAGGTCCACCGGGTTCTTAATGAATGGTGACGCCATCTCCGAATGAGTTACACAGTGAACCAGTGGCGCTTTTAAGCTGAAACTCTGAACATAACCTGGTCGGGTCAGGTTATGAGCTAAGCATAAGTTACCATGGTGATCTAGCCGGGTTAAAAGAGAGCCACCTTTGTAGTACAGGGAAGCCTGGCTTTAGACTCAACATAGCTCGCTAACCCACTAAACTGGCTTCGCAAAACACCCCTCAGGTTACGTCACATTCTGAGATCGACACTTCTCCACTGGCAGGACGGCGGCGAGCGGAACAAGCTGCTGCTAACGTGAGTTTTTCAAAAACCTTCTTTTTAGTAACTCTGTGGACACAAACAATGTTCTCAGTGCTCGTGTTCATGTGTAGAGACCCTGGTGATACTACGAGCAAAGTTTCCTGTTGTGTCGAGCCTTCTTACTGTTTTAAAAATAGAGATTTTGATGCTATCGTAAAAGTGCCCGTAGCACTCCCATTGAAAATGAGTTTGACCCAGAAACAAAAATACGGTAAATCCTAAAAGTGGTGCTTTTGTCGTCATTATGCTTTTACGCGAAAGTTTGACTTGGGTACATTCGCAAAAAGACCCTTGGTTGCATTTTGGGAGAGTTTCACTTTAACTGTCAAGGTGTATTATGTGGAAGCGAATCTGTTTTTTTTGTGAATTTTATATGAGTCAAACTCGTATAAAAGCATAATTACGACAAACGCACCACTTTTAAGGTTTACACTATTTTCAGTTTCGGGTCAAAGTCATTTTCAATGGGAGTGCTACGGGCACTTTTACTTTCAGTATAAGGGTGTTGGCACAGAGGAGAATCGAGCTCATTTCACAGAAATCACATGACCTGCAAAGTGCACAGAAAGCAATTCACATAATCAGTGCCCACAATCTCCCACCACATATCTTAAACTTTAAGGCTTAAAGGGTTTTAAAAGTCTGCATGCACGCACATACATGCATGCACGCACGCACGCACACACACACACACGTCAGGCAGACAAGACCCATACCAAAGGAAAAAACTTGTGAACTCTGTTGGCTGGCCCTTTCATTCATGGCTCCGAATGCTGATAGGCCAACTCCAACCTGAGGGAGCCAACACCAGCCTGACCAGGAGCTCACAGGTGGAAGCCACTCAGGTTAATCACCTGGAACCAAAGGAAGGGAGGGGGAGAAAGAAAACTGGGGGGAAAACACAACACAACACACACACACACACAGGCCCTGCCTGGCACGTAACAATCATTGTTACACAACGTGTCTGTACCTTGTGATCATGATAAATGTTAGAGGATACAATGGAAAACAGATGAGAGACAAAAGAAAAAGTAATTTCTCTGTAAATTGTGAAGAGTAACTTTCACCCTGTTGGACTCAGCAGAGATTAAACTCCACAATTAACACATTTGTTGCACTGAGATAATCACAGAGAATCACTTGTCGGAATATGATTTTACTGCAGGACATTTTTTTCAACCAAATTATAGTGTGTTCTTTTCCGGCTCAAAACTGGCTTTAAACACTTTCAGTGGCAGTCAAAAGTTTCCATCCACCTGTAAAGAACATGAACATCATGGCAGGTTTCAGTTCCACTGATTTCTACAGCTCTCACTTCTGTGAGGGAACAAGTGGAACAAAAACTACACTGTCACAAAACACACTCATGAACTTTGTTTCAAATCTTAATTTATTATAGTAATAGTTTGTGTTCCACTCAGAACTGAAACCTGCCATCATGTACATGTTCTTTACAAGTGGATGGAAACTTTTGACCGCAACTGTAGTTGATGAGTCCTTGCTGACAAGCTGACACTGGACTATATTTGACATGTGCAGTGTTTGTGCCTGGCCTCAGCACTATAATACACCTTGACAGTTAAAGTGAAACCAAGGGTCTTTTTGTGAATGTACCCAAGTCAAATAGTGTAAAAGCATAATAACGACAAAAGCACCACTTTTAAGATTTACCTTATTTTGTTTTCGGGCCTCTTTTTGTTTGAGTCTTTGTTTGTTTACTTTGGGGCCGTAACAGCCAACAACAAAACAATGAAGTATCTGTGAGTTTATATGGAACTAAGCTTTAGGAGCGTTCCACCTTAACTGTCCTCCAGGTTACGTCACATTCTGAGGTCGACACTTCTCCACTGGCAGGACGGCGGTGAGCGGAACAAGCTGCTGCTAACGTGAGTTGTTCAAAAACCTTCTTTTTAGTAACTCTGTGTACACAAACAATGTTCTCAATGCTCGTGTTCATGTGTAGAGACCCTGGTGATACTACGAGCAAAGTTTCATGTTGTGTCGAGCCTTCTTAGTGTTTTAAACATAGAGATTTTGATGCTATCGTATGAGTGCCCGTAGCACTCCCATTGAAAATGAGTTTGACCCAAAAACAAAAATACGGTAAATCCTAAAAGTGGTGCTTTTGTCGTCATTATGCTTTTACGCGAAAGTTTGACTTGGGTACATTCGCAAAAAGACCCTTGGTTGCATTTTGGGAGAGTTTCACTTTAACTGTCAAGGTGTATTATGTGGAAGTGAATCTCTTCCATAATTCAAATTAAAATGCATTAACAGAAATGCTTTTTCATTTTCAGAATACAACTGCATTTTTTGACTTGATGATTTTTTGATGATAAAGAAAATTACATTTAAGATTTAATTTTCAAAAGATGCCCAAGCAAATAGTTACCAAAATTCTATTTGAAATGTCAAATTTGAAAATTAAAATGCATTTGCAGAAATGCTTTTTTATTTTAAGGTCATCGCTGCATTATGTGACTCATAAATAAAATGAGTAATAAATCATCCAAATTGCATTTTCATTTTATTCTTCAAGACTGCTCATTTTGTCACACGATTAAAGATAAAACTGCTTTTTCATTTTCAAGCCCACCCCCGCATAAATTGTTCCAAAATTAAATTTGAATTCGCAATCCCAAGCGGCGCAGGAGAGTGATGTCAGCGGCCTCTCTTCTTCTGCAGCCCCCATTCTGACCGACCGTGCTACGCATCTTCGTTGGGGGGCCGGCAGTGTGCATGTTCGACGCTGGAGCAAGAAGAAAAACAAGAAGACAGTGTGAAGGCTGTGTTGCTGTTAGCATAGACTGTTGTACATGTTTTCAGAAACAGCGGAGAAATCACCACCATGTTCAGTTCTGTACTACGGTCAGGGCAGCCATGGTTCGCGTTAGCTTGGTAAAATCAGTCGCACATTTTGTTTCCAGTGCGCAAATGCTCTAACATTTACGGTGATCGTAATGAAGTCGCTCTGAAGAGCTGCTGGTAGTGACTGTGGGCCAGAATGCAGTCTCACGGTCAGACACATGAAACATATGGTACTTTACAGTCAGTATTCCTGGTAATAAACTGAAGGTATCAGCTGGACCGTACACTGATGTCGCCCCCATATTGGATGTTGCAGCTCAGCCCCGTGAACTGATAAAAGTCAATGGAGTGAACTTTATAAAGCTCCTTCTACAAAGTGCTACAAGTTAATGTCTCATTTACACATTAACACACATACAGATATATTCAGGAAACAGAGAGGAACCAAAAACAACGTTCTCTGATTATTATAAACGTTGACTACTATGTTAAGTATACAGGTCGGCACCAAACCACAGGATGAGTTTTATAATGTTTTTATCCAATCCAATCCAATCCACTTTATTTATATAGCATGAATTTAAACAAACACAAGGTTCCAAAGTGCTGCAAAAAAGGGTAAAACAGAGATAAAAAACATAAAAATATATGTATGTGTACACCTAAAACAAATACAATCACATAAAAACACATAAAATCTCATAAAAATCAACACTCTACGTGATGTTAAAAGCCAAAGAAAAGAGGTGGGTTTTAAGAAGAGTTTTAAAATGAAACAGAGAGGAGTGGTCCAGAGAATCGAGCCTAGTGGTCACAAAGGCGTGGATTACTGTCTCAAATTGCTGTCTTTGAAGGACTGGTTTAATTTTTGCCAGCTGCCGTAACTGGAAAAAGCTGGACTTCACCACAGCTTTAATCTGGCTGTCAAATTTAAGGTCTGAGTCCACTTTTACAGCCAGATTGTTCACAATTGGCGAAAACAAATCAACTTGGGGGAGGGTCACAGACGTGCCATCAAAGACCATGACTTGTGTCTTTTCCTCATTCAAATTCAGAAAATTTAAAGACATCCAAGCTTTAATGTCATGTAAACACTTTAGCAGTGGGTTAACGGAGTAGGAATAAGCCTTTTTGAGGGGGACATAAATCTGGCTGTCATCCGCATAGCAATGAAAAGAAATGCCATGTTTCCTGAGAATAGAACCAAGTGGTAAAAGATAGAGAGAAAATAAAAGCGGGCCAAGCACAGAGCCCTGTGGGACCCCACATGAAAGAGGAGCAGTGGAGGACACAGAGTCATCAGGGCTGACACAGAAAGTCTGATGTGACATGTAGGACCTGAACCACTCTAGTGCTGTGCCACTGATGCCCACCCACTGCTCCAAACGAGCGATCAGGATTTCATGGTCCACTGTATCGAATGCTGCAGTCAAATCTAAAAGTAAATAAAAGTTTATGAGTGTTAACAGCTGCTAATGTATGCAACGCTGTTACTGTGATGATACATAACAGTTAAATATCACCACTGGAAACAGCCACAGAACTGTTTTTATAGTGAAAGATGCACGACTCTCTACAGAGTCTGAGCTCAAGTACTAAAACCGTGATTATACACATTATCAGTAAATTCAGCTTCAACATGTATTCTGTATTTTAACTCATGATGCATTTTGTGTGTTTTTATTTCCTTATTTTTAATTACATGTTGTTGCTCAGTTGTACTTCAGGAAAGGAATTAACTTAATAGTATCAGTGAAGTTTGTGGTTTGTTTGTTTGTTGGATTCATATTTGTTGTCTTTTTCTCTCTTTAGTCTCAATCCTCCTTTGTTATTATTGGCTCAAACAGCTTATTGGAGGTAATGTTGTTATTTCCAGGTCATGTAAAGATTTTATATAAGTTAATACACTTTCCACATCTGAAAAAATGACTTTTTATAAAATATTATTGCCATATGAGCTCTGGAAATACTAATGACCAAACTTATTCAAATATAACATGTTCATTCTCAGCTGTTCAACAACGTTGAGCAGGGGTTAACGTATATAAAAGTCATGTTATAACTGACAGATAAATAATAGGAAGTTTTCAGCTCTGTGTTGTTCAGGATGAGCAAGAAAACAACACTGAGCACATTTATTTGTGTTCAGGAATTTTAAAGAGCAAAGTGAGTCAACATCACAGCTGCCTGAAGGTCACTGCGGTCAGTATAAATACTGCCTCATGTGTCCTCTATGTCCTCTAGAGCACCTAAACTCTCCAGCTATTTCAGCTATCAGAATTAATCAGCATTTAAGCAGTAGACAGAAGTGAATCTGTATTAACTTCACCTCAGGGCACAACCCTTCAAAAATGATAAATTGATAACTGATTAATTAATTTGGTTGAGATCTAAAGGTTGCCACTAATTTCTTGACATAGTTTATTGAACTACTCACACACACAAAACTAATACTAAATGTAAAAATAAAGGAATAATTTAAACAGGGAAGTTTACTCTTAGGCAACGTTCAGCAGCTGAAAGAGGCAAAAAGTTTAACAAACCTAGGATATGTTGCGCTCATCTTCACTAACAATAGAGATCACTAAAAGATGGTTATCAACTCAATTGTATATTAATTGTATTATATTAGAACTTATTCACTGTTTGACACTCCTAGAAGATGTTTAGCTACCTGAAAAAGTGAAGTCTCTCATGTTAATGATTTGAAATTGAACACAGCCTCACAGGCCATTGAACACAGCTGTTATGGTATATTTGGCTGTAGTTATTATGTTAATTATTAATAAGAGTTGTGAACTGGTAAATTTGCTATGGGTGGTGCCCTGAGGTGATCTAAATTGGATCATATTATTTATCATAATCAAACATTATCCCTGATAATCATTAATCATTGTTGATAACCCAAAACTTCTTTAAATGTTGCATGAACACTACTGAATGGTGCCCTGTGTGACACTTGAACATGCAGCATCAACGAAATGGTGCCCCGTGTGAGGTAGTGTACTGTTGGCAATCATTTGTAAATGTACAATATTAATTTCAGCATAATTTGAACAGTGTTAAAATTTGAGATTCACATCTTGAACCCTTTAGCCGAAACTCTTAACATTTAACCACTGGCCTACTACTGGCGTAGACATTGATTTGTACTTACAAACAATTGCAGTGTGATGAGAACTGATTTATCAATCAATTTTATAACCCATTTGATTAACCAAAATCTTTTAGGTTCTTAACTGTCACTTTGAGCCATTTGCTATTGCCGCTATCGATTCAAGTTGAAAGTTTTCTTGCAAGAATTTAAATTTAGCATTTCAATATCCCATATGCATTGTAGTCAATCTGTCATAATTTGATTAAATTTAAGTGTTCCTCGTGTTAATCACAGCGTGCCACCAGCCCTGAGTTGTTAACAATGAGTTACAGACAGTTAGTACCTTTTTAAGAGACCAGACATGTTTGTGACAACCAGAACATGTATTTTTAAGCCACACCATGACTCTTTCCAAAATCTTATCCAGAATAAAAGCTAAGCGTTGTAACAAAAGAAAAATAGAAAACTGAACCTTAAGAAAAATAAAGTTCACAGAGAAACATCAAGGTTGCACTTACAGTATCTGTTGTTTTTGCATTCTGACAAGTGGGTTTATTCAAAGACTTCACCAAAGGGCAGCATCTGAGGTTAACCAAAATGGAAATTGCAAATTTGACCATGTGTGTTACTGAATATTGAGGTGTGACCACAGTTTGTCCTGGAACCATTCAAAGACCATGTAAATGTTAAGTCTGCAGCTCTATTAATTCGTCAAACATGAACAGTTAAAGTTAAATGAAAAATTAAGTTAAAATAGTGTTTTTATATTCCACAAAGCAAAGAAAGACAGCACATCTACAAATCAAGTAGATCCACCTAAACAAGATACATGTATATATTTAGCTCTTGACAATGAAATTTGAGATATTCTGTGATACTTTTTGACTTCACTGCACTGAGAATGTCATTGTTTAAGAGCCCTTTTTTTTATATTCTATCAATATGTATTTAAAAATTTGCAAGAGATTTACAAACTGTATGTTGTTCCTTATGGGTTTTTAAAGATGGACACCAGCTTCTCATGGAAGTTTAAAGTTTTCTGCTCTTCAGGTTGTTTTCTTTCAAATTTATTGACGATGGTTAATGTGAACAATGTTAATTTATTGATGTGTACTGAATAAAATGTTTGTTCCGGATGTGAAAATGTGGCTGAATCACTGAATGATGGAGAAATGATGTGACTGATGAACATGAATTAAATTCTATATATATAAATATAAATAATGCCTCGTGTGTTGTCTGTTGTCCTCTGTAGCACCTAAACTCTGAGAAAATAAAAGTGGGTAATGAGTAAATATATTCTGGTACGAGAAAGTAATGGATTTCCAGCTATAACAATTCATCAGCATTTATAAGATAGACAGAATTGAATCTGTATTAACTTCACCTCAGGGCACCAACCTTCAAAAATGTTAAATTAATAGCTGATTAATTTGGTTGAGATTTAAAGGTTGCTAATAATTTCTTGACATGTGTGCAGGTACCGTAACACTGTTGATACAGAACCTCACTAACCTCGTTCATTATTAATGAAACGTATAAAAAGGAATTAATTCAACAGGGAAATTTACTTTGAGGCAACTTTCAGCAGCTGAAAGTTCAACAAACCCAGGATATGTTGCTGTTAACTTCACTAACTATCAAGCAAGATCACACGAAGATGGTTTATTAACTTGATAAGTCATCACAGGTTTTCCATATCGAGCCATGTGCATGTTCACATAAAAAAGAGCAAACTAATAAAGAAATACAGAAGAAATTAAAACATAAACCAGGCAGAAAGTAACACAGGTACAGCTGCCAAATGCAGGAAGGATAACTAAGCTGATGGGACCTTTCACACAAAGATAGGCTACTTTATAATAATAAAAATGATAATAATAATAATAATAATAACAATAATAATAATAATAAGCTGGCGTAATGAAAGCTACAACTCTGCTGTAATGAAATTAACATTCTCGAATAACATCATTATTCAAATGATTTGAAACTGGCAAAAACAATTATTATTATTATTATGATGAACATTTGATTTGGGGATGATGTCAATTCCTTTGACAGATAAAGAAAGGAAATGATGCTTTCTCAACGTCCAATCAGAGGTTGCAGAAACAAAATGTAGATGAGAGAACATTGAGATGTCAACAATAGCACAAGCAGCGCCTCTATGTGGTAACTGTAAGTGCAGCAGTTGTACAGTATTTGTAATGATCTCTTATCTAGGTTGAACAAGTGGCATGTAAAATCAACAAGAAGAGGGAGAAAGAGATCACATGTCTTTTGTTTATGTATTTCTATGGTTTTTATTTCACTCTTATTCTGCCAAAGTAAGTTTTCTAGTTTTTATTTGTTGTCGGTCTTTATCAAGGGCGTAACATCGGTTTGAAAAGTGGGGGGGGGGACAAAAAAGTGGGGGTCTGATTTGAATACCATTTTATACATTTCCACATGCTTTTAATCATATTCCCAGCTACTTAAAAGCAACACATTATGATGAACATGGCTATCATGCTTAGTCATAGGTGTGATTGGCAAAGGACAAAAAAGCAGGAAAATATACAGCTCAACTACGTCTCTCTTCACATTTATTTTGTTCTGTTGTCGGCTTCAGCTAAGAAAGAAATAGTTCGCCTCACATGTCTAAAATTCTTAGAACATACAGAGTTTCCCCAAGATTGTTCTGGTAACTTAGCAACACTACTCATCAAACCTTTGGCTCCGCTGGACCGCTGTTCTCCTCTGTTTTACTATCTCCTTTCTCTTCTCTGTTTTACTGCAAATGATCTTTTCTGTCCTCTCAAGTTCACCACGGTGGAGGAGGTCATGTGACTGGGGCACCACTTGGCGATGCTTCATCTTCAGTAGTCTCCTGGATCCACACGCTTCACATATATTACAATTTCTTTCTGATATTCCGTCACTTACATAACTTATAAACTGTGATTTTGTTGTTCTTTTCTGTACATGCAATATCTATTGCATGTCTGTCCATCCTGGGAGAGGGATCCCTCCTCTGTAGCTTCTCCTGAGGTTTCTTCAAACTTTTTTTCCCCCCGTTTAAGGTTTCTTTTTCTCAATATGGAAAGTTTCTCCTCACTCGAATCGAGGGTCTAAGTCATTGTACAGATTGTAAAGCCCACTGTGGTATTTTTATTGTGATTTTGGGCTTTATAAATAAACTTATACATAGATTTGATATACCCACAACTTTTAAACAAGACATGAATTCACAATAGCTGTGACCACATATAAGTATGGCTCCTAGGGGGAACACTGAAGCTGCCAAAGTGGAACATTTTTGTGGACGGACCCTACAACAGAGTGAATTGTAGCGCTGCTGGTCGCTCCTAGAATACAACACAATATTTAGGAAGCAGTGACTGGTTGAGGCCTAGTGAACTCACAGTGCTGACATGAAGAGTCGGTAGTTCCTTTAAATCGACAGGTTAAATGGCTTCTATACAGTACCATCACAGTCAATAAGTAATTATTTGAGTCAAGGCACGTGGCACCACCATAATACATATGCATGTTGTGAGTTAATACGATTTAATTTAATAATCATTGCATAAGATGCATACTAAAAGTGTAAGTGTGCCTAAAAGCCGAAAAGGGCGTGCACCAACGGTTACCGGTGTCACACTAAACCACAGGGCGGGACTCTCAGTATAAGTATCTTTGCCCATGCTTGAACGAAAAAAAAGAAGTTTCCCGCCACTAGTTGGCAGCAATGCAACTAATCAACAGGCTGCCTGTTCTACCCAGTAGAGTAGAAGAAGCAGTGGCGTGCACGGACTTTTTGAAGGGCAGGGCTGAAAAGAAAAAAAGGGCACATACAGCGCGTTCTCACCACTGAAGAGAGCACTAAGTTCTGTGTGTTGCCAAGGGCACTTTAGACATGTTTATATGTAATACAAATGGCACATTATATAACCTTAAAACAGACTAACTAGACAGACTACTCAAGGTAATTTGTAGTTAGGATCAGCAACCTCGAGAGCTGTGTAGATTTTCAACATTGGACTGTGAAGAACACACAGAGACATGGATGTATGAAGGAAATAAAACCCTGGGGCGTCTGGGGGTCCTCCCCCAGAACATGTTCAATTAAGTAGATGCCATTTCCTGTATTCTAGTGCATTTTAACACCATATTAGCACCAGATAATCCAAATCGGTTCTGTGAGATATAGTTCTGGCTCAATATAGATCAAAAAGGGGCCCAACATAAAAGTCATTGCAACAATAATGTTTCATAGTATTTCTTGATCTTAATAGTCTTCTGGAGTTTAGTGTGTTTTCTTCACCCAATAGGGCCCTGTGATAAAAACACAGGGAACAATACACATTTAAAATACTTATTTGACACCTCAAAAGAAACAAACTATGATGAAGCATGGACATACAGTGGCTTGCAAAAGTATTCACCCCCCTTGAACTTTTCCACATTTTGTCATGTTACAACCACAAATGTAAATGTATTTTAATGGGGTTTTATGTGATAGACCAACACAAAGTGGTCTATCATTGTGGCGTCTTTAAACGCTGAACTTAGTGCATCATCGAAGACCAGGAATCTCGTCAACTGCAAAGCACTGAAGCGTACCCCCATTCAGGATTACCACCAAAAATAAGAAAAGCAAAATAGTAAATGTGACAAATCCTTTAAAATGCCCACACTGTAAAAAAGCCAACGACAATCTATTCACTGGAGTGTGTATTCTGAATAGTTTGAACATGGAAATCAAAATAGTTATTATTTAACCAGAAAGTACATGTTAGAGCAATAATGTGCACCTCAATTATGAACAAAAATGTAAATGTAAACTGGCAGAATTTGCAATGTGTTGTTGGCACAACAAAGTTGGAAAAAATACCCATAATGCAGTTCTGACATTGACCCACGGGGTTTACCACATCACAATACAAGGGCAAGTCTTTCCTCATGGTCTGTCTGGTTAATTGGCTAACTCAGCACTGAGGGAGAAGACAGAGTGATGGAGTTTCTCTCTATCGCGCTAGGAGAAGAGGATTTGAATGGACAAGCCTAAGTCAAAATCATGAAAGTAAGTATTTTGTGTGAAAAGTGTTGACATTATATGAATTAATAGCAAATGTGTATGAGTAAATTGGCTAACTTGTCAGTTTAGCTAACAATGCAAGTTAAAATCTACATTGCCTGCCTGCCTGCCTGCCAGAAAGTTAGCCTAGCCTTCTTTTCCCTCACGACTTGTTTGTTAGTAGCGCTTTTAGTCACACAAATGAGCAAAAATGCTGGAGTGGACAGAGTGAAAAATCTCCGCGGCGCATCCCCCCTCGCCCGCCTGCCGTTTCACCCGCCCGCTGTGTCGCTCATCCTCCCGCCGGCCGTTTCACCCACCGTGTCGCCCGCCATTTCGCTTGTTATACATCCGAGGTACTGTGGGAGATGTGTGCGGTACATTGCCGTCATACATCTGTCTTGACATGCCGTGATGACATCTGCCATTATGATGAGGCGAAACACTTTAATGCATTTGTAACATTGCACCCGTTTTGCCGTGTACGGGCATCAGCTTATATGTAACTGCCACATACGCGCCGTTCTGTATTTCGTTGAAATCCCCTGTAAAACTCCAGATCTATTATTGTTGTTATTATAATATATATGTTATTATTATTATTATGATTATGATTATTATTATTATTATTATTTTTATTATTATTATTATTATGCATGTAAAACGCCAGGTTGATGCCTAATAAAAGACTATGTTAGGTATAACTGCATGCAGCAAATTTTCTCCTTGGCACTCCCTCCCATAACACCAGCATGAAGCCAATGACTGTATTTTGCATATTAAGGTGTTGTTTCCTTAACCTGTTGTTGACTGTATTATTTTAATTTTTTAGGACGAAAGGACCACATGCAATGCAAATTCTGTACATTTACGGGAAACGAGGAAAACCTCATCCGACACTACGAATTGCATCACCGAAGACCTCATCATTGGCCTTGTGTCCATTCCTCCTGTGTATGTGTCTTCAAGACTCGAGGAGCTCTGAAATCGCATTTATCTAGATTTCACAGCAAAGGTTAGCCTATTCATCAGTCCAGCACAAATTTCAAATGTGAACTTTGTGATTTCCATGAATTGTGTTCCGAAGGAGATATCATAAAACATCTTGGAAATCATCAAGATTCAGGAAACGATCCAGTGTCCTTTTTTAGATTGTCAATTTAAAACAAATAGTTACTCAGGTTTCAGCTCACACAGAAGCAGGAAGCACAAAAGGCACACAATCAATGACCTAAGGACTGTGCTTCACTCTAGTGCAAGTGAGTCAGTTAGTATCCCTGAAGTGACTAGTGAAGCCTCAACATCCTTACAGGGTAATTCTGGTAGTTGTTCGGGGGAGACTCCAACAAATTCTTTGGAGTCAATACTTTATGAATCAATAGAACATAAGATTGCAAAACATTTACTGTCTTTGCAAACGGTCTTGCATGTCTCCCGAAGTGCAGTTCAGGAAATAGTTGAGGAAACCAATAATATACTTACAGCTTCAAAATCGCATTGTTTTCAGTCTGTTGCTGAGGTCCTTCAAAAGCACATCATTTCTGCTGAAAATGGTCTCATTCAAGAGATAGTGGAATCTGTATTTTCATCGCATCCATTACTTGTGACAACATCAGCAAAGGGCTGTCTTTCTACAGACTACAGAAGGAACTTGTATTTCAAGCAGAATTTCCCTTTCGTTGAACCAGTAGAATATCTTTACCAACAAAACTGCAAAAATACATTTGTTTACTTACCCCTGAAAGCAGTTCTCCAGAATCTGTTGAGGCGTCCTGATTTTGTCAGTGCATTGGATTTCAGACAAGAACACTTAGCTAGTGTATTCAGATCATTCCAGGATAGCGATTACTTTAAACAGAGTAATACTTGCACTGACACAGAAAAAGCTCTTTACATTGATGAATTTGAAGTCTGCAATCTTTTGGGTACATCAAGGAAGATCCATAAAATAGTTGGTGTTTATTGGATTGTCTTAAATTTACCAGCAAAGTTCAGGGCCAATCTTACTTCTATCCATTTGGCAGCATTAGGAAAAAGTACTGATACAAATTTGGGTATGAAAGATATTTGGAACCATTGTTAAAGGATCTGAAATTAAATGAAGAGTATGGAGCAGAAGCCTCAGAGAACTTTGGAGTAAAACTGTTCTGTGTCTGGGCAGATAATCTTGGAGCACATAGTTTAGCAGGATTCCACGAAAGTTTCAGTGTGGATAAATTTTGTCGTTTTTGTTTGGTCAGTCATAGTCAGATTTAAACTTTGAAAGCAAGCGACTTCCATTTGAGAACTGTCAAGCAGCACAATAGATGTGTTGAAGAGCTTCACCAAAACCAAGCTCTTAAGAGTGTGAATGGAGTAAAAGGAGAGTGTGTATTAAGCAAGCACCTAGCTTTTTTTCCATCCTGTGACAGGATTCCCTCCAGATATTTTGCACGATTTATTTGAAGGAGTTATTCCAATCGAGTTAGCCTTGTGTCTCCAAGACTTCACACTTGATAGCCTTAATGATAGCATTAGGTCATTTCCCTACAAATACTCTGACAAAGTCAACACACCAAAGATTATTTCTAAAGCAGCTTTCTCAAAATGTTCTATTGGGGGAAATGGGCATGAAAATTGGGCATTGTTGCGACTGCTGCCTCTCATGATTGGTGACATCGTTCCAGTAAATGAACCATCATGGGAAATTCTAATGGATCTGAAGGAGATAGTGGAAATTGTTGTATCTGATAAGGTCACAGAGGAGGCATTGTGTTACCTAGCATGTAAGCTGTCAGATCATTGCTCACTACTGAAAGCAACATTCCCCACCTTTGTTTTGAAACCAAAACATCATATTATTGAGCATTACCCACACCTCATACGCTGTTTTGGCCCATTGGTCGATCTCTGGTCTATGAGGTTTGAATCTAAACATGGTTTCTTCAAGAAAGTTGCTTGTGATGTGCACAATACAAAGAATTTGCTTCTCTCCTTAGCTACAAAACATCAGCAGTTGATGGCTTACCATTTGGATGGGCAGAGTCTCTTTAAGTCTGATATCAACATTGAAAAAGTGAAAGCTGCTCAGGTGTCATCTTTGGATTATCCCCACAGAAATGCTATTCTGGCCAAATTTCCAAATGCTGACACAGTCAACATGTCCTGTAAAGTACAGCTGTTTTGAACAGAATATGCTCAAAACATGATTGTCATGTCAGGGCAGAGCTTTGGACAGCCAGAATTTTACAAGATATTGAGCATTGTAGTCTGTTCTGAAAGTATCTTTCCTGTCAAAAAGACTTACTGCCTCGTACTTTGAGCATTATAGGTCATTTGAAGTTGAAGACAGTGACTATGCTGAACTTGTTGTTCTTGATGCTGAAGAACTAAGTCATTTCTACCCTTTGACAGCTTATTATGTTGGAGGAAAGCTTTGGGTGACACTGAGGGCACGTTTGTATTAAAGAAAGAAAATGGTAAGTATCCATCTTGAAATTCATCATAACTGATTATCCTTCTGACAGAGGTTTGCAGGTTAATGTAACTTTCTTCTTTGTTTGTCAGGCACTGCTACTTCGAGTTGTGATCTCAAAAGAGGAAGCACAGCGTGTTCAGCTGTCTCAAGTTCCAGAAACAGTGGATGTCCTCATTGAGGTTATCAAAGAAAAATTACAACTCCAAGGAGATTTTTCGTTACAGTTTGAGGATCCTGATTTCCAAAATGCACTCTGCAATTTGTCAGAGATATCAGAGCTACCTGATAGCCGTGCAATCCTACACATAAAGTGGTAAAGGGGCTCTCAGCCAGTCGAATATGACAGTCAGTCTCTTGGTTCCATATCTTCCCCGGACACTGAGAGCATGAGTTCTTCAGGAAGCCAGGCAAACAGCCTTTCCCCGAGGTATCTGCACAGCCTCTCACAGTGGCCTGATCCATTTCCTATCCCTGCTTCATCTCTTGATGTAGAGCTGAAATTAAGAAAAGGCAATGAAGCATATGAAAAGACCCAAATCGGCATTGATGTGTCAAGAGACATGAAGATTGAAATTCTTGACAAAATTGCCCAATCAGCTTTTATCATTAAGACCTATCCAGAGCATGGTGAACTCGAACTCTTGGTGGAAGCATCCAAGAAAGCACGACTTGATCATTCATTTGTGAGGGAGAAGATGGACTTAACATGTTCCCTTAGGAGAAGAGAGATAGTGGAGGAGCAACCAATGGTGATGGAAGTCCAAAAGAGATGGCCAGCTTTGTTCTTTAAAGAACAGGTCAGTGTTTTTATACATTTTTATATGTGTACATGTTTATCATTTTGAATTCTTAGTAATTGTTCTGATTTGTACATATCCTGATGTGTTTTGGCAAATCTGTGAGGAGTTTTTCCGCATCACAAACAAGAACTTACTGGGAACATTCAGAACTGCAGTGGACAAATACACACCAAAACTTCTGTGACTGTATTGTGCCCGAAAAGGAGCTTTTGGAAAGGAAATGGAAGATGTCTTGGATAAGCTTGATGATGAGGTACAATGTTATAAACATTGATTTATTCATGTCATGTGAAATCTTTTTTCTTGTTAACAAACTTTTTTTTAAATCTAAATAGTGGTTTTTTTTGTAGACCTCTAACATTGTCAGACATCGCAAGGATGCTGCACTTCAAGGTCTTCCAGTGTTCCTTCGAGAGGAGCCCAAGGATTTATTCAAACAATGTCTCGTAAGTACTACATATCACAAAAAGACCGCATTTTGATTTTGACATGCCTACATTAGTGCTTTAGTACTGTGCTTCCCAGATATTTCAACAGGGCCCACCTCAAGGAAACAACCTTTATGTTCCTGCATTTCTGAGATCCTTATGAATGCCCCCAAGAATGTAGTTTATTGATATTTTGCGAGCTGTATCAGAATGTTTTAAGCCGCGTTCACACAGGATGTGACCTGGCGAGCAATATTGCTTCGCTCATGTGAGTCGTGTGTCCATAAAATGGCTCAAAATGCCTAATTTTGTCAACATTGCGTCGCAAAGTGACGTCACGCCCACTCGGTTCTACTTCCAGTTTCTCCAGTTTTTCTACACATCCAACACACATCCACACAGCGCGGAGGGGCGCACACACACACACACACAGACACACACTTTGGCAACCGAACCATGCGACTTGGGTGTTCGGTGTGAACGCACCTTCAGTGTTGTTTTCATTTTTTTGTCTTCGTGTTATCAGATGCTCATATTCTATGACACAGTTAGATGTGAAATTTTCATTACTCACCTGTTAAAGATGGGCACTCCCTTGACAAATTTCTCCATGCTTTCCTAACAGTGTAATGTAAGCATGTAGTTTGTACTGTAGTCAAATATTTGACTTAAAATCAAATTTTAATACTGCTCTGGTTTTACAGGAGTCTGATCCAGAAGATGGAGCAACCAATGGAGTGGCTGTGGGCATACTCTTTGTTCTCGAGGATGGTGTAACACCGACTTCATCAGCAATGGTGCAGAACATTGCTGTGATTTTGGAGGAGACCACTGTCCTGGAGGAGGTGCCAGATCTTCCATCTGCACTTGCATACCTTTTTGGACTGCTTTATGCTCTCAATATTTCATATCCAAAGACTCTCAAGTACACTTTTGACACTTTTCAACACCTCTTCATGGAAATTGGCTCTGATTGCACACAGCGTGCAAAACAAACTTCTTCTTTAAACAATGACATGCACTTCACTGGGACACTTAACAGTTTACCAATGCAATGCACTTGTTTCTGTTCTCTTAAACAGAAATGTTTAAATGTTCAACTGTTTAAATTGGCACATCTTTTTCTTTTAAGTGTTTTGATACCTGTGGTATACCTCTGGGCAGATGTGCCATTCTTGACTGTTAAATTACCACTAATGTTTACACATTGAAGTAAAATAAAAAGCAAACACCATTTAGAATTGTGTATTTATTCAAATACAGCTAAATAAATAATGACTGTGAAGTTAATCAGCTTTTGCTAGTTACATGAATTATGCTACTGAGCAAATAAACATGTTTATATTGACAAAATTAAGAATTAATAGCAATGACTATGTACAGAACAGAGTAAATGTAATTGGTACAACGATGAAATGTCACTTGTACCAATTACATTTACGCTCTTATGTGAATTGTGTCAACGTTTTGCTGTCATTGTCCTGACAATGTCAGTTAGGACAATGACAGCAAAACGTTGACACAATTCAAAAATCTTACTGCATAAGGTTGCCTTGAAATTTCAAGTTTTCTCAATTATTCTTTTTTTTATAGTGCAGCAGCTATCTGGTCAGGGTGCTCAGACAGAGACAACAAAAATGCAGCAACAACTAAATAAATAAAGGCCAGTTACACAAACACAAACTAAACCAAACCACATCTACCTCACCTCATTCAGATTGGAGCCAGAAGATAAAAGGCCGGCACCTCCCAGTTCCTGGGGGCTCTCCTCTGCTATCCAAGACTGCCAGCATTTGTGATTGTGGACAAACTATGTTTGTTAATAAAACTATTTAAAAACACTGTTGAGTTTTCTCTGTCTAATTTGCTGTTGTCACTAATGTAAACTGACCAGTCCTACTCTGTTTAACTCTGGTACTGTACTGTCTGTTTTGGGTTTTTTGGGGTTTTTTTTTCTTTTCTCTATTTTTCTTCTACTGGTTCTTTTTAAATATGTATTGTACGGTGTTCCTCGAGTGCCCAGAGAGGCGCCTTTAAATAAAATGTACAATTATTATTATTATCTTGGTGAAATTATTTCAAGGTATCAGTGTATCAGTGTTTTTACAACATTTTAAAAATGCTGCAGTATACTGATAACCGTGGTAATTTTGGTCACTATTACCGCGGTGTTAAATATTCATACCGGTACATCCCTACACCCAACAATGAGCAATTTCCTTTTATAAATCCCAAATCAGCTGGGAAATGTGTGCACATGGATCCGCTTCATATCCCGCCCTCTCCACACAACATTCAAACATTATTTGTAAAAGAAAAGCTTTCATTATTTGTGTGTTTTTTTCAAATTGCATTGCAATAGCCTGTGTTGTTTCTGGGCTGTCTTCCTTGAAGGTGTTGGTGTATAGTTTGATGATGAAAGAACTCTGTGGAGGCAAGGCTGGGTGGAATGATAGAGCAATCTTTATTAAAACAGATCCCAAGCCTGCGGCGGAACCAGGGCAGCCCCTCCATGGTGTACTCAAATCCTGGCAAAGTTATGCCCAAAGCTTTGCCCTCTGCTCTACCAGAAATCCTCGCTCCTTAAGTCTTGTATCCCAAAATGATCTAATTGATCCCTCCATCCTTTTCTGGAAATGTACATGTTTAGACATCTCCCACCATCTGGCAAGAGGGTCAAACTCTGTTTTAGACCCCTATAGTTGCCTTGTCTTCTGCTAACCTTTAACACACAAACAGCTGAATAATGACTTCTGGGCCCCTGGACATGTAAGCCCCCATACCGGCCACATTTCTTAACTTACACAAAGAGAAGCAATTGGTCATAGTTAAATCTAAGATTAGAATGTGTTGCAGTCCCGATACCAAACCTGTTTAAAGTGATTATATACCAAAGACTAATCAGTACTGACAATACTCTATGTTAATAGGTAATGAGTGATGATAATACAGTACATGCTGTGAATTCCAAAGATTTAACTATGCAGACTGGATGGCATGCAGCAGATAATTAAAGGCTCATAACAACCATAAGAGACCTGGACTTGCAAACAGTATTGGGGTTGACCTGAAAGGTCTTGAAAGAAAAAGTTTGTAGCTGTCGAGCAAACGTTCACACTGACAATTCAAGACAAGAGAGAAAAGTAAAGGCAATAATAAAATATGAATTATATTATTTTTTCATTATTCAATAATTCCTTCAGAAATCAGCCAAAGTCACTAAATTGATGTACAGCACAATAAAATGTGAATCCATATGTATCAATAGCTGTTGGTAGCCATCATATATGTTAAACTTCTATTCTTGAAATATAATACAAAAGAGGAGTACAAAAAAAACACACAAAAAAAAAAGTCTACATGGATCTTGGAGCAACATTTCACTAAAAGAGTATTCATCTATGTTAGCATTAACCTCACTGTCCAGGCTTCTGCTGTCATCAGTATCTAACTTGTCTTGGTCTGGGTCAGCGTTAATCTCACTGTCCTGGCTTGTGTTGGCATCAGAATCTGACTTTTCTTGGTCTGGGTAAGCGTTAACCTCACTGTTCTGGCTTGTGTTGGCATCAGAATCTAACTTGTCTTGGTCTGGGTCAGCGTTAACCTCACTGTTCTGGCTTGTGTTG
>CAEMYA010000426.1:115630-137974 GCA_903131615.1 Diplodus sargus | reverse complement strand
ACACAGAAAGAGAACACTCATAAGTCGCGAAAACCTTTATTAACTTTCCCATGAGGAATGAATGGTACGAGGTCAAAAAAGTCGCAGACACACAAACACACACACACACACACACACACTCACATGCAGACACACACACAGACAGACAGACAGAGAATATTCATGTTTTCGCAACGTGAGTCGCAAAAAACTTCATAAACTTTCCCATAAGGAATGAATGGGACAAGGTCAAAAAGTCGCAGACACACAGACACAGAGAGACACACACACACACACACACACACACTCACATGCACACAAACACACACACACACAAAGTGAATGAGACCAGGTGAAAAGATTGAAAGGAAGAGTTCAAACATCGACAGCTCTGGCATACTTTGACCGAGACACACCTTTCAAACTTTAAAATGTAGATAAAAGTCCAAATAATCAACGTGGGATTCAACTTTTTCTTTATCTTTCGTAGTTTTTGTTCATCATGGGGCAAAGCGCACAGCCCACTCTCGCGATTCCCCGGCGGGGAATTGTCTAGTTTTCCCTTGTTGTGCATTTAACAAACTGGCAAAACGTTGGGAGTTTGGATGACAGAGAGACGTGGTTTAAGTCATCTGCGATGATGACGAAGGCTCCGGGGTGATTCGTCTGAAGTCTCGCGGTCAAAGCGTGGATGACGTCACACGCCGTGGCGGACTGTTAACAGTGATGATGATGACACTTGTTGACTCCTGTGGTAAATAATATGGATGCAGTCTGAAGCCGATGAGCTCAATGTCCGGGCTGCAGAACAGGTCTTTCACAGAGATGTGCCTGGGGTGACACCACCTGATGTTCACGAGCATGGCGAGCCCTCCTCCTTTCTCCTTGCCGCTCGTGTGGAATCACACAGGGTGATCAGCTGGTCACGATTGTAAAGCAGGCATGGCTTCCAGTGACCAGGGAGACCAAAAACAAGCTAAAAACTCAACTACGAAGTACCAGGAGCTGCTATGAAAGTCTGCCACTAGCACAGGGTCTTCTTGGTTGGAAAAGTGCTGGAACAGCTAATTCTGAACAGACACTGGTGCAACTATGGACCACTGACTCCACACCGACCCCACACTTCTAACAAATGAAGTGACCACATACATGTATGCCTCCTATGGTGAAAGCTGAAGAACCAAAGGTGTGACATTTCTCCAGACCAACTATCCGTCAGAGCAGCTAAGCTGCTGGTCGAAGCTAAAAATGCAACAGCACTGGTTCGGACAGGGACTGTATGAGGCCTCAAGGTTTCATAGTGAGTCGACATGGAGGCTCTCCCTTCAGGCATGCTAATGCTAGCACCACCAGCAACTGTGTTAGAGACACAAACTGGGACTACAGTTAGCCAGTCGATGAATACAACAACACTGGTCAGTCTCCGCTACCTTATAAGAGCATAATGTATTACAGTGCTGAGGCCAGGCAAGAACACCACACAAGTCAAATATAGTACAGTGTCAGCTTGTCAACAAGGACTCAGCACCTACAGTTGCGGTCAAAAGTTTACATATACTTGTAAAGAACATGTACAGCATTACAGGTTTCAGTTCCAGTGATTTCTACAGCTCTCATTTCTGTGAAGGAATGAGTGTAACACAAACTACTTTGTCATTCATGAACTATGCTTCAAATCTGAATTTATCGTGGTGTCAAACCTGTTTGTGAAGTCGTCATGAGCTCTAGAGAGATCAAGAGAAAGGTGCAAGTTTATGCAATTAATATGGAGCTATAGATTCATATCGATGTAGAAGTCTTGTTGGCCACAGCAGTTCTTCTGAGGGTCAAATGAGTGCTCTGATACTCAATATGTTCGTTACAGATATCTTCTTTTCGGCAGTTATTAAGGCGTGGTGCAATGCAGCAACTTTTTATTTTTACATTTGTGAAGGGTAGGGTTTCTGAGAAATTATCCCACTGTTATGAACGTATTAATGACGTAAACCTCAGTTCCACCCCTACACAGTCATGTGTGTTCCCTGTATATAAACAGGAGCAGCAGACTAGCTGAAGCACAACTCGCCCTCCTTTCCTGAGTCACAGACAATCTGAGTGGTAAGTTGCTGAACAGCTGTTAGTTCATTCTTTTATATGTTTTGGTGTTTATGTAATAATGAGGACATTAGTCTTAAAAAACATTATTGCATGATGAAATTTTTAGTTGAAAGTTTTAGAATTCATATGTTTGTGTTTATCATTTTTGTACAGGTATAACAAATACACTGTTGTCAACTGTGGCAGTGAGGTTAATGCACAACACAGAGGTGAGACTCTTTATATATATACATGTGCATCTCCACAAATTATACATATATACACATATGCTCTTTTGGCAGTTATCAAGGCGTGGTGCAATGCAGCAAATTTTTTATATCTGTAACGAGCATATTGAGTATCAGAAGAACTGCTGTGGCCAACAAGACTGTTCTACATTGATATGAGTCTATAGCTCCATATTAGTTGCATAAACTTACACCGTTCTCTTTACCTCTCTAGAGCTCATGATGACTTTACAAACAGGTTTGACACCAGGCCACAGCAGTGTTTGCAGCTCCTGACCAAAGCTGCGGGAACAGCTCCTTCTGAACAGACACTGGTGGCAGTTCTCTTGAAATAATAGTTCAACTAAAGTTCACAAAGTCCATACAGTTTCAGTTACGCAACACGTAGGAGAGTCTGGAGACTTTCTCCACTTTCTTCTCTCTCCAAAGAAGTAGCCTATATTAGTTACTAGTCTCCTGTGTTTTCCTCTCCCTAGTACAACAGCTGCCGGAAGTTTAGACACACAAGACGTTTACTTTAAACTTTAAACATAAATAAAGATGAATTATTTCACCCACAGTCCATGCCCTATTAATCTGGATGGTAGTTCTTATGACCTGGACCACATTACACACAGAGAGATGCATAGAGTGCTCCTCTTCTTCCTCCTCCTCCAGTTAAATGGAGCATTTTGCTCATATACAGTCAGGTGGAGTTGAGGCTGACTCCAGAAGGAGGACTGATTCTCTCTGTAAAGCCTCATGCATTTTAAATTTCTCCTTACTGTTCACATGTCACAATGTCTGCCATCATGCTCAATAATAGCAAAATCTCGTCGTATCTCAACCCAAGAATGAAGCAGAACTTCATCAAATATGTAAATGACACATAATGATATAGATTGTTACATATTAATGTGATACCTTTCACACTCTTCAGTAAAAATTTCTAGTAATATCGTGATAGTGATCATTTCCCTGTGAGGCAGCAGTATGCTTCTGTCATATTACTCATGTAAAATAAAAAATAAGAAACATATTTCCTTATTGTGATTAAACACTGGTTGTTGGTGATGGATTAAAGACTCCTCACAGCTTCTTTTGGCTCCCATGTAACTCGAGCCCTGATGTGTGTACATGAAGAGATTCATCACCGTTTCTGTATCAATATGCTCACTGTTTTAAGTTTTACATTTCCAGTGGAATTATTAACTATTGCTCCATCTGCTGGATGTACTGTATTGTTGCAGCAGTAAATTAAATAATAATCATCATCAGGTAAAAACAAACATATGACTTTTCATAAAAGATGAAAAAGAGGCTTTTATTTTTTCTAATTTGGATTTATATCAGTTTGTTGGCCCAAAATGTTAAGAAATCTTCTTAATACAGAGCAAATAAAAGTATCAAGTCTTTAAACGGGAAAACAAACAAATCACTTAAATTAGCCTTATGAGGTTTGGACAGCAGGACATAGAAGTGAAGTAACATACTTTGTGTTGTTTCTGGTCTAGACTGAGAGATCGACCCTGAAGCAAGCAGAGCCATGGAGGTGGCAGCACTCGGCCGGCCGTTCAGCCTGGGGATGCTGTACGACTGCCGCCGTGATACACTTGTTCCTGGTAAGTTATCACAACAAGATGGTGGCAGCTGGTCTGAACTTGTGAGTTGAGGGCAGCCAATTTCTTGAAAATATCTGAAAAGGGACAAAAATACATATTTTTTCTTTTACCTGAAGTGAACATTTTCAAAGGTCCCATATTATACTGTTTTTCATCAATTTCACACAGCTGTCAGAGGTCCAACTACACTGTATTCGATATGCATTGCCCCAAACCATCTGTGGTCCTGAATTCCAGCTGTCTCAGTCGCTCTACTGACAGCAGCCTGTTTGTGTGCCTGCACCTTTAAATGCTAATGAGCTCTGTCTGTCAACGCCTACTTGGAGAGCCCTTCCTGCTACCTCACTCTCAGGGAGACGAAGCCCCTTGCTTTAGCAGTAGCATGAGCTAATGTTTATGGTGGATGTATCGCTATGGCTCGTGGAGATTTTTTCGTTCAACCGAACCAGTTTGACCCAGAATGGGACCCAGAAGGAGAGGCTCCTGAACAGACTCTGTGGCTGCAGCCGGACGTTTCAGAATGGTTAGTGTGTCTGAATAATGTTAGTTTGTTCGTATGTGTTGCTACAGTTACTACCACGTAGCTAATGGCTAACAGCTAGCAGAAGCTGTGTTTGTCTCCAACAGTCTCCAAACTCTAGGACACTGTTCGCATCGTCTCTGTCTCCAGTCTGCACGTTTCCAGACTTTTTACTGTGACAACCAAGCTCCCTCCTAATATTATTAACATTAAACTCGCTTCAAACGCCATTGCATAGCGGACCGAAGCAGAGCTAACTAGTTAGCTAATTTCCAGCTGACTTCACCATACTCGTAGGCAACTGTAAATACTATCAAACCACGGCGACACTTACCTGTGACTCAGGTGCAGCTGCTGGGTCCGGTATGGTGGGACTGATCCTTTCACGATGGTCAGTGTCGAGGCAAAGCCAGCTTTGTACTGACCCTCATTACTGAAGCAGTCCGATGTGAAGTGGTTAGCACACACACACACAAGCTAACAAGAACCGCAGCCGGCACGTTGTCGTTAAAAAATGAAACGCAACCACGGTCTCCTCTGTTGTTCTGTAGCTGGGACAGAATATAGACACATATGTTGATTTATACAACCAAAAATAGACCAATTTGCATGTCTAGCTCTGAGTGACGACGTTGCGAAACACTGCTATCTCACCGCTGGACACACCAAACTTCACCTCGGGGATGAACGCCCCCCTCTCGGATATCTTCTATCACCGCGCAGAGGAGGTTGGACTATGATAGTGACTCCTTTCGTAATGTAACGAAAGGAGCTGAATCTGAACAGCCTGTAGGAGCGCCGTGTTACCAGTGGGTGGGCTGCAGAGACCATGCAGGACTCGCTTGTTTTCCTCATTCTGGGAGTTGGCAGGATCAGGGAGGACCAGCTTATATATGTATATGTAGAGACCGGAGAAAACATGTTTTTCATAATATGGGACCTTTAAGGATGCTCAAGCAAACCTACATTTAATCTCAGCATATCTGAAAAATAATAATCATTAAAGGTTGAATATGTAATATGCTTATTAAAAGCTATATTTTTTCAAAAATAATACATCCACGGGGCATTTAGAGGGGCGCAGATTAAAAGTAATGTGTTTACTTGAAAAATTATATTTAGTCTGAAATAAATCATTTAAGAAATTTTGACGAGTTCGACAATGACTTCCTGTTTACATTGTACCAGCCAAATAGCGGCAGGCATTACGGGTTGCCAATTTCACAACCTCTGCAATGCTCGGCAAAGCTCGGCACAGCTAGGCTGACACTGGGTAAAATGGCAGAGTCTGCAAGCTCTTCAGAGCCCCAGCGAACGGTGCGTTATCTGTCCCAGCAGCTGAGTGACCGGAGAAGAGCGAAAACCAGAGTAAATATCGGTGAAGCATACGCTCGATGGACCAGGTAAAGGATTTCCACGGCATCAAAACACACGCGGAAATGGTGAACTTTCTCCTGGATTGGTAATCTAACTCGCTTGCTAACATAGCTAACGTTACCTGTCGGTCAAACTCCTCTGCTAGGGCTAGGTTCATTATATCACGTTGATCCTAGATATGAGAATACTGATCGTGACCCATCGCAGTGTTTCAACTAGAATTTTTTTCAGGCCCGGTGGTACCCACTGAATAAATCCTAAACAGACGAGACGCGTGGGATGGTGTATTGGTGCAGTTGGATTAAGTCAGGTTGCACAGCAATCAGTCTGCAATTCTGCAATTATTATATATATATGCTGAATCATATCACTTAAATGAAATCATTAGGCTTAATCTAACCTTTAATCACAGTTGCATGGGCCTGAAAGGCTGCAGCGTGGTGGTCTGAACTCATAAGAGCATCAAGCACATCTTTTCTGTACATTGCAGATGGGATCTCAATGAAAACCCTCTGGGATGGTCCTCTTTTAACGGGCTGCTTATGCTGACGGCGTAAGCGATAAAACTTCCCTACACGTAATTAAGATTCTATCAGTTATAAATAATTTTTTTTTAAAATACATACATTTTTTATTCATTTTAGTATAACAGAGTTACATACATTTGACAATGCCTGGGAAAACTAGCCTATTGTCTGTTATTTTCATCATTATTGCTTACCAAAAAAAAAAAGAGAGAGAGAAGCTCTTCAATCAGAACAAACATATAAGCTAAACAACAAATGGTAAACTTAACATGGGGAGTGTGGTACAACCAAGGGCTGTAGTGATGGTTACTAAGCCATTCGGGATCCCAGCCAGATGTTCTGTGTTTAGCTGTATTTTTTTTTTTTTTGCGGGCTCAACGTTACCAGTCGGTCCGGGCCCGCGGTCACCCGGGGGTCAGCAGTCGGACCGGCGTCACCTGTCGGACAAGGGTCAGCAGTCGGTCCGTAACGGTCCTCGAGCAGCCCCCCTCTCCACTGTCACCCGCGACAGCAGCGGTACACGCATTGTTACTAGGCAACGAAGCAGGTTGACTTGCGTTGCGCTGCACAGAGGCGCTCCTAATGTAAATGATTATTGATTTATGAATGAATTGATAGGTGGCTTATTTTTTAGCATATTGATTTATTTTTTTTGGCCTGGTGGCAGGTCTCCTTGGCCTGGCGGCCCGCCAGGCCTGTACAATGGTAGGGGAAACACTGCATCGACCTCCACACCCAGTAAACGGAGGAAACGGAGGCGGCTCAATCCTCCTGCGCTGTCCAGTATTGCTGGTTCACTTTCACCATTGCGGTCAGTGGCTATAATAAAGAATATTCTCGGCAACAACCCTGGCAACCCGACCGCTGGAATTACTTTTTTGTTGTCGCGACTACGATCTTGAGACACTAGATGGCGGCATTTAGCTCATATTCCATGTTTCACCTTTAATAATCATTATTGTTGTTTTCTTAATTATTTTCCCCGTCTCCCTGATGGGAACAACATATTTTATTTGCTTGTTGCCGGCCGCTTGTTTTAGAACACAATGCACGAAATCAACTTGCTTTGCGACACAGGTGCCCTTTGTTTTCACCATTTAATCAACATTAGTAATGCTATGAAAAGCCTGAAAAAGTCGGCAGTTAACACGGGAAGTACAGCGTTGTTGTAGTTGAGATGACATATCATGCAGTTGCATTAGTGTGAACTGGCAGGCTTTAAAAATTTTGCAGAGTGGCACATTCCAAGTTTCAACACGTCTCCTCACAAATCTTGTGAATCTGTCTGAACAGGGCTTTACAGAAATTTTATAAAACCTTATTAAACAGATAGTTGTTTAGAAAATGAATTCACCAAGCCTTACTGACATGCAATAAAAGTCAGTTCACATAATCTCTTCTTTTTGGCAGGCATGACACTGTGGGATGGCAATGAGCTGGAAAAAGATACAAGAGAAAGACCAAAGCCTAACAGCGAGTTTGAGATAGTTGCATCTGAGTCAATTGAAGACAAATCTTCAGCACTAAAGGTTGAAGCTTCTCTTAAAGCAAGTTTCTTGGGTGGACTGGTTGAGGTTGATGGATCTGCAAAATACCTGAATGATAGCAAGACTTCTAAAAATCAGGCCAGAGTAACACTGAAGTACAAAGCTACCACAAAGTTTAAGGAATTGTCGATGGATCATCTTGGAAGAGGCAAAGTGAAGCATCCATATGTCTTTGATAAAGGGCTAGCTACACATGTAGTCACAGCTGTTCTTTATGGAGCACAAGCCTTCTTTGTCTTTGACCGTGAGGTGTCAGAAAAGGAAGATCATCAAGACATTGAGGGTAACTTGAAGGTGATGATCAAGAAAATCCCCTGTCTTGCAATAGAGGGTGAAGGTTCACTGAAAATGGAAGACAAAGAAAGGGCAACTGCTGATAAGTTCTCCTGCAGATTTTATGGAGACTTCTGTCTTGATAAAAGTCCCGTCTCCTTTGACGATGCAATACAAGTCTATCAAAGCCTTCCAAAAATGCTGGGAGCCGACGGAGAAAACGCCGTACCAATGAAGGTTTGGATGTTGCCACTGACAAGTTTAGATTCTTCTGCTGCGAAACTCGTCCGTCAGATAAGCGTAGGGTTAGTCCAGGAATCACAGAGAGTCCTGGAGGACTTCAGTGAGTTGGAAATGAGGTGCAATGATGCACTGAAAACCACCACTGCACAGCAGTTCCCACAGATTGGCACAAAGATTAAAACCTTTAAAGAGATGTGCTCTGAGTTCAAGCTGGAATTCCAACAAACCTTGGCAAAGAAACTTCCATCAATCCGAGGAGGAGGAGAAGAAGAGGCTGTGCTCGCAGAGATCCTGAAGAAGAGACATTCTTCTCCTTTCAACAGCAAAGACCTGAACAAGTGGATGGACTGTAAAGAGAGAGAATTCTGCATTTTAAAGTCTTTCACTAACATGATGAAGAACACCAAAATCATTCCATCTCAGAATCATCTTCATGTGGAAAGTCTCAGTGCAGATCCTGCTGTTTGTTTTGTTTTCACCTCACTGGGAAGTGATGAACCGTACCTCTCAACTTTATCAGAGTACTTAAGACAAACAACTAAACCAGACAACCCTCAAGTGTCTCGTACTCATGATGTAGAGAAGGAACAGTGGTACCTTTTAAAGGAAGTAGCAGATACAATGAGGAGTAAAGCAAAACTCTTCAGTGACTTTGCAGAGGCCAACAAGGAGAACAAGAACATTAAGTTCTTGGCAGTTGGTTTAACAGATGAGACACAGAAAGGTTCAAGCATCTACCTTTATAAAGACGGCTTCTCTGTCACTGAGAACTTTGAGCCTCCTTCAAAGCCTGAAACATTAACAGTCAGAGACATAAACCACAACCGTGTGACGCTGAAGATTTCTCCAGCAAAGTTTGGAGCAGAGAACATCACCTCCTACTCTGTTGAGTACTGTGTCAGTGGACAGGATGGATGGAAAGAAAAGACGGCAGCAGCAGCTGAAGAAGTCACAGTGAGCGATCTGAGTCCAAACACAGAGTACAAGTTCAGATGCAGAGCAGTGACCTCAGTAGGTGTTGGACCAGCCAATGAACTCAGTGGTACCATTAAAACTTTACCTTGCAGCCCTCCTGGAAAACCTCAAGATGAACCAAACTCATGTGAGATATCAGTCAGCTGGAACAAACCTGCTGAACTCGGACAAGGTGTCCAGATCCTGAGCTACATCGTGGAGTACGCCAAAACAGACAGCAGGGTGAAAGAGGAAGATCTCCAATGGAACCAAATGATGTTAATATCTGAAAAGACGATCATTTCAGGGCTTCAGCCAGAGACAGAATATGTCGTCAGGGTCAGATGTGATTGTGGTGAAGCTGGACAGAGCAAAGAAAGCATCTCTGTTAATGTCCGCACAACAAAACGGGAATTTGAGCGTCTTGCTGAATACCTCCATGATGTTAGCAAGCAGATCAGTTCTGATTCCCCCTCAGTTTACAAGCCTCCTCTGGAAGAAGAGGATATGGACATCGATGGATGTCGGATGTATAACTTTGGCAAAGAAAGCATGAGGCAAAATCGCACAATAATGCTTCTTGGAGCGACCGGATCAGGAAAGTCCACTCTGATCAATGCAATGATCAACTACATCGTTGGCACAGAGTGGAAGGACAATTTCAGATTCAAGTTAGTTGATGAGGATCAGTCAAGATCACAAGCTGAAAGCCAGACCTCTGAAGTAACTGTGTACAGAGTCAACCACCAGGAGGGCTTTAAAATCCCCTTCTCCCTGACCATTGTGGACACACCGGGGTTCGGGGATACCAGAGGAGTAGGTAGAGACAAGGAGATCACAGAGCAGATTCGGAGGCTTTTCACCTCCGTGAATGGAGTCAGTGAGATTGATGCAGTGTGTTTCGTCGCTCAGGCTTCTCTTGCACGACTAACAGCAACACAACGATATGTGTTTGACTCGGTGCTGTCCATTTTTGGGAAAGATGTGGCAGAGAACATTGAGATGTTGGTGACTTTTGCAGATGGTAAACAGCCACCAGTTCTTGAGGCAATAGAGATTTCTGAGGTTCCATGTCCCAAGAATGACATTGGGCTTCCAGTTCACTTCAAATTCAACAACTCTGCATTGTTTGCAGACAACAGAAGCAGCAGTGACAGGACCTGTGATGAGGATTCTGATGAGGATGATGACAACTTTGATGAAATGTTTTGGAACATGGGTGCCAAAAACATGGAGAAATTCTTCACCGCTTTGGGCAAAATGACAACCAAAAGCTTGCTGATGACAAAAGAGGTTCTCCGAGAGCGAAAGCAGCTTGAAACAGCAGTCGAAGGTTTGCAACCACAAGTTAAAGCTGGATTAGCAAAACTGGAAGAAATCAAGACAACCAAAGAAAAGATTAAAGAGCATGAAACAGTCATGACTTCAAATGAAAACTTTGAGATTGAGGTGGATGTTATCAAGCCAGTCAAAAAAACCCTCACAAAGACAGGAGAGTACATTACCAACTGCCAGAAGTGTTTCATCACATGCCACTACCCGTGTATGATAGCAGATGATAAGGCAAAACGTGGATGTGCAGCAATGGATCAGAGGGGGATGTGCACAGTCTGCCCGGGAAAATGCATTTGGAGTGTGCATCTCAACCAGACGTACAGGTGGGAGTATGTTCAGGTAAAAGAGAAGCGGACGCTGCGAGAGTTGAAAGACAAATATGAAAAAGCCACAAAAGAGAAACTGACTATTCAGGAATTGATCGAGAGGCAAGAGGAAGAGATTGTTCACCTTCAAAACATGATAGTGTCTCTGATGGATCAGTCTGCTCACTGCATAACTCGTCTGCAAGAGATCGCCCTGAGACCAAACCCTCTGACCACTCCAGAGTACATCGACATGCTGATTGAAGGGGAAAAGTCAGAGGCCAAAGCAGGTTATCAAGCCCGAATACAGTCTTTGGAGGCAATGAAAGAGGGAGCGAAAATCATCTCCAAAGTAGCAAAACGAGACAAACTTACAAAAACGGAGGAGGAATTGTCCGAAGAAAAACAGGAGAGGCAAGAAAAGAAAAGTGTGTTCAAGAAAGTCGCAAATTTCTTAGGATTTTAGGGAAAAACATGACGTATCCTGCAGGTCTGCAGCCACGTTAGCATGTGAGGTCGCCATTATAGTATAAACACCACCGAACAGTAACCATCCAGACAACCTGCAGGAGCGTTCTCCACAACACGACCAGCTTGCAGATCTCCAGATATTAACATGTACAACAATGTTGGGGGAAAATAGGACTCCGTCATTAATTCCCTAATCAATTTCCACCATTGGTTCCACAAAATAAGTGGAATTGTTTCCAATGTCCGATAATTCTTCTGGTCGTCCTCATACGAATTCTGTTTCATCTTCTTGTCATAAAGAAGCTTTGTAAGACTTTTGGAAACTTTGACCAGCTGATGGCGCTACGTTAAAGGGACACTATGTAGGTTTGGTAAAGAAATTAAAACTCAGAAAGGTAATAATTACAAGATTACAAGATTAAAAAGGTAATAATTCAAAATTCTTTATTTCCGTAACTGAGAAAACACGATATAATCCGAGGCAACTAAGGAACCAGAACAGTTTTTGAAGCGAGCAAAGTCGAACAGTGTGGAACTGTGTCGTCCTCTGAGGACAGTTTGTTTATTTATTTCAGTCAATGAAGATTTTTCTCTTCTGATTAAAAATTCTTATTCAAAACTACAAACTGAACCTTTAAATAAACTCACTCAGTGTTTCAATTGTCTAAGAATCACACTGACCTGGATGTTAAATATGGAAAATTGTTTTTAATCTGACACATGATGTCATTTATTGATCTGTCGTCTGGGCCACTGGTGCCATTAATCCTGGTTACATATTTCTGTTCTCTTGTGTTTTATGATTAGAATCAGTCTTATTCTATGCTGATGATTAAAGAACATTTGTTTGGGGGTTTGCCAGGTTCTTTAGCTTTTTGTGTGTTTTAGAAGATGATGATAACAAAGACTATAACACAATAGATCAAATTATAGGTTTGATTCAGTTTTTGTAATGTTAACACTGCTAACTTGTTGCTCAGCCTGTTCAAACTGGACTGATGAGTGATTAATGTGCAGTTTGTTGTGTTTAAACTTGTTCTTGTTCTCTCTGGAAATGTTAACCAGTACAGCTGAGCTCCAGTATTTACCAGCGTTTATAGAAAGGGAGCATCTGCAGCTGTGGTTCAGTCACATCACCTCTGGTAACAGTCAAGCAACTGTTTTTATAGTCAGAGAGGCACGAATCTCTACAGAGTCAAACCAGTGATTATAAACATTATCAGTAAATTCAGCTTTAACACGTATTCTGTATTTTAACTCATGATGCATTTAGTGTTTTCATTTTATTTCTTTAATTGCCTGTTGTTGCTCAGTTGTACTTCAGAGAAGGAATGAACGTGATGAATAATCTCAGTGAAGTTTGCGATTGAAAAGATTTTTGCTTTCACTGTTTGCATGATTATTGGATTGTTATGTAACTGACAACTGATAATAAATTCATTTTGTTGGATTCATGTTGTGTTTTCTCTTTGGTCTCAATCATCCTTTGTTGTTATTGGCTCACACAGTTTATTGGAGGTGATGTTGTGTCCTGGTCATGTAAAGGTTTTATATAAGTTTATACCCTTTCCACATCTGAAAAAGTGACTTTTTATAGAACATTATTGCCATATGAGCTATAAATATATATGTGTATATATATATACATATATATATATATATATATATATATCAATGTGTCCAATGACCAAACATTCTCAGCTGTTCTCTTCAGCAGAGTTTTGAATATAATCCACAAATATATGTATTAAAGTTGAACTGACAGATAAATAATTGGAAGTTTTCAGCTCTGCGTTGTTCAGGATGAGCAAGAAAACATGAAACCACCTTTCACTGTGCAGCGGAGACATAAAGAGGCGGAGCGTCGTGTGAAGGTGAGCTACTTTATTCATGTTCAGGAATGTCAAAGAGCAAAGTGAGTCGACATCACAGCTGCCTGAAGGTCACTGCAGTCAGCGGATCAATACAGGGGTGGACAAAATAACAGAAACACTGTTTTTACAGTTTGAACTCGACTGTCAATTCTGAGGCCACAATAAGATGTAAAGATCAGAAACTGCAGCGTCGGGACTCGGTGTTGGTCCCTGAAGGCGACCTTTGTTTATAGAGGGAAACACTTAAGTGATTTAATAAAACAACTATTTTGTAACACGCATGTGTGCAAGTACACGACAATATGAACAGAATGAGGCTTGAGATGTTTTCACATGTTATTCATGGAGCAGAATATAAAATATTCTCAACATTCAAGCGCTTCAACTCGCAACTTTGTTTAATGTTTTAACACATATTTCTTTTTCCTGCATTTTAACATCATGACAACACGAGTGACAAACTGCCTTCAGCTCCATTTCACATCCCAGGAAGTCTGGAACTGAGACGGAGGAGCTTTACAATAAATTAGAATAAATAAAGAGTTTAACTTCTGAAATGTGCCCCTCTTCCACTTTAACGCAGATGTTGTAATGAGACAGGAGGAAGTCTAAAAACATCAGGACATCATCTCAGTTGAAGCCTGATGATCCTGTTCGATGGGATCTTTTTTTTGGTTTTCACACAAGTTGCAGCCTCAAAGACGAGAGTCAAACCAGCAGCTCGCCAACGTTCAGACGGTGAATGTTCCCTGCAGAGCTGTGATTGTACTGTGAGCTGTTTAGCTGATTTAATCCACCTCCGTCAGCAGGTTCCCACCCTGTCATGTGATTCTTTTGGTTCTAGTTGAATCTGATGAAACCGACACTCTTCACAACAAACAGCACATGGAGTCAAACCACAGTCGACAGCTGAAATCAATGAAACACATACTTTAACAGGATGTTACATAAATATATACATACAGTAGAATATTGTACACGTCATATACACAGTGAAGTTCATGTCGTTTTTTAAGCAGTTTGGCTTTTTTTTTTTTAAAGGTCAGAAATAACTTCTCGACCTGTGTGGGAAACTTGTTATTTGACCTTCGACATCAGAGAAGCCTCGTAAAAAAACAAAATAAAGACATATCGACATCTGTGTGTTTGTAACCCAACAGAAAAAATATTGTAACAAAGATTACAGAAACTTTTTAAACAAAAATATTAGTTTTCTCTGAATCAGCGTTGAGCTGCCACATCAACCCTTCAACTAACAATGAAAATAAAACACTTGTAAAAACACAGCTAACTGTTTCCCTGCTGAGTCTTTGTGATTTGCTTTCAGATGTTGAACAGTGCATCTGTCTTTACACACAGTGACGTCACAGTGCAGCCAGTCAGTGCTGCTGCTGTCGGCCATGTTGGAGCTAAAAGAACCAGTTTGTGTGACGAGGTTGTCGCTAAAAGTCAGAGGGAGTTTGTCGTTTAAACTATAATGCATGATGAAATGAAATATCGTCCCTGCATGATGTTTTTAACAGATTAAACATCTAGAAAGATGAAACAAATCTGGGCATTAATTCACTTCCTGAACAAGCAGCAGAGATCAGCTGCGTCTCTCTGTCCTCTCACCACCATGGACAGTTTTACTTTTATCATTTCTAAACTGTCAATCAAAAGAAGGAATCTAATCAGAACATGAATCATAAGAGTTAATGTTCAGCTAATCAGGCTGGTCGACTAACTGGACAGAATTCCTGCTCGTTTAATTGAACTTTCACATCATTACTATTATTATTACAGTCATTATTATGCGGAGTTTTAAGCTCCTGGTTGGAGTTTCACAGAATTTATAAAGTGCCTCCAACTCAACAACTCACTAAATTGAGACATTTGTTCAGGGAGTCTGGTGATTTTCTCCACAAGCAGCTGTCTTTGTAAAATGTGACACATTTAGCTTCAATAACATGTTTCTTCTTTCATAAACGGAGTGTGAACAGTGTGTTAAACAGGACACTGGATTACATAGACGAGCTGCATGGAGCCATTTGATGTTTTTTGGTTCACCAGCTCCAGTTGTTCAGCAGAATACTGCGACGCTCCAGAAATGTTTTGTGGACACTTCACCTGACATTGAACAACACGGAGGGAGGAGATGATGACTGGGTTTTACTTTTTGGGTGAACTGCTCCTTTAATGGCTTCAGCTCCAAACAAAAACAACAACTCTTTTGTGGTTCCAGCCTCTAAAATGTGAATATTTGGTGGTTTTCATGCTTATTAATTAGCTCATGGTATAAGAATGACCTAACAGAATGTAGAGGAGGATTTTAAAGTCTAACTTGTCACTCAGTCCAGTCGCTGTTATGGCACTTTGAGTATCGACTGGAATACTAACGCGGTTCGACTCAGCAGCAGAAACACTTCAACTCATCAGATTAATAAGAGAAAAAGAAATCAGTAACAGCTTAAAAAAAATGGAATGAAATATGTAACTTCCTACAGAACATTTCTGTTTCAACTTCCTGTGAAAATACAAACTAAACAGAAGTGACTGCTCCGTCTACAAGAACTAAAAGTATGTTACACGCCTGAAGGAGCCGCTGAGATGCAGCTCCTCTCCCTCAGTATCCCAGGTCCAGCTGGATTTTGTGCTCGAACAAGGCGATTAGCAGCATAATGCAGAAGCCCAGCAGGATGCCGGCGTTCTGCAGGAGGAAGAAGCCGCAGTGGCTGAAGCCGTGATCCCCGGCGTCGTTATGCAACATCTCCGGCACCTGAAGAAGAAAACGACATGTGACGGTGAGCAGTTGATCCACCAGGCTGAAATGAAAAGTCGTCTAACAATACATTTCTTTTTACTTCAAATACTTGAACATGTCAGCTGGCAGGAAGGAGATCGCCATCGCTGAGGGCACGTCTACGATGTTCGACTCTTCCACTAAAAGTCATATGAGCGGTTAAGTCCTTAATTAGATTTCTGGTGCACAGCTGGCAGGTACGTGGTCCGATGCAACAGATGGAGATCAGTTACATCTCCACATGTCCAGACAGCATTTAACGTAGCTTAGCACAAAGACTGGAAGCAGAGGGAAACTGCTAGCCTGCCTCCATAAATCTGTCTGATCAGTAACGCCCTCAGAGGTCCGATGAACATTTTACATGTAGGTTCTTTACTTTCCTCTGATCTGATGTGAGTGTGTGATTGGCTGAGTGAATAATGACTGCAGGTTGTCTGAGGGAGCTGATTGGTTCCGGCCTCCAACCAGAAGTTTAGAGGCTGGCTCCTCCCACTTCCTGTGTGCTCTCCTCGCTCTGCGTCCGGCAGACTGGCAGCACTTCTGTTAGAGTTCGGATGTGTTTTAAATAAAACACTTTGCTGCTGGTGCTGACTGGGTGATGTCATTAATACTCTGAGCCAGGGTTCCCGCTCTGGTCATAACTACAGGTTTGATCTTATTGATTGTTCAGGTTTGGACAGAAATGTAAAAAAGGGACATTTTGGCTTCAGCAGCATCAGTTGACCAACAATTACACCGAGTAATGGTCAAGAAAATCTGTGTTATGAGGTCATAGAGACATTTGACCACTCAGATGTTTCTGAGACCATGCGGCATCTCTGATAAATATCACAGACAACCTGGAAACACAACAACCATCTCCGGTGCTGAAGCATGATGCCTTCAAACATCACAACATGCATTGTATTTTTTTTTAAAGAAGCTGCTGTGAAATTAGACATTTTTGCGCAAAACAATCCACAACAAGAGCCTGAGAAATCCTGCAGGGATGCAGCGTCTCCGAACTCATCGTTGGGTTGTTGGTTTGAGCTCCGTCTCAACTCTACAGGATGGTGCTCCACATCCAGGAGGGTGTAAAAGTCAGAGCCAGAATACTTCTGTTTTATTTTGTGTTGGTCATTACAAACAGTAATATCAGCTGCTTTTAAATTGGAGACTTTGAAGGAACACTTCTAAATCAAGCTGGGACGACATGAGTCAGCAGCAGGTTCTGCACTAACTTGTGGAGTTCATGCAGCTCGAGTGCAGCCGTCATGACAGAAAGACGGGAGACGAACCAAATACTCAAAATGTTCAAACAAACTGAGCACTGAAGAATCAGAGCGCAGTGCAGAGCGGCGGCCACCAGAGGGCAGCGGAGAGCAACACAAGCTGAGACAGCAGCGCTTTGTGACAGCTCACCTGTGTGTGTGTGTGTGTGTGTGTGTGTGTGTGTGTGTGTGTGTGTGTGTGTGTGAAGAGGTCATCTGGTCCTGAAGGCTGCTGCTCTCTGAGCTGAAGCACCGCTCAGAGTCACACGGTGAGTCGGTGGAGAACTTGTTGAGTGGACAGAACAGATGCTGCTGACCGGACCAGAGCTTTCACTTCTCCTCTCTCACCTGATTCACTCTGTCAGCGTTCAGTCACACAATCTTTGTTTGTTGAAACCTTGTAATAGTTCTTTTCTCTGCTTTCACTTCATAACCCTCCAACATTGTTTGTAATTTGGGACTTTTACATGTTTTCAGAGGTGATTCTGATTCTGTTTTCTTGAATGTTATTCTTATTGTTGTTGTTGTTGTGGTTGTCGATATTGAGCGTCAGGCTGCAGTAAACAACACATCTCTTCTTAAGAAAAAACAAAAAATTATATAAAAAAGATGCATTAAAGCAGCACTGTGTAGGTTTGTAGACGAAAATCAACCTCTGAATTTTAATCTCAACAATATTACTGAGGGAACAATACAAACTGTTTCAATAAGTCAGTAAACAAACTGTTGTCAGAGAAAAATAAGGTCCTTATGCATCATCTTACTTTGCATAACCGTTGGCAGCTTTTAAACAAAAGTCGTTGATAAAATGTGATATTTGTGAGAAGGTTCCTTGTACAACTTCCAGCTTTAGTTCGCTCAGAAACATCCTCAACTTAATTAACCGAACGGGAACAATTCGTGAAATCAGTGGCGCCGTTCGGATGTATTGAGAAGCAGAAGAGAAGCTGTGTTGTTCTGAAACTTCACCGGAGAAGAAAAATATTCTGCTTCTGTCCGGGTGACAAAACCCTGCAGCAACGATTCGCTCTCCTAATAACTGCAGAAACTAAACTCTGCTTGAGGGAAACTGCGTTCTGACGTGTGTGTCTGTGTTGGTGGTTGACTCACCATGTCCACCAGCGCCACATACAGGAAGAGCCCGGCCGTGAGGGCGAATATCCACATGCAGATGTTGTCTGCGTAGTGTCCGATCAAGATCCCGGTCACCATGCCCAGGTAGGCCATCATGGCCGACAGCACGTTATACAGAATGGCCTGACGCACCGTCATACCGGCCTTCAGCAGCACCGCAAAGTCACCTGGGAGACACAGCAAAGATCTGTCACTACATGAAACCTAAACACTTCTTCATGACGTTATATTTCTTTTCTCACTTTAAAACATGCGCAATGTGTCACTTCTGCCACTAGGGGTCAACAAAACACAACAGAAGATGTTGTCGGGGAGAACAGAGTCCTGGAGGAATAAACACCTGGAGTCTCAGCAGATTCTGATTCTGATCCAGAACCGTTCACTGACGGGAGCAGAGCTCAGAGATTACTCTTTAACTTCTGGGATTAAAAAGTCCCGTTATTAGAATAAAGTTTGTGTTTTTACTAAAGGAATAGTTTGACATTTCAGACAGTGTGAAGACATTTGAACAGAGTCATGTTAACACTGATTCAACTCTCGTCCTTGTGGTAATATGAAGCTAGAGCAGCAGCTGGTTAGCTTAGCTTAGCATAAAGACTGGAAACAGTTGGTAGCAGCCAGCCTGGCTCCGTCCAAAGTGGAAAACTAATCAATAAGACACATAAATATCAAGAGAACGCTGTGAGAAAGTATTTATAGATTTTATAGTCAGATGAATGTTGCGCTGAAGGTCTTACCTAACTCATGAGGCAGCTCGTGACAGAAAACAGCCACAGAAGTGCTGAGACCGCTGGACAGACCCTCAGTGAAGGCGGCTCCTGCAGGACATTCAAACAGTCATGAGCACCGTAATATTCACATTTTTAAACAATGAAAATGCAGCTCCGCTCTGAGGCCACCAGCAACACCCACTGACCGATAGCAAGGCCGTCGCTGAAGTTGTGCAGTCCGTCTCCCATGATGACCATCCAGGCGAGCGTGGCCACGCCGGCCTGCTGGAAGTGCTCCTCCGAGTAGGAGTGCGAGTGGCTGTGAGGGTGGTGGTTCTGGGAGTGGTGGTGGTGCAGGATGTGGTGGTAGTCGTGGTGGTGGTGGTGCATGCTGTCGGCCTGGCCCACCGTGTCGTGGAAGTGCGAGTGGCATTTGTTCTCGCAGTCCTCGTCGGTGTAGGCCGCGGCGCCCGACGCTTCGTCGTAACCCTGCGAAGACACGACGGACACCTGCGGCGCCAGCATCGACTGCTCCTCCTCCGCGTGCAGGCTGCTCGAGTGGTCGCCGTACATACCGGCGCCGTTAGTCTCCACATCTGGAGAAAGAAAGACAATAATAGATTCATTCTTACTGCAGGATGGTTTAATATTGGTACATTTGAAACAGAAGATGAACATCCGTCATGTCGCGACACAACTTTACTGTTACTACATTAAATCTGACACCACCGGATTGTTTGTCTCACCTTCAGTCGGCTTCTGGTCGTTCTCCTCCAGAGCCGGCTGTTTCTCTGGATCCGCTTTGTCGTTCTGATCCCACTTCTTCTGGATCTGTGAGGACGGCAGGAACAGTTGTTTTAATTTCATACAAGTGAAAAAAAACAATCTGCGCCACTTGTTCCACCTAATAATAAATATCACTCAGTGAATATAATAAAACACAGTAGATCGATTAGTTTAGATCAATTAGTACAGATGACAGTGCGGATGGAGAGTCTGTGTTTTATAACGACCACTTCATCTCCGTTCTAAAGAAGCAAACATGAAAAGAAATGGGATCCGACTTTGACCTTCTGTTTCTTGTCTTTGTACATTTTTCCCAGCGTCAGGAAGTGTTCGATCAGAAACATGAAGTAGACTCCGCTCAGAGCTGTCAGGCCTTTCCACACCCCGTCCAGGTTCTCCTCCTCCCCGTCGTGGTGTTGGTGGTGATGTCCCTCAGAGAAGTTCATCATCGGATCCTCGTGGTGCTGAGAGACGCCTCTCTGAGACTGAAGCATCGGCAGGTACAAACACAGAAAGGCGTGAATGGGACGGTCGACAGCAAAACAACTGAAAAGCTTCTGGTGGACAAACTGACACTTAAGTCTACACCAGACAGAACCAGGTCTTTAAACGCCTCCTTTTCTGCAAGTTTGGTCCGACTTGAGGAGATCTACTGCAGGTAACACACGGACTAAGACATCAGAACCTCATACATCAAAAGACCCAGAAGCTACAGATCATCAGGTTCCTGTACTGAGAGGCCGAACAGATGCAGAAGAATTATTTGCATCTTTGATCGGAGCTAAATTTAATTTCGACCCGAGAGGACCGACAACCTGAGGCGGCTACAAGACATCTGGTGCGAACTTTCTGCGAACTAGAACTTCCAGTTGCAAACATCTGGTCGTCCAGTGGACTCACGTGGGGGATGAGATGAAGGAAGGCGTCGCCGCTCAGCGTGCCGACAGCCAGCGCCACCAGGAAGCTGAGGAGGAAGTTGAAGAAAACTTTGTTCATGAGCGGGATGAGGATGACGCCGAGCAGGGAGAGCAGGCTGATGATGGTGATGGAGACGAAGCCGCCGACCCACGCTGCAACAGAGCCGTCAAAAACACTTCAGCTCCCCGAGACGTTCTCCAGAAAACTACAGAAATCCATAACAGTGATGTGATGTCATCTCACCTGTTGTGATGCTTTTGCCACTTTCTCCACCGGAGCGCTCGCCGTGGTCGTGGTGGGAGCTGTTGTGGTCACCGTGGTGACCGTGAACGTGTTTATGGTCTGGAAATAAAAATAAAAAAGACTTTGATCAATCTTGTTTTAGCACATAAAAATACTGAACTACCATTAAAATGTTCTGAGGATAAAATGTGTTTTTGGTCAAACATGAGCTTCTCTGCAGAACGTTGTGATGTCACAGTGTATTTAAGCTCTGACCTTTCTGAAATCAAATTTCATAACTTCATTATTTTATCCTGTTTTATGTTATATTTCATAGTATTATTCGATGAATTCTTGAGTTTGAGCTGGACTTTTCAGAATAAGGTGCTTTGAACTGCACACGATTCCTCTTTTATTTTGAGGAAACGATAATCAGGACTTCCTGTGGCTGCTCTCGGCGCTGACACACAGAGGCTGATTCGATAACGACGCATCACTTTTTAACTTGATCGGCTGTATCCACGTTTACGAGACGAGTTTACGGATCTAACTGGACTCATGTGGACGAACTGAGTGTTTCTGCCAGAGTCTCCTGATCATCATTCTTTATTAAAGACTGCGTAGACTCCTCCCATCCATATGCTCCTACCTCTTTCAGCTTGTTCTGTGGCACGAATATGCAGGATGCACGCTTCGCCATCGATCTGGTGGAGGAGGGCGGGGCAGAGGAAGCTGAAGTCGCTGACGGACATTCCCGCCTCCTGAGACATCCCGTGAGAGGAGAGGATGCTGGAGGCGCTCAGACACTGCAGGCCAAACACAACAACTGAGCGATGACACGCACACGGAGACACATTCAGGCTTTTACAGGAAGTTGTTCATTTAATCCGATTCCCTGATTAAAATGTTCCATTTTTTTTGTACATTTGACAGTGAAAATATCCAACATTCTTTAAAATTGCTCAGCTGTATGTAAGACGCGTGTTTCCTACCTCTGTGCTGTCCATGCTGTTGTTGTCAGGGAGATCCTGGTGGTCATGTTCATCTCCATGTTCGTGTTCATCTCCATGTTCGTGTTTGTGTTCATTGTCGTGTTCGTGTTCGTGTTCGTGATCGTGATCATGATCGTGGACGTGGCGACTCTCCCGGCTGACAACTAGGTTGGCAGTTTCTGTGCCGCCGTCTTCACTCTTACTAACATCAGGTTTCACC
>CAEMYA010000426.1:90430-105972 GCA_903131615.1 Diplodus sargus | reverse complement strand
ACAGTATTTATAGTGTGCACTTGCCTCATAATAAACCAGTGTTTCATTGCTTTTTAAGAGTTGCAGCTGGATTGCATATCTTCCAAACTTCAGTATTATGATGATGTGAATAAACAATAAAATGTGGACAATAATTTGTTGACACAAATGAAATGGCAGTTGCGAATCACTCACAGCTACACAGAAAACACAGCTAAGCAGCTTTCTATAAGTACTTTGTTCATTTTGAATTAATTAATCTACATATTGTGTAGAAAATAACATTTGCGCACACTTGTTCTGCCCTTATCTGACTTTGCCTGCCTCTCTATAATCATGTGCATGTTCCTGCAGACAACACATGTTCAGTTTGGACTCAAGCCTGGTCACAGTTTAATCTCTCTACATATAGATTGTGAGTCAACGGCATCACAACGTCGCCCTCACAGCAGCTGTTTGTTAAAGGTCATATCTGAATTATACTTATGTAGACAAATCATTTAAACAAAGAATCCACAGAGCTCGTAGAAAGATTCAATCATTTCAAAACGTTTCACAGCTAATAATATAAAGCCACATCTGAGATCGACTGACATTAAAATAAACTATGATATATAATTAAAGATGACGCAGTTATAGTCAATCAAACTTGAGTTAATAGTTACTAAACTGTTAAAAGCAGTGACACGCTTTGTAAACGAGAGTTATTGGAAAGTTGCAGTTAATGTTCGTAAAACTTAAACGTAAATGTTTGATAAATGCTGTGTAGATCATTAATGAACCGTCAGAGAGTCGTATCCTTTATGAGCAGTGGCGTGCACAGACTTTTTGAAGGGCAGGGGCAAAAATACAGCGCGTTCTCGCCACTGAAAGGGCACTTTAGCGTGCGTTTGGCTCCCAAGAGGACAGTTTATCATGTTTTAACCAACCAAGGAGGCAGTTTATCATGTTTTAACCAGCCAAGGAGGCAGTTTAGTGTGTTTTAACCAGCCAAGGAGGCAGTTTAGTGTGTTTTAACCAGCCAAGGAGGCACTTCAGCGCAAGTTTTTCAGCAGTTGGGCCACGAGGGGGGGCGACCGTCCCCTCTGCCCCCCCCGTGCACATCACTGTTTATGAAATCTTGATGAATGTTTTATGAAGCACTTCTTCCAACCCGACTTCTTGTGATGATGTGATCTGTAAAGAATCGGCTCGACAGGAGTGAAGCTGCTGGACATACACGGTGAGCCTGGAGGTCAAGGCCCCCCTGGAGAGTTCTCCATCTCCCCTCTCAGATGTTCAAAGGAAGCCGCGGGCTCATCTCACCCAGCCCTCAAGAACAATATTGGTTTTGGCTCAGCTGGGCTGCTGGTCGGGCGTGTTTCTGCTTCTGGAAGGTGTTAATGCAGCTTAACTTCAGGCTGAATCTTCACACGGCAGCGTCGTCGTCTCTCAACATGTTACTGCTTTAAAAAATGTATCAGGCTTAAAAAAAATCACAACTAATTTACTCAAGTACTGTAGTTTAATCTGACTTCTGAGGTAAAGGAGAAGTTCCATGTTATAGTACAGATTAAATGGAACATCAGCAGTAGATCATGTAGCTTAATGATTTATTTTGATATTTAAATACGTTCTTTTATAATACTTGATAATGCAGCATGTTATGAAATGTGATATTTAAGCCTTCAAACATCTGAATACTTCCTCCGTCACGTCAGCTGGTGCTTCTGTTCTCTGAGGTTCTTTAAAGTTGCTTCATCAGATTCAGTAGAATTGATTAAAATGATTCACTTTGTTTTTTGTTTGTGTATTTTTATCCATTCCGTCTGTTTTTCTTTTTCCTTTAATTCTTTCTAAGTGATCAGTGAAGAGGCATCGAAATGAAATAAAACACGACAGTCACGTCCAATATTTGTTTAAAAAGTACATTTATTTGCTGTTTGCAGAGCATTATATTAAACCAACATCTCACAAAATGTGTGATGAGTCAGGATCAGTCAGCGTTCAACTGGAGGCTTCAACCGCCGACACACTGCAAACACGTCAGGAACGAGATCATGAGTTTCTGTGTGGATCAATATTTTATATATCAGGCACATTAGTGTTAAGTTAAGTTAAAACAACCCGACAGTATAAAGAGTATAAAGTACAGCTGAGTATCAACAGATGCTGATTACTTGTTATGATTGTGGAAATAAATCAGGAGCAAAGTTACAATAATGAATATATAGAATAAATGTGAGGACAAATATGGAGGACTGGAGAAAAAACATCGTATAAAGTCAAACTAAGATAATTCCTCTCAGTCGTCACTGATGAGACCGTCTCCACCTTCTTGTATTTTATTGACCCTCTATTGTTTTTTTAATGTCTCCAGTTCTGCAGGACGATGGTCGAGTCCAACACCAACACTTCCACAAACTACAGAGTATTTACAGCAGCTGAGACTGAGGAAGAGTGAGCAGGAGTTTATTTAACACTCTGTCTCTGTGCTTCAGCAGAGTTTGATGGTCGTGCTGCTGAAGTCGCTGGTTCGAGGCTTTACGTGTAAGAACGTCTCTTAATTGGTTTACAGGAAGAAAAACGTGGCTGTAAATGTATTTTAGTATTTCTTTAAATAGTTAAATATCATATCACATAAAGTTTGACGGGGTTTTGATCTAAAAGGATTCATTTCATGACGTCTTTAAGTAGAAACAGAGCTGTCAGGTGTTCTGACGGGTTCACAGCGTCACGTTCATCACAGAGAAGCAGGACGACAACAACAGTCTGTAACAATCTGCATCCAGTGAGACGAGTCTGTTGTTCTCGGCTGTCTGTCCTGCCTGGTGACTGCAGTGGTTCTTTAAACGTCCACAAGGGGGCGACGCCTTACAACACAACGCCTCGCTGAAGCATGATGGACATTTCTGGGAGAGGTGGATATTTCAGATCAGACAGCAGGAAGCTTGTTCCACAGACGGGAAGCAGAGAGAAGCATCGAGTAACTAAAGCTGTCGATTGTTCCCGCTGAGAGGTCGTGGAACAGGAACATGGAAGGATGGAGCAGAATCGACTTGTTGGTTGAGTTCATGGCGTCAGCAGTTGTTTTGGTTTAACTTTATGTTTCTATAATGGGGTTGAAGGTCAGGTCGGCCACCGTCCTGCAGAGTCTATTACAAACTGCACCTTTAAAATGAAACAGGACAGCAGCAGGAGTCAGACTGACACCACGTCTCACCTCACCTGAACAACCGTCTGTGTCGGCTCGTTCACATGTTCGATGCAGGACACAGTTTTTACAAACACGTGTGGGCGGATAGTTTCAGCTAAACACCAGCACGCCGTCTCTCACCTGCATAAAACCTGTTGTTCCTCTGAACAAACACTGCTGGTGTGTTCAGCTGCTTATATCTGAGTAATAATGCAGTCGGTGACACGGCGGTCTGACAGAGCGCCCACTCACCTGCACAGCAGGGCAGTCAGTGAGGTGAGAGGTGGTGCAGACAGCAGGTCTGACTGCGTTTTAAAATGAGCTGTTTTTTGAACAGAGTTTGGTCTGCGACAGCTCAGCCGGTCTGATGAATGTGTTGCCGAACACACGTTGTTTTCCTGTCGGAGCTGATTGGTTTGTTTAGCAGCTGATCATCCGTCCACATCATCCGCCCCCACGGAGCGGCCGACTGACGGACGTCTGAACATGTAACTGATGTTTCCTGGATCAGAACCAGCGTCCACACAGAAAGCTCTGGGTTTCATCTGTTGCTCAGGTTTGGATTCCACTCCTACAGGAAAGGAAAGGGCCAGGTGTTTGTGTTTTAATGATTATGCACGTTAAGAAAAAGAGTCGAAATGTCAAGAATGAAGTCGACTCTTCTGGTCCATGGGGCTGATGAATCTGATTGCACACAGGTGTGGAGGGAAAATCAGGCTGCTGAGGAGCACAAGAGACACGAAACACACGATGAAACCAAGACCAGGTTCGTCCACATCAGGTCTTCTGTTGAGGCAACGTTTGATGTCGTCTCAAAACTTCAGTCTTGAAATATCAACTTCGTCTCAGTTTCTCTCTCACTCTGAACACTCGTCCTCGCTCTCCAGCACAGCGGAGGAGGCATCAGGATTGTGACAGTTGACATATCGAAGAAAGACATTATAATAACTTATATTTAGTTAATTCAAGCAAATGAACTTTACTCAAGCCGACCTTTAAGACTCAACATGGCAGGAATACAAAAACACAACGTGATGTGTGACTGAAATGCATAAAGAAATGATATTTTTGATAATTTGTTCTGCAGGTTTTGATTATAAACCAAAGTGTCGGACAGATGACAACAAACTTCAGACAGTTTTCTACACTAGCAGGTTAAAACAACGTCTTCAGACCCTCAGCTGTCGTTTAGTTAAAGTTTCAGGACTGTGTTTTGCACGATTCATTATGTTCCCAGAAGTCTGTCCACGAAACGACTGGAGCTGGTTCACACTGATCTGCAGTTTAAAAACAAAAGTGGCCTTTAAATCTGAACAGACTGCGACTGAAACTTCTTTTAAATACCTGAAAACAATAAATTCCCAGTGTTGTGAGAAAACTCTTCATCAGTTCATCAGGAACTCTGAGTGGAAATACACAAAATATAAAGAGACAACAACGAGCAGCTGAGCTAATCACAGGAGAACGGACCGAGCCAGAATCAGAACAGCAGCTCTGAAAGTGCATGGTGGAAGCCGTGGTAACCATGGCAACTGCTCTGCACCACACACACACACAGAACAGGTGCGGGTCAGAACTTTTATAATCATCAATGAACAATGAGAGGATGAACGACGTGGTGGAGCTGAAACCAAACAGAACTTCTGACCAGAACCAGTCGTCGTGTTCCAACTTTCTCACTCTTTCTGACTTTGTCTTCTTTTTGAATCTCTTGTTTTGAGGCTTCATGAACTCGTGAAGACAAGAAAAAAAACACAAGTCAAAGTCGAGGCTGAAGAAGAAACGAGTGGGAGGTTCAGGAGATGTGGAGCTGATCCTGAAGGATCAGACTCAGCTTCCTGCTCCCAGTGATCGCTGAAATAAATAACAGAAGGTGGATTTCTTTTAATTCTACTTAAGAAAATCTCCGTCGTATAAGCTATTTATTTTCACTGCCCCTCCTCCTCCCCCACAGATCCAATCACACAGAAAACTCTTGTTCTTTGTCAGATTTCTTCTTTTTGTTTGCACAAGTCGTCAACTTATGAGGAATATGTTTCTGTTTCAGTGAAGTGTGAATAATTATGGTAGAATGTTACAAACTCGCGGGTGTTCTGGATGTTCTGGATGTTCTGAATGTTCTGGATGTTCTGGATGTTATGAATGTTCTGGATGTTCTGGATGTTCTGGATGTTCTGGACGGAGGTGATCCGACATAAAGAGCTGAAATTAGAAGTTTAACGAAAAGCTTCTTAATCCTTTTTAAAGCTGGATCAGAAAACAATGATGCTTATCGAGGTGAAGAATGAAACTTGTAGAACAAATGCAGAACATGTCACTGTCTGGACCCTCTGGAGGAACAGAACCGGGTCCACTGTGTTCTGGACTGAACACGTGACTGAACCCGGTCCAGTGTGACGCTCTACCTGCATGCACACTGCAGACATGCTAGTTTGTTAGCTTGTGTGTTTGTTGGTTGAACCTTTCTGATGTGGGTTTCTCTTGAAATGGAGCAGAACCTCCCGAGCAGAATCAGGAGAATCTAAGCTTCCTGACGACGTACGACATGACGGCACATTAAACTGAGGCCCGTTTGATTGGCTGTGTTGGTACAGGATGCTGAACCTGCTTCAAGGTTTCATATTGAGACATTTTAGCTTTTAACAAAGAGATTTTTTCTCAGCGGCTGATGAAGAAACTTCTGATTTGTGTCCGTGACTTTATATTGTTCATCGTATCTGCTGAGGTTCAGTAAAATATCTGATTTCTCTCGTCTTTGCAGCTTTTGAAGCTTCGTCATGAGGTTTATTATTCACATTAATGAGACCAGCGAGAAACAAAGCAGCAACATCAGGAGAGCGTGTTGGACCGTCTCCTACAGAGGGAGGAATATTCTAAACAGACATCTGGAGCAGGAGTTTCATCACACGCTGTCATGCACGTTTCATCACACACATCATATTAGAGGCCTTAAAAGGAAAGTTGATGAAACTCTCAGACACACAGTAAAATATCTCTGTGTGCAATCGTCCGTTATTTTAACAGGCAGCTCGTCATCAAGACGGATCATCAGAGTCGAGACAAAGCAAGAGAGAGAGATTAGAGGCGCACGGTGAATCGTTCCTGAGAACACCGAGTGCTTCATGTGTCCTCCAAACGGGCTCAAAACACTCCAAGCGTCAGAACTTCAAGCTCACAGTGTGGTTCTGTGTTTTAAGTCACATTTACACTGAAAGTAACTAAAATGCAGTGATCGGGGAGCTGAGGAGGAGCACATGATCTGTGGTTTAGGTTCCTGGGACTCATTTTTCAAAGGGAACCTGTCGTGAACATCACACATCCTGGTGTCACCTGTTAAAAGCCACTGGGGGAGCAAGAAAGGTGAGCTAGGTAATCTTAGATGGTGCTCGAGGTGAGTTGGAGCGCAGCTTTGTGGCGGCCATGCAAACGCAAAGCAGCATGACATCACAGAAGAACATAACGCAGTCATCTGAGGCGCTGCAGACAGAATGTAGAAGTCACCAGAAACACAGAAGTTTGGGTTAAAATAACAACGTTGCGTAACTACAATTAGACGTGTACTTGTACTTCTGCCTATGTCACAACTGTGTTAGCTTCTCCAACAGGCCTCATTAGCACAGTGGGTTTAACTTCTCCACATTCATCTCCAACCAGCTCCCTGCAGAGACTTTGATGCACTTCATACAATGTCGGCTGACTTCCTCCATCCTACGTCCAGCTAGCGAGATACATGAATATGTGTCGTACCTGGTTGTTTTTCTGATGAGGACGGAGGCAGACGTGCTAAACTCTGCCAAGGTGTCGCGCTGTGACATTTAAACACTTTTCACTGTGTTGCTCCATTTCTGTTAGATTCCAAGAATGAATTCAGTTTATCTCAACTCACTGAATCAGTGAACCAACACACTGACCTGACTTCATGTTTCCTCAAAGTTCTCAGTTTGAACATGTTGTCAGAGCGAGCGGTCACGCACTGAAGTCCTTGACTGGCAGATAAGCGGTGACGCTGCAGCTGTCGGTGTCGTTTAGTCTTCTGATGTGAGATGACGAGACACACCAACTGACGGCCTGATGAGCGAGTCCACGTCACTGTGCTCTGAGTGTCTCAGCGTTTATTTCATCAGGACATGTCTGTGCTTTAATGAGACACGTCCACGTCTCCTTCAGCAGCTGCCTCACATCTCTCGTCGCTGGCAGGTTAGCATGCTAAAGTGGGCCTAAAGAGACACGCGCTCAAACAGGCTAATGTCAACATTAGCTTCTCAAACAAGCTAACATTGGTTTTTAGCCTGTCAAAGATGCTAACAACAGTATTAGCTTCTTTTACAGGCAAGCGTCAGTGTTAGCTTCTCAAACTGGCTAATGTCAACGTTAGCTTCTCAAACAGGCTAATGTCAACGTTAGCCTTTCAAACAAGCTAACATTGGTTTTTATCCTGTCAAAGATGCTAACAACAGTATTAGCTTCTTTTACAGGCAAACGCCAGCGTTAGCTTCTCCTGCAGGCTAACATCAGTGTGAGCCTCTAAAGCAGGATATCATCTGTGTTAGCTTCTCCAACATCAGTGTTAGCTTCTCTTGAAGTGAAAATGAGAAACCGCGAGACCCGACCAGGTGATACGTGTCCGACTGTGACAGAACACCTCATCACAGGTGAGGTAATGATGTCACTGAGTAAATAACGTGTGCCTGGAGAATAGAGCGAATCAGAAAAGAGTGGTTGTAAAGTTGGAACTACAGTTTTTACTGTGAAAAAATAAGGCCCGGCCTAAAAAAACACCTGCTTTTAGAATGGAGTTTGGTTCACCAGCCTGTCCACTGGCCGGCCTGCAGGAGCCGAGGCTGTTTAATACTAACGAGGCACTTAAAACTGAGCCGACCTGCCTTCTAATGATGAACCTTGTAAATAAAGTAGAGTGACGATGGAAGTGGAGCTGCGTTCACCTCCGCTCAGCTCGGAGTCAACAGTCGAGTAATTAAACACAAGCAGCACAGCAGCCACAGAGTGCAGCTTAGAAAACAGCCAAATAAAATATCTTCAAGAATTTGTATTTACCGCCGAGTGGCAGTTCTACCCGGACGGCCCGGCGCTCCACGCTGCAGTGTGATGACGGTGTGATGATGTGTTTCTGTTCTCTGACACGTCGACAACCCTCAGAATGTCTGTGGGGGCATTTATCAGCCCAGAGTGAGTCTGGTTCTGATGCAGTTTACCAAACTAAACATCCCCGAGGGCCCGACAGACTCAGAGACGGTGTTGTTGGATATTTTTTCGAGGGGCCGTTATCACCGAGCTGCAGCACTCGGTGTCTCTCTGAGCTGTTGACGCAGCTCTCCAACCGTGTCATCACCAGGCAATATATATTTCTCTGATCCGTGATTACGACGTGGGCGACTTGTTTCTTATAGGTCAACACTGAATTGACTGCGGAGCACGTTGGGGGGGTTCAATCAATGAGAGTGGCTTTGGTAAGGCTGCTCCCTGAGCCGTGGCTCAGCTAAATCGATTGTCACCAGGAGGAGGATCCAGAGGGAGCTGGGGGGTGGGGGTTTGGGTGGTGCTGGTGTGTGTGTGTGTGTGTGTGTGTGTGTGTGTGTGTGTGTGTGTGTGTGTGTGTGTGCTGGTGTGATTGAAGGATTAAATCTGCTGGTTTCAAATCAGTCCACTTCATTAACAGATCGACAGGCTGATTGAGTCGGCGTCCGAATGATGATCAATGAAGCGCAGCGGCGAGCACTGTACGCCCCCACGGGGAGGGACAGCAGAGCATGATGGGAAACAGCCTGCGCAGGGTCGGTGCGTTTGAGGACAGACAGCCGAGGCGGACGGAGGAAACAAAAACAAAACCTCAGAGGTGTGAGGCGTGTCGGTGAAATGAAATGCTAAATATGCCGCTGTGGAGTCGATAACTGACTGAGACTCTGCAAGCAAGCTGGAGCAGAGTTCCCTCCGCCTCTCCCCAGAAACATCCTGAGGGAATTCCAGGTCAGATGAAATATCTAAACTCCCTCCAGTGGTTTCCTGCTCCACCCTGAGGTTTACTCCCAGATGGACAAGAAGGGAAAGGTCCAAAGGAGGAGGCGTCCTCATCAGGTGCCTGAACCTTCACTGAACCTCGACCTCCCCTCAGATGTCAGAGGTCGCTCTCACGCCTCCCTGTGAGTTTAAGTGTTTCCATCAAATAAAATGTGTCCTGAGTTTTGGAGACGGGGTGTTTTTATTCTGTTCGGATGCAATTTGCCGTTCTGCTGCCTGACTTCCTGTCGGGCTCCATCTGCTCTGTGCTGAGAAACACTTCTGGGACGCTCCAGAATCCATCCAGGAGTTCGTCTCCACAGCTCAGGACCGAGTGTTGGATAGAACATCGACTGGTAGATCACAAGCTTTGTCTCCCAGCTCAGCTCTCTGTGAACCACATGGCTGCATTACAGCTGACGCTGCACCGCCGGCCCGTCAGCCCTCACTCATTATTAAAACCCTGAGACACTCGAGCTGCGGCGCTTGGGGCAGTAACTCACTCCCGACCCGGAGGGAGCCATCGACTGTTCTCAGGCAGACCACCGCGGCCTCGGACTCTGAGGAGCTGACTCATCCCAGCAGCTTCAAACCGTCAGATCAGGGTCCGAAGAAGCCAACAGAACCAAAGTCATCTCCCCAGAGCAAGGATGCATTTCAGGTTCACAAACCGGGCGTCTACGCTACGTCTTGAGATCCTGTTCAGGAGTGACGAGGTGACGACCCTGTCAGAGTCCAAGACGTGTTTGACTTTGTGCCGAGAATACAGACGCAGCTTTTCATTGACTGGATCAGAGCAAACAGAGTCCACTGGAACACTCAGCTCGCCCACTTTATCTCTTAATGCTCAGTGTATTTTCATAGAAATATTAAATATTACCTTTAATGTTCACCAGAGGTGTCAAAAGTTTTTTCTTCCAGACACTTGTGTAGAAACAGACTGTGATAAAAGTAGAAGTTCTGATCCAGCTTGTTTCCTCCAGTAAAGTAATAGATTACTCTGACATGTACTCAGAGTCTCAGAGTAAAAAGTCTCCCTCTGAAGGACATTTGTGCTCAAAGCTAACTGAAGCTCACGTCATATTAACAGAATTCAAAGACTATTAAAGTTAAAGGTAGAATCAGTAGGATTTGTCCCAGCTGTTCCTGAACGCACCACAAAGACAGCTGATTGTTGAGTCTCATTCCCAGGACGTCAAACAGACACATGTTGGGTTGGTAAAGCGTCCCGAGCAGCAACAAAGAGAGAAAATCAGAAACTCTCTGCAGATACGAGACACTAACACGCCTTTTCTCCACATTCCAGTCTCCCTCTCTGTCTGTTTACGGCTTCTTACGGCTTTTACGTCTTTGTCTCGTCTCGCTGCGTCTGCCGTGCGTGATGTGCTCTGATTGGTCCACATCAGTCTGCTGATGCTGGGAAATAACAAGAATCCAGAATTCACCTCAGAGGCATCAAACTAAAGTAACGAGGCTGTTCTGAAGCTGTGAGGAGGAGAAAGTTCAGATGTTAAATAAATACTAAAGTAAAGTACAGAAACCTGAAAGTTACTGTGAAAGTGACGTCAATGAAACCAAATGTTTGACTTGATGATGTAAAAGCTTCACCATCATACAGCTTCACTGAATGTTCTGTCACCTGCTCAACAGGTGAATGTTCTGCAGAACGATCCGTCCGGCGCTGACAGTAGTCTGTGTCATTAGAGTCTGAATGTTACAGAGAAGTTTCATTTGTTCGTCATCTCATCCTGTAATTAGATCTCAGGATCAAATCAAAGGTGGAGTCACAAACGAGCCACTCGTCTCCATTTAATTCTTCTGTTTTAATGAGATTCGTCGACTGTTGTGATCGGACAGGTTGTCTGCAGACGGAAGCTCTGTTTCTTTTGAACGGATCCACGCTTTCAACTTTCAATTAGCTCGCTGACAGATGGAGGAAGGAGTCATTTCCTCTTTCAGGCGCAGTGTGAGTGAAAAGGAAACGAGGCCGCGGGGCGAATGAATCCCAGCTGAAGTCGAATCGTCTGTATTTAAATCCTGTGACGGTTCAGGCGGATGTTGTCTGGAAGCATGAGAGCGCCAGGTTCTTCAAAAAGACGATCCGAGTGTCATTGTATCTGCAGTCTGAAATATCTGGAGACGCCTTCTAATGAAAAGCTGAACATCGGAGCTGTGAGGAGAACGTGACACCATTATTGTAGCGTCGGCTCTCAGTGTGAATGTATTCAGCTGGACTCAGGCTCGTAACTCACAATCACTCCTGCATTTTTATTACTGACTAATGTTATGAACTCACAGGTCATTTTTCACAGTTTACGGTCGTTCTTTAATATCTTATTAAAATGTTACTGGAGTCGTTAATTATGTAAAAGCAGCGCAGGAGGACGACTGTAACGATTCCTTACTGTAGTTTGAACAGGACGAGGAGTGAAAGGTCCCGTTACAGAGACTCAAACTCCAGTCTCACCACTGGATGTTTTCGAGGACACCTGGAGACGTTTCCAGCTGTTGTTGGCTATTCTAACAGGAAGTCGACCCACTCAGGACTAAAACAGGTAGTTTAATCCATAACCAGGTGTTTTTTGTGCCTTAATCTAACCAGAGAATAAACACAGAGTTGTGACAAGAGAGAGAAATAAAAAATTCTACATGAAGATGCAACATGTAGAAGAAGAAGCGTTCAGGTTTAGCAGGAACCTACGCAGCGACATTTGTTCTGGAGATTGGGTTAATTTGCAACCCGAGTTTCTGCAGACGTCGGATATTTTGATGCTTTAAATTTCTTTAAGCTACAACTTTCACTGTGGTTATGCAGAAAATCAACTTGGTCGAGATCATTATTTGTCTTAAAACACTCGGTTCAGTTGCAAAAGCACAGAAAAACAAGCGTGTTCATCTGAAACACACTCAGCTCGGCTCAGTACAGTTACTCAGACGTCGATTGTTAAAAACCTCTCAGTCTCCTGCTAAGTGAATTAAAACGTCCCGTGACACCGAGGACACGACCTCCCTGACCCTGTGTCTCTTATTGTTGGACTTTCAGCCGAGCGTCTCTTGTTTCCAGGAGAACTTCGGCCCGATCGCTGAGCACTGTCAGATTAAATGGCTCGTTAAGAGTCTTTCTCCAGCAGTTAAAGGGTTGTGTGTGATTAGCGAAGGGTTAAACCTCCCCTCCTCTCTCCGGCCCTGCAGGATGGTTTGGATTATCTCTCCTCACCCCCCTCCCGTGTTATCAGCGGCGGAGGGGGTCGACCCTCGCCTGCAGAGGAGCGCCGGCTACAGATGGTTGAGGAAATTAGAGTCTGCACGCCACGATCAGGATCACAGCTAAAACCCCCGAAAACAGCCGTCTCAGGTGGAGGTCTCTGATCGTCAGGGAGACGCTGCTGCTCATGAAGCATTCATTTCACTTCTTTTTACTTCACCTGCAGGACTTCATACAGTCACTGATTGAATATTAGCTCAAGTACTGAAGTCCAGCGATGAGGTACCTGCAATTAACCGGCATATTAATTAAATTTCAGTCGTGTTCTACTTCAAACGTGAGGTTTTCTTCCTCGGCTGGTTGCAGAATGATTTCCTGCTCGTCCTGCAGCGAGACGACAGACTCCCGGCGTCTGCCAATCCGCAACAAACGCAGTAAGCCAATTAGAGATAACTATCATGGAACTTAATCAAATTAGTATCGCTGATTTGCCGTCCCCTCTCTTTTCCATTTAGGCCCTGCAATCCCCACAACATCCCCTCTCTCCCCTCCAGCCCTCCCATGTACGCTCCACCACAGCAGGCAGGCCCACCAACAAAGCCTTTGTGTCTTAATGTACGAGAGGAAAAAAAGAAAACAGACGGTAGAAAAACCCGTCTGTGCTCCGGCTGGAAAGATTAGTATTCAGGAAGAGGTGCGTCGACGGAGCTGAGGTGGAAACAACCGTCAGAGCCGAGAGTCCAGAATCACAAAGACATGAAAACAGCGACCGTCCTTCCTCTCACACGTCTCAGCAGGGACAACAACAATCGCTGAATTTAAGAACAATTCAAGTATCAGCATCACGCCTGCGTTCAGACTGGCTGGTCCTCCGTCATCAGCGTCTGCTCTCGCTGCCATCGCATCAAATCCAGCAGCCTGGTCGGCGGCTGCACGCTCACAAGAGTGACGCAGTTGTTACGGATCGAGACTGAGATTGGAGTCTTTGGCCTTTTCCACACTGTAACGCATATTTTTCAAAGCAGATATTCTTTATAAAAATTATAAATCCTGTTCACACGACCTCAGTTTGACAAAATATCTCAGTACGCATCAGAAGGCTAAAACATGCCGGACCAACAGGTGGCGATAAAGTCGAATACCAAAGAAGAATATTGTGTTTTTTTTTCCTTTTGCATAAACAATAGTTGTTAATTGTTGATTTATTGATGAGTTTTTTTCTTGCGTCCTCACTGATGATTCAACATGTTCTTGCACACCGTCCGAGTTAAAATGAAGACAGATTCTGCAGCTACATGACTTATTGCAGCAGCAGCAGCGTTACTGATTAGCATTATTTTAGAAGTCTAACTAGATGTTGTGAAGCACTTCACATATGTAAATAAAGCTTTGTGGTCAAACCCAATCAGCAGGATTAAAATAATTATATCAAAATGCAACACAGGGAGTCCACAAATCCACAAAACAGAGTCAGAAAGAAAGGAAGAAATCAAGAGCAACAAAACCAAACTAAATATGAATAATGACGACATGAAACAAGAGACGCAGGTGAGACTCGAGGAGGACGACAGGAAACCATCAGCGAGCACCGAGTGAATAATAACACACAGGTGAACAGGAAACAGACAAAGACAGGAAGTGTACAGCAACACGTGGCACACGAGGAGAGATCCTACAAAATAAGAGAGGAAATGACTGAACCAAAAACCCAAACCGTGACAAGAATATGACCTGTGTGGTGTTTGGAAGACATCAGGTAACTGAGTTCAGTGTTTCTCTCTGAGAGGTGTTGAAGTATGAGATACAGAAACTGATGTGAAAGACAAATCAACCTGAAAACATCTGCTCATTTATACAAACACAGCGGGTGTTTCCTGAATCTGTGCTGGACGCTTCCTAGGAACGATTCAGACCCGGCAGCCCGGTTAATAACCCGTTAAGGAATATGTAACCGGGCCGCTCGGCGCCGCAGTAAGCTGAGACATATGGTGGGAGGAATAATCTGACAGCGACGGCCGGACGACCGTCAGGCTTCAGTTAAAACCCCCGAAACACTTCCAGCAAAGTGGATGAAGCTTAGAGAGAAATTAAGACCAAACCGTCTCCGGCACAACAAAACGAATCTTCATTAGTGTTTTCACTGAGCGCCTCTGAAATACAAAGCACGAGGACGTTAATAGCTCCTGTCTGAGGTACTCGTACTGCACTGAAGTATTCAGATGATCTGTTACTTCATATTTACACTGTTTACTCGTCTGCATTACTCTGATTACTTTAGTGACAGATTACCTGCTCAGAGACTTTTAAATGGTTTAAATATATTTATTTTCTATCAGATAACAAAGTTCTGATAATCAGAAAAATGCATATTTATACATACACACAATTTTACATATATATAAATTATACAATATATTATATATGTTGTAAATATCATATTTATTAATCATACAACATCAACATATCACACAGTTCTACACTGTATTATATATATGTATAAGAATATAAAGCATATATATACAATATGTGTGTGTATACATTATACACAATATTATATATAGTATATATAATGTTTGTATCCTATTCATTCATATTTATACACATTATACATATTTTAAACACACTATGCTGTTTTATATTACATAAACATTGATTGTATTTATTGCTTTATTATATTATACATTCTTATATAATACATGAACATATATGACATTCATATTTTCTGTATATTTCCTGTTTCAATGTTTTATATATGTCAGTATTTTTGTTTTATTTCTTTTCTTTGTGTGTTTGATTTGTACAAACATTAGATGAGATAAAATCAGATGATTTATGTATAACAGATACAAATTAATATAATATAATAAACAACAAATAAGAAACAAAAAACACTAATTAATCAGAAAAACAAATCAATCAATAGACAATAAACGTATAAAACTTTGAAATCCATAATAAAAGTCTGTTTTATCTTCAGGTCGCGGCCGCGATTCGTCCTGTTGAGATCCTGATGACCCACAGTGCCTTGCTCAGAGGCACCGGGCTCAGAGGCACCGGGCTCAGAGGCACCGGGCTCAGAGGCACCGGGCTCACAGGGCGGCTCATTGGTCTTCGGTCTGTGTGGGTTTTAACCTGCCAGCCTTCCGTCTGCGTCTCTGATCTCTGGCT
>CAEMYA010000426.1:76605-89515 GCA_903131615.1 Diplodus sargus | reverse complement strand
TCTCCTAGGCGGAGGCTAACAGCTCCACTAGCCCAGGGCTAACAGCTCCACTAGCCCGAGGCTAACAGCTCTCCTAGCCCGGGGCTAACAGCTCTCCTAGGCGGAGGCTAACAGCTCCACTAGCCCTTGGGCTAACAGCTCCACTAGCCCAGGGCTAACAGCTCCACTAGCCCAGGGCTAACAGCTCCACTAGCCCGAGGCTAACAGCTCTCCTAGCCCGGGGCTAACAGCTCCCCTAGCCCGCGGCAAGCAGCTCCACTAGCCCGGGGCTAACAGCTCCACTAGCCCAGGGCTAACAGCTCCACATGCCCGCGGCTAGCAGCTCCACTAGCCCACGGCTAACAGCTCTCCTAGGCGGAGGCTAACAGCTCCACAAGCCCGCGGCTAACAGCTCCACTAGCCTGGGGCTAACAGCTCCACTAGCCCGGGGCTAACAGCTCCACTAGTAAATATTGCTTGGTTAGTGACCATCGGTTGCACACTACTTTTCGCGATGCATTGTGGGATAGTTTCAGTCACTATAGGGTAAAATATTTCCCACCAGACATTCGGACAGCACTACAAAATGGCGCAGTCACTATGTAGTCACTATATATATATAGTATGTAGTGGTGAGTGGTTCGGGTCACAGCCTGTATTTGGCGGCTCATGTTGGTATTGTTGGATAATAAATGAATGTGTGGGAAACACTGCTGATGCTGCGTGATGAATCAGATTCTGTGTTTCTGGGCGGGTCTCAGTTTAGACCTGGACGGCCGCCTGTGAGGGAAGCACTGCTGCTGGACCCTGGAGTTCTGTCTGAAGGACCCGGGTCAGAGTCCAGAGAGTCCACTAACAGAAACTAAGGACCGGGTTCCAACACATGAGGGTCCACAGAGCCCCTTTAATATTCTGGTGATGATGTAAATCATAATGAAATGTATGTTTATATTAAACTCTTCTCTCTCTGACATTTTGTTGCCATATTGCATTTATTAATTTTTTTAAGGTGTGCGTGCACGAGCGTGCACGAGCGTGCGTGCGTGTGCGGCGGGGGCGTGGAGGTGGAGGGGAGTGTTGCGTCCCCTCACGTGACCAGCCTGTCTGTCCGCTCCCGGTCCGGGTCTTTGTTGTGGTTGCAGCTGCTGCTCTTCTTTTTACGCACCGCGGCTCTCTGACGCGCCTCTTCACCGCACCGCACCGCACCGCACCGCCGGAGCTCCGCGAGAATCAGCCCGACCGACAGAGAGGACGAGGCGGGAAGCTGCGCTGCGCGACACCCGCCACAGACACGCTGCGTGGCTCACATCGAGCTAAAAAAAAAAAAGAAAAGGTGAAGACGCGGAGGTTCGGTGCGGAGGTTCGGTGCGGAGGGCGGACGGGACGGGAGAATGCAGCCGCTGCCTCCTCGGCTCCCTCTCTGGACTCACCGGACCGCCTCCTGATCAGCTCCCCGCACATTCCTCCATCTTCCCCGCACACTGCGCGTCTCTCCTGCGGGAGGCAGCCGGGCTGCTCGCTGTCGGATTACACCACATTGTTTGCACGCCTTCTTTTTTTATTCTTCCTCCACCTGAACCGAGATTTGAGTGGTTCCGTGCTCCACCCTGCTCCTCATCATGGTGTCGGGCCCCACGGCCGGAGGGAGGTGTCCCGGCGGGGTCTTCCCGTACCTGCTGTCCGCCTGCCTGCTGTCCGCGCTGCTCCACCTGCCGGAGGCTCGCGCGTCTTATTACCCTCAGAGCGGAGAGTGCAAAGGGAAGAAGGACTGCACAGGTAGGAACTGCTGCTGCACCTCCATCACCTCCATCAGCTCCACACAGGAGCCCCACATACAGCCTGTACTGATATCAGAGCCTGCTGCTCCTCCATCACTCTGCTGTCCTCTCAGGACTGTTAGTTAGTCTCCTGCTGACAGAAACCACATTAATATTCCAGACTGAGACCTGAAGGAGGATTCTCATCTGCTACAGCCGGAGTTATTGTGATGATGCAGCGATATCTGCTCGATAAATATCTGACAGATTAAATATCGGCCGATAACTGACAAAGTTACACCGTCGGTTATCTGCAGATCGTACTGATTACAGCCGGTCACACAAAGTCAGATGGGTTAGTGCAGCAGTTGTGATTTTCCTGATGCATGCTGGTCCTGCAGGTGTGTGTGACGTGTTTTTAAGAGCAGGTAGAAGTTTGTGTTGTTGGCTGGTGGAGCGGCGACTGTTCCTCAGCACATCCTGACGTGTTTTTTGTTGCACTCCCGTCTCTACGAAGTCAAAATACTTCTATTTCTATGAGAGGACGCCGTCTTTCTGCAACACAAATCTCATGTTTTACTTGTGTTTCATGTGTTGTTGTTGCACTGAGCTGCGTCTGATTGGCGGGCGTGACAGAACCCGGTTGTTTCAAGCCGCCTTCAGCTCTGGTAGGTGGCGGTATGCACCTTTAATGTTGTTTTGTGAGCAGCCAATTAAAACAGAGAAGAAGAACAACAAACACGCTGTTGTTGTGCTCGTGATACCAAACTGTGCTCACTGACACGCAGCCGTGCAGGAAAAAGGATCAAAATGTTGGTTTCTATTATTGATTACTTATCAGTTATCATCATATCGGCTGAGAAACACGATGCATCTGTTCTGGGACGAACCACAAACTCTGAAAACGTCACGTTTTAGGTAAAGAGCAGAATTTTAGTGTATTAACACGTAAAGACTTGAATCTGTTCTACAATCTATAATCCAGCTCAGATCTCCCTCTCAGAGGTTCCCAGTGTAGCCATGATGTTATTGATCACACTCCCCTCCACACGTTCACTGAGACATAAAGAAATGCTCTAATTTAGTTTTTCTTACGTCACATCTTGAGCTCGTGGACACAAGATGTCTCCTCAGTGTTAGTTCACTGGAGGCTTCAGCTGTCCACGACCAGGACTGGCTGCATGACTATCTGTGATGTCACTAATCGTCCCCGTAGGCCCCGCCCCTTAAACTCTGATCTTCGATGAGCTCCAGAGAAACTGCGCTCTGCTGCAGACGGAGAAGCTCCAGCCTGCTCTCAGACGTCGGCTGTTTGTGCTCCATCTTTAGTTTCCTGCCGACTGAACGGTGACAGAAGTCACATTAATATTCCTGCATGTTGCCGGGAGATCAATATTATATCGATGACATGAGCAGTCAGACGTACAGGAGGCGTTTCATCTGCTGCAGTGGGAGTCTGCTGTGATAATGCAGCTGTGTGAATGATTATTTATTGCATTATGATCGTTGTGTGCAGGAATCACAAGTGCTGTGTATGGATTCTGATTTAACTTGAAGGAATCAGTCAGCTTTTCTTTGGTAAACAATAATTTCATATGTTTATCATGTAAATACAGAAGTGACGGCGCCTCCAGCCTCCTTAAATGAGAAAAAATACCTTTTAATGTGTATTCTGTGATGTTATACATGTCTGTATGTTGGTGCCTCCATGTTGAACCTTGAAAATATCGATACTGGAGATGTTTTTCCACCGTGTCGTCACCCAGACGCCTCGGGCAGGTTGGTAGCGGGCGTCGGCATCTTGGTGGTAACTGACTCCGTCTAACTCCCAGCATGCAAAGCGGCGGAGCTGAAGCGAGCCGCCTAGTTAGTTAAACAAGCCCACCTAGCTGGATGCTACCAAGCTAGCTAAGAGAAGCAAATGTCACCTCAGGACACGATACTCACGTTAGCATTAGCTGAAGACAGTTAGCAACACTCCAGCGGCTGGAGTCAGCTCAGGTGACACGGAGCAGACCGATGTAGTCAGAACTTTAAGTCCTGTTCAAGCAAATTACTGATATTTTCACCCTGTGTTTAAACAAAATGGACAAACCAAAAGAGGAAGCTGATGAATTTGAGTGGATGAACGTCATCGTCACCGTCGTCTCACACGGACAAACAGAAACCAGAATAGAAAATGACCAGAAGAAGGTGTTTTTTGAAAAGAGAGGCTACAGGAAAATGTTTGTTTTCTGCTAAATATGGTTATAATTCTGAGAATGTTCTCAGGATCTCACCACGAGGAGCAACTTGAAGTACGAGGAAGCTTTTTTAAAAACACCGGCGAGCATGAAGAGTAAATATCAGTGAGTTCATCGCGGCCTCTCACTGTCACTGCTCAGTCAGAGAGTCGATCGATGTTCATCCTGCATATCGACGACTCATAAATTCATTATGGAGTTCTTCCTCTTCAGCTTTTATTAAATATGCAACAGATAAAAACAGCCGTCATGTCGCTGCGTTAGCTGTCACTGCGGGGCGTCTGGATGAAGCCGCCCCGCTCCTGTTTTATTAACGCGAGTCGCCTCCTCTGCACGCTGGTTTGCATTGACAGATGGAGCAGTTTTCCAGGCAGACGAGCGCCGCGGTCCTGATCCGGAGCACAATGCAAACATTCTGCACAGGCAAAAATGAAAATGTTCCGAGTCACTAACCAAACCCAACACCTCCATTTTCAGCACAGAGAGTTTAATTCACACAGTTCGCGCTCAGCAATCACCGCGTTGCACTCGATAGCAGATAATTGACTGCGCTGCTCTCAGAGAAAACAGAAGAAAGGCTTTTAGAGAGTCAGAACAAAATGGCATGTGGCACTTTGCAGGGAGCAGCAGGCTGCTGTGTTCAGGGTCTGACGGGAAAATAGAGCCCCGGAGAAGCATCGAGCATTCATAGCACGCCATTATTCTGCGTTATTATGACGGCGCTGTAAACCGTGGCGTGTGGAGAGGTCGGGCACAGCGCTCCTGACGTCAGCTCTGATCCCTGGAGGCACGGTAACGTTTGTTCTGCCACTCAGAACGTAAAGAGAGAGCCGGGTTCTGTTCTGTGGTTCATGTCCACTCCACTGTCCCACTTCCTGTCTGTGGTGGATCAGGGTCCCGCTGGAGATGAAAACATCTTTGAAAAACTCGTGAGAAATATTGAGTTCATGTTGAAACAGCAGCTGTAGTTTCTGTGAACCGAACAGGAGGCCGTGGTTCAGCTGGTGAACACGATATGAAAACACTGAAGCTGCTCATGTGTTGATGACATGTTAGAACTTAGTAACTGGCTGATATTAGACGCAGCTACATGATGTGCTGCTGCGTCCAGACGAGCGCTCCTTGATGAGTCTTGAGGGAAGTCAACATTTAGTCTCTGTCCTCTCGGAGATGTTTAGATGTTTTTCTTGCTCTTGATTTTACGTCCTGTGAAACATAAACTGTGTCAGATGAGTTTAAAATAGAACGAGCCGTATCAAACCTCCCGAGGCCCCGCGGCGTCCTCACAGCGGGTCGCTGTCAGAGGTTAAATCATCCACACGCTGACAGCTGCTTCACCCGCTCACAATCAGCGGTGGACCGTCCCGTCCGGAGACGAGACGTCGTGTTCGGCGGGAAACGGTCGGTTATCGACTTCCTGTCCGGCTGCTGGTGGAAACACGGAGAGAACAAATGAGATCGATGAGTTTGAATCTGTGACATTAACGCGGTTGTGTTCAGCCGTCAGCTGCTTCTGCTGCATCCTCCGCGCACCGTCTGAGACGTGGTTCTGATGAGGCTCAGCTCAGAGGAAACGCTGCTCTTGTTGTTTTTCTTTCTTGATAAGTGTCCGGTTGTTTTCCCGTCACCGTCTGTCAGGCTGCGTCCTCAGTCTGTCGTCCTGCCTCCGTCCTGTGTTCTGTGTTTATGTCTCTTCTCTGTTTGCTTCACAGTTAAGTTATCTGGATTCTCTCTCGCGGGCTTTTTGTTTGCCTCAGTCTGGATTGTGGATCATTGGACTGGTTTTGTCTGCGTCTGGCTCCTGTTGCTGTGAAGCTGACGGGTCAGATATTTTGACAGTTTAACAATAAACACTACAGACTGAAATGAAACAGTAAACCCCGATCATCTTCTTCTGCTTCATGTCACGTAAAAACCAGAGTTTCTCATCGGCTGATATCAGAAAACTATTCCATATGTCTGAGACCAGCACAGTGGCTGGTCTCAGTGTGTGACAGTATGAGGACGTATCTGTCTTCATGTCTCAGATCAGTTTGAGGAGCTGCAGTGTTGGAGCAGGACTGGTCCAGCTCGCTCATCGAGCGTGAGAGAAAACTAACTGGATGACAGTTAAAAACAAGCTCAGGCTCGTCGATGTTTTCCTTCAGTAGATCGTCTCGGCCCCACCGCTTCACTTTCAGTAATAAAATGGCAGAAGTTGGCGGCGAGCCCGGATCAGCCCGGCAGGTACGGCGTGCAGTTATGAAGTGAAGGAGTCTCCAGCTTCAGAGTTGTTCCTGCGCTGGTGTCGCCTGCAGACTGTCTGCAGTGTGAGAGTGCACAGACGGTCCAGCGGTCGGTTGTGTTCCAGGACAGTCGGGACGAAAGAGAACTGAAACACGTCCTGCTGACTATAAAACACGTTCTGCTCCTGCAGATCCTCTCAGAGTGCTTCCTGTTCGCTCGGCCTCATGTGTTCTCCTCAAACCCGTCATAGCGACGTCGAGTGGAAAAGGAAACTCACCCGCTGACAAACACTCAGCAACAGGCGTGATTAAGATGTCAGCGGACGCGGCGACATTAACAGATGAATATTGATGTGGTGTCGACACTGTTTACAGCTCGCAGCCTGCTGACGCCTCAGCCAGCAGCTGAGGGAGAACAGAAGCCATCAGCTGCTGTGGTGACGGAGCAGGTGGAGAGCGTTTACCAGAACACCTGAAGAAGAAGAACAAAGCAAGTGTCTTCTTCTTCTTTGTCTCCTACCTCTTTGTTATGTCCTTCTTCCTCTTCTTCTCCTTCTTCTTCTTCTTCTTTAGCACACAGGACTACGTTTTGTCTTCATCGTGTTGTTTTCTCACCAGCTCGGTCTGCAGCCTGCTGGCAGGACGAGCTGAGTGGATTCTGGGTGAAGTCGTGTGTTTGGACGCTGGCTAACAAGCGTTTTATACGTGGTAATGAAGCAGAAACAAACAGATGAGAGCTGACTCGATGTTCTCTCTGCTCTCTGCAGAAACAACAACACCATGTGAGTTTGTTCACAGCGCAGCAGAGACGACATTCATCATGTTTCTGGCTCAGACTGAAGCCTCCCTCAGGTTTCTACACATCAGCTCCTCTAAGTGTTTTCCTTGCAGATGCTGCTGATCGATGGCTCGTCTTCCTTTATTAAAGACGAGGACGTGCTGCGGTGGGCGTCGCTCCGTTATTACAACCAGGATTTCTTTTGTGTTTCTGTTTGTGAGCGTCAGAGCGACGAGCCGAGGCTGGTTCTCATTTACTCACGTCAGATCCTCCCGGAACAAAACTCCAGATGCTGTCGTGAAAGTTTGTGTCTGAAGGAGGTTTTCACTCTCTAGTTTTGAATATTGAGATGTTCAAACAATTCTGGTGTTTCACAATCTGATTTTTGGGGGGATTTTCATGACAGCAGCAGCTGAAACGCTGCATGTCGTCGTCTTCTGTTGCCTCTCAGGGATTTTTGTATCATGACTGTGACTCATCGGGTTCTTCTGGAGTCACATTTGTTGCCACTTTTCTTTGTTTTGCAGTAAAAGTGTATCAGTTTCATTTTGTTCTTGTGTCGGCCGTCATTAAACAGCTTCACCGGTGATGATTAATGACGCACAGCTTCTGACTTCACTAAAGGTTTATACAACCTTCTTTTTTAAAGAAGAGAGCAAATTAAAAAAGATGGTTTCCAGAAGAAGAGTCCCTTTACTGGCAGTAAACAGATGTTTTGTCTGTTATCTACCTGAGTAACTCACGATACGACTCAGGATCAAGTTATCATGACACGGTGATTCTACGATGATCGATACAAGACAATCATCTAACTGTACATCCTGATATCATGATGTAAAAAAACACTCTTCACTTCATTATAACTCAGCCATCAGCAGCTCCTGTGTGCAGCGTCCTCATGGACGTGCAGACGGACGTCACTGGAGACTTTCAGACGGGAGAAAGCTTAAAAATGTGGTTTTCCTTAGGCAAGTTCTGCACCTGTGAGGACCGCAGGTCATTATCTCCTCACCCTCATACTGATGGAGCTTCTATTAGTCCACAGAACATTCCTGTGACTTGATTTAAAACGTGAAAAACAACCAAACAAATGTAAAATGTTTCCGTACAGCTCGTCCGGTGTGATCTGAGACTCCGTAAGCTCTGAGATCCCAAAACTGATGTAGAAAAAAAAGTAATTTCCACCCTTTTTAAAGCAGAAACCTTCAGTTTAGCTTCAGATGGTAACCTTTTCACTTTGGGGTGACCTGCTCCTTTAATGTGTCCGGTCTAAAGAGTTTCAGTCTTAACGAGACGTGAAGGTTTGTGAGAAGAGAGACGGATGAGTCGTCGGTTCCTGAATCCTTCGCTGCTCCTTGAAGTTTAACAGAAGCTCGTTCAGTTTCTGAAGAACACTTTCACCACCTGCTCGCTCACTTTGAGTCGGAGCGTCTCAACACTGAAATGTCAGGACGGCGTGTGTGGAACAGATTATATTTTCAAGGCCACATCGGATGAACTCGCCGACTGTTTTTCCGCTGACGCCGGCTCGGTTTCTCCAGCGCCGCTCCGCTCCGGCTGAGAGGGAATTATCCACCGATCAGTTTTGGCAAAGCAATTATCTGCAGCGCCGCGGGGTGACAGGCGCTTTTAATTGTCTTTCATGAGGCCATAAAAGGTGTTTGTCAACTGGCTGGATGTGGACTTTCTAAATCTGCGGCGCTTCTCGGAGTTTAATTAAGCCTCGAGGATGAAACGCGGCGTAAAGTCAAGGTGCTCTGTGTGTCTGTCAGGTCCAAACTGTCTGTCTGTTGTTGTTCCGCTGAAGGTCGGCAGGTCGAGTCTCTGCAATTACAGCCACTCCAGTTAATCTGTGAATGTGGCACTTTCACAAAAAGGCAGACAGGTCTTTTCAATTTGTCCCGAAATTAGATCACATTTCAGAAGAGAAGAAACTGTAATATTCTGACAGCAGGGCACCGAAAACCTGAACAATCACAGAGAACAACGACCTTGTCAAACCTCCGTAATGTTCTGCAATTAAAACGTTCAGCTTTTCAGTTTTCAGCTTTAATTTCACGTCAGATCCTGGAGATAGTTAGACACTTAAAAACAGTTCGATTATCTTTAAAAACTGCCAAAGTGGCGTAAGGTCGCTCACCTGTCTGTGGCCGACAGAGCGTCAGGAGCAGTTCAGGGAATAAAATCATTTGGAAATAAAAGCAGCGGTTGAGCTCGTGTCCCTCCTGAGAGGCTCCTCTGACACAGTCAGACACATTTAATTCATTGATTTTCTGTTTTAATAAGTGGAATAAACTGAACACTGAGTCTGAACCCTTTGCAGATGTTTTTCCTGTCCTGAACAGGCTCCATCCTGTTGGCAGCCAGTTGAGGCGGCTCTTGTTTCGTGGTGCTTCCACTGTGACGAGGAGGGAGAATCTCCTGCAGTCATGTTAGAAAGAAGAAGTGACGTGATAAACACAAAGCGTCCTGTCCTTGATATCTGAGGCCGGCAGAGGAAACACAGGGCGTCCGTCAGCGTGCAGGATGACTCACAGTAAGGTGATCTGGCGGCTCTACAGGTGTGTCGTCCCCTGCAGGCCCTCAGGTGCTCCGCCCGCCGCCGACACCCCCGTCGTCCTCCAGCGCGCCCCTCCGTCGCCTGCGGCGCCGGCTCGCCGTCACACACTGATGTTTGCACTTCAAACGGGCTGATCTGGCTCAGCAGGAGCTGCAGGTGTGAACGCCTCGCTGTCTTTGATCTCACCTCAGATCATTTTCAGGGCGATTCCACTGGAGGAACGTGACTCCTCACTTCCTCCTCTCTCCCCGCTGACACCTCCTCCCCCGGGAGGGCGGGGCCAAAGGTCAGAGGTCAGAGGTCAGAGGTCGGCTGCAGAACAGCATCGCCTCCCTGCTCAGAGACACGTCTGTCTGATAAAACACTGAAGGACGTGAACAGTTGATGTTCCATCAGTCAGTCGAGTAAAGAAGTGAACAAATAACTGAGTTGAACTTGTTTAAAGAGGCGTGTGTGCAGCGACGATCTCTGAACTAAAGACATAAATAAAATGTCTGTAGAAGAATGTTTATCACGTATATCTCTGAGGACACGATGTCTTCAAACGTCTCGTACATTAAAGACCTGAAACAGAATGTTTCCTGTTTGATAAATGACTTTAATTACTAATGACACCATGTTTTGTCTCAGTTCTGATTCTGACACCTGAACTTTGTGTATCAGCTGATAGTGAGAACTGAACCAACACCAGTGTGTTAAATAATCTTATTCTTTAACAGCTGCAACAATGTGAATGCAGAACGATTCTCGTTGCGTCTCAGTGATCGATATCGCTGCAGAATTTTCCACATCCGTGTCGCGATGCATCTTACAATGGAGTGACGTCTTCACCTCTGCTGCTGGTCGGGTCCAACGCTGGTGTTGGTGCTGGTTCCTCCCTCGTAGTGAGTCTGACCATCAGCTGACTGCTTCAGAGTACATTATGTCGTAGTGATGAAATCCAGGGACGGTTCTGTTCCTTCAGATTTCATCTCATCTGCTCTGTTTCTCATCTGCTCTGCTTTCTGAGGCCAAACACAACAAGTGTGTGTGTGTGTGTGTGTGTGTGTGTGTGTGTGTGTGTGTGTGTGTGTGTGTGTGTGTGATGTGGTGCAGCTTACGAGTGGTGAAGTCTAAAACATTTCCAGCTGTATCAGACGGGTCAGAACAGACCTGAGGTTTCTCTCCTGCTGGTCTCGTCCCTCCACCGACTCTCTGAGCGCCACCTTCAAGTTCACCGTATGTTTTTAAAATGAAAGTCGTTTTAAGCAGAAAATCTGCAAAACCTGAAACATCTGACAGCAGCTGCAGCTCTGTTGATGTTGGCAGTCTGACTCGAACATGAAGTGAAGCCAGACCTCCAGCGCGGCTCCCACAGGGGCGTTACTTCATCTGAAGCCTCTGCAGACATCAGACGCAACACAGACTGAGTGTTCAGGCAGGTTTGTTCTCCGAGGCTGAAGTCTGTCCAGACCACCGCCCCCGTACATCGGAGGAGATCTGCTCAGAGAGGGAAAACACACCGCCGTGTGCTCATAACGAACACCAGGTACCGTTTCAAATGTGGACAATACGCCTCACAGTCGTAGCGCCAACATGGCCTCCGCGTCCTGTCTCCTTCGCTCTGCACAGACTCTCTGTCTCGTCCTCAGTCCGGTCCGCTAACACGTCTTAATCCTCCTGGACGTTTGGGCGTCAGACCAAAGGAACAATTAAGATCTGGCGACAACCTCCAGCCCCTCGCTGAGAAAATTGAAATGATTTCTGTGACATTGGCGTAATGTGTGGGCTGTCAATTATGCGAGGTAATGCTGCGCGCGGCGATGGCTCTGTAGATTAGCCGTGAATGGCAGCTTTATGAAGGCAGACGCCTCATCTGTCAGATTTAGAGCGCCTCGGCCTGCACGCCGCCGCCGCGGCTCCATCCAGCCAGCGTTTCTCCCCGTGACATGCAGGCCTGATTAAAGATATAGGGCTCATCAAAATGCTAAATACGAGGGTGGAGATTTAGCATCCGTTTGCATGTGAGGATGGATTGAACAGCAGCGTGTGTTTCCAAGCTGTCGGCAGCCGGAATCACTTTATATCTGCAGTCAGCGACGGAGCGGCCGTTTGTCTCGACGAGGCAAAAACAGTCGCAACACAACCGAGCGACTGGATCTGATGACTGACATGAGACCGGATCAACTACAGACTCATAGAATTAATCACAATCAGGTGACAGAATTTCTCAGCAGTAAAACGAGCCATTTGAACCAAATCTCCAGAAGCTCTGCAGAGGACAGTGTCAGTTAAAGTCATCTGAATCTTCACTGTGAGCGTATTCTCATGCTCACGTTAGCATTTAGCACAAAGCTCCACGACAGCTGTGAGCACAGTGAGAAGGTAAGAAACACGTTTTCATGATGAGGTGAAATGATTCACAGTCAAAAACATGAAAACTGCTGGTTAAATGTCGTCAACTGTCAAGTTTCACTTCGTTTTCAGCCGAAGTTGGAACCAGATTTCCAGAAAATCTGTTTTCCTGACAAAGTGAAATGACTTAAATGTGACCGAATCAGCTGTGAGAGAATCAAATTAATCAAAATCAGCTGACAGATTTATTAAATTAATATTCTAGCAGTCAAGTTTGTGACCAAAACAAGCAGAAATTTGAAGCAAATCTCCAGAAGAGCCACGAGAGGAAATGTCAGCTGATGCCGGAACGTCTGCTGAACATGTTCGCAGCGTCACATCATCACGCTCACGTTAGCATTTAGCACAAACACGCCCGGGAAGAATCTCCGAGCTGCTCGCCTGCTGATCAGTTCATGCGTTTAAATGATTTAAAAGACGTCGTCTCTGGTTTTGCAGCTCCTCCAGCTGTGATGATGAATCTGTGCAGGACTCTCAGCAACATGTTTGTCGTTGTGGTGACGGGTCAGAGGTCACGTGACAGTAATAGTCCCTTTAGTTTAGAGATGCATGAGAACCCGTTGGGATGGAATGATGTGAATGAGGAGATGTGTTTGCTCTCAGACCTCAGACTTCCCTCAGGAAGCGTTCAGCTCTGAATGTATTTACTGCTGCGAGCAGCCGCGTCGTCCACATCAGGCGCTCGTCGTCTGTGGGAATCCTCTCTGTTTGCCTTCGCCGAGGGATATTTATTCTGAGCAGCTCGTCCAGCTTTGTTCTCCTGAACACCGCTGAGTTCTGCCAGACGAGCTGTGTTGAATCTACAATGCAGTTATCGGTCCGGTTGGTTCAGCTGGAGTCAGTAGAGACGAGCGAGGCTCTCTGCGGTTCATCCAGGAGGATTTTAAACACCTCCTTCAAAATAAAATGTTCTGATTTTGGTCTCCACCATCTCCTGAGTGAAGCAACTGGGACTGACAGACACTGTTTTTAAC
>CAEMYA010000426.1:35717-54165 GCA_903131615.1 Diplodus sargus | reverse complement strand
TGTGCTTTGTGCTAGCTGTGTTAGCTTGGCTCAGGTGCTGCGTGCTTTGTGCTAGCTGGGTTAGCTTGGCTCAGGTGCTGCGTGCTTTGTGCTAGCTGGGTTAGCTTGGCTCAGGTGCTGTGTGCTGTGTGCTTTGCGTTAGCAGCTTCGGCTCTAAATGCTCGTCTTGTTATCACAAACCATACGTCTCACTCGCGTGTGACAAAACAGCTGACATGATCTCAATAAACGTAAACAAGAAACGTTGTGTTGTCAGTACTCACCACTGCTGAGCTAACATGTTAGCATCCAGAAACTTTAGCGGCACTTTCTCTGCCGTGCTTGTGCCACTAGCTCGCTGATAGATTTAGTAAAACACATGAAGCTTGTGGGAAACTCCAGGCAGGTGCGAGGCAGACGGACAGGTCCAGTCATTTCACACGGGTCCAGTCAGACGTTGACGGGCTCATTAGAGGGCAGATACTGGATTTATTCATTAAATGTGTTAAAGCATTTGATTTATTGATTGCTGTCAAAGATTTCCTCGTATAATAAAACACACTTCTAGATTAATTTACCGACCCTCGCTTTACAAAATAATTGCCAATTAATTTCCTGGTAATTGACGAATCCTTGAGCTGAATAAACTGTCGGCTGGTTGAAAGTGAGAGACATAAAGTGCAAGTCCCTTAAATTTGTACTCACATCCAGCACTTAAGTAAACGTACTTCCTCCACCGGCGGCGTGTTAGTGCAGCGTGAGCAGAGGTCACACAGCTCAGCTCTGCGGGGGATTCCTGCTAAATGATTGATGGCTGAGAGTTAATAGAATATGGATTGCTGAACACTGATATGTGTGTTTGGCAGCTGCAGTTTGTATCTGACGGCAGAGTCAAGTTATCGTGTCCTAACCTTCATGCAGAATGAATGAAACTCCCGATCCGGCTCAAACTGCTTTTTAACTCTCGTCACACGTGATGCTTCAGACTTTTATAATATTATCCTCCTTTATTTCATTTCTAAAACTCGTCAGTCTTCATGGATGTTCTTGTCTCTGTGTGAGTGGCTGCTCTCCTGGGCTGAATAAACAGACGTATCTATAAAGGAACGAACTATGAGTTTAAGTTGGATTTACAGATCATTTGTGTGCTGTTATCATGGAAAATGCAATAACGTGACTCGTCTGAGGTTGTTGTTTGCTCAGTGGACTTAAAGTTACGGCTGTCATGATAAGATTCTAGATCACAATTTGCTCGAAATGAGCTTTTAGTGTCAATAATCCAATTAAAAAAGGCCATATTGGTGAAATTGCGGCCGTTCAAAAAAAGAAAGAACACTTAAAAACACCTCACAGACGACACAGCTAGCTTAGCGTTAGCTGCAGCTGCACCCAAAGGAACTCTGACAGCGTCGCAGATGTTGGTTTATTTGTCTTTCTCAGAGATCCTTTATGGATTTGTTAGTGAAGAGGGTTCACTCCGGACAGATTCAAGAAACTGAACTGTGAGACGAGCTACATTTCTGTCCATGTCTGTTGTTTTATTATGTGAACTTGTCAAGTTGCTGGTGTAAAATACTCCTCGTCTTTGTAGAGAAGAGTCTGTTGATTGGTTCTGATCCAGACGTGAGAGTCTAACAAAGACAGAACCGTCATTGCTGGATTAAAAAGCAGAGAAAGGAATGAATGGCACATTGTTTGTTAGTCCTTCACACGCAGATCTGACTCACCTCCGTCAGGTTTGGAGTTGTTTGGTCCTGAGAGCAGCAGCGGTCACATTGAGCCTTTTAATTAACATCTGACTGTGTTTGATTTGCAGTGCCACAAACACTACGTCCCCGTGTGCGGCTCGAACGGAGACACCTACCAGAACGAGTGCTACAGGCGACAGGCGTCCTGCAAACAGCAGAGGCTGATCTCGCGGGTGTCGGACGGACCCTGCTCCACCGGTGAGTCTGCCAGGAAACACACAGCGACGCAGTGGAGACCTGAAATAACACTGATTGATTGGTGGTGGAGGGGAGGCTCGTCAAAAAGTGAATTACAACTCTTCATTTATTGAAATCGACCGGTGGAAGAGAATGTGAGGACATCAGTCAGAGTCTGTAACGGATTCAGTCATTTAAAATGTCCTTAAAGTGTCGCAGGAGGGAGTAATTCACCTGCCGCCTCGTTAAAGGAGACCTGACTCGTCTTCATTTGTCCCCACTGGTCATGTTTCAGTGGAGGATTGATAGCGAGGTGATCATCAGGTGGAAGGACTTCTCTTCTGATCGCGCAGCAGTCAGACGATCACACTCTGTTATTAAACAACCAGGAGCTCATGTAGTCGTTATGAATGCAGCAGGTGTCTGTCTGTACTGACAGACGGGAGCGGAGCGACAGACGCCAGTGTTTTGGATTAGCGAGCAACTCTGTTAGCGTTAGTAGGCAGACAGCTGCTGCAGCCGGTGAGACACTTCATGAATGTACAGAGAAGAGATAGAAGAGAGAAAAAGGAAAGCCGCTGCAGGACGGAGGAGAGAGACTGAGTGTCTGGTGAGTGCTGACTTCAGTCAGAGGATAAACCATCACTGCGATAGAACTGTCGCTTCTCTGTTGTTAGCCTTAGTTAGCTTGGTAGCTTCCTGCTCTGATGGGTGGTTTAACTAACCGGGCTCACCTCAGCTCCACCTATGTGTCGGATTAGCTGGTGCCCCAATCAACAATTATCCTGATTTCCTGATATTGGACTAAATGATCACTGGAGCAGCACAGTCCAACACAATGTGCTTTTAATGTCTGTTTACATAATTTGATAATTGCTCTTAAGATCGTCTCATTAACATGGCTGATGTGTCGCTGGCACCCTGACACTGACAGTGTATTCATCGTAATAACAATAGAGGATAAAATATGCTGCCGTAGAGCATGAAACCTGAAATTAAATCCATTTTCTCCATAAAGCTGTCCTACAACATAACAGATGGCTTAATGTTGCCTGGAAAAACAATATACAGCGAGCAGTGACTGAGCTGAACACCGCGAGCTCCATCACAACATGAATATAAATAAATCTGAAGTGTTTTCAGATGTAGAGCAGACAAACAGACCGTCTATCTGATGTTAGAGTCATCATTTACACAGCTGATCGCTCTATAATGTGAGTATAAGCGCCTCACTAATATTTGTGATCACGTCCTCAGAGTCGCTGCAGCACTTTAACTTCACTGTCGTTATATTTTTAATCGACTGAACGTCGACGCCGAGCGCTCGCCCTCGATTTCTCCTCTGAGCTCTGGAGAACGTCATCCGTCAGATTGATTTCCGGGAACGACCCGGTTAATCAACCGCAAATCAATTTTAATTAGAAGGCGAGGATGAGAGTCGTTATAATCCTCCTGAAGCTGGGTGGTTCCCAAACCGCGGCCCGGGGACCCTCCCAGGGCCTGCAGGGACACCAGGCTGTGCTCACTGAAGCAGGAAGTCAACAGGAAGTCAGACATTTTAAAGTTCTCTGAGACTGTATCAGGAAGTGTCAAATCTGTTCACCGCTGTGTTCAGACTGTTCAGATGTTACTGACAGACACAGACGGTCAGAGGAAACAAACTGCAGGAGGCAGAAAAACTGCAGAACTGATCTGACTGCGTTTATAACCAAACAATCACCAGTTTTCTGCAAAACCACAGACAAGTTCAAGCTGATCGTTTCTTATTGTCGGTTAGTTCAGGAGAACGTCACGGTCTGACTATATTTATTCTGGTCGGAACAGAACACAGATGGCTGGAAACGTCTCCAGGTCTCCTTAAAACAACAGCCAGTGTATCCACCACAGAAACAGCTGGATGTGGTTCCACCCTCACATGAAATATATCCAGCTATGGTCACCACAGAGACAGCTGGAAACTTAAAACACACAGTTTTGTCTCCATGCGACCGGCTGCATGTGGTTCACCTTCCCGTGAAGAAATAGCTGCTTTTTGGTGATCTGCTTCGTCCCGTCAGCTCCACCTGTGGCTGTGAGAGCACAGGATGTGATCCTGATACGACACTTCTGGCTCAGATGTCAGCCGTGGTCGATCATTACGTCCTGCTGTCTGTGCTGTTACTTCCTCTGTAGAAACCTCTGCAGTGTCAGTCTTTACTTATTTGTGTATCCGGCTGGTCAGAAGTCAGATTTCTCTCAAAGACTTGCACTCATTTTATTTAGAACTGCCTCATTATCAGGTGCTGTCAGGCAGAAAGAGCTCGTCACCGACGCCGCTGCTGTTGTTCTGATGCGAACACGCCGGCAGCAGAGTTGATTGGACTTTCCTCTGCGTGGCCTCGGCTCAGTGTGCACAAACAGCAGCAGGAAAACAATGCAGGAGCTAATTTCACTTATCTGTGCATGAGAGCGAGCAGTGAAGTGAGTCAGTCTGCTTCCCTCCGTGTCTTCTACACAGGTTTGTTTTCAGTCTGACTGCTCAGCCTCTTTAATAAGGCTGATACTAATAAATCAGATTACTGCAGAAGGTTATCGAAGTAACTGGATTACAGAAAGTAGGAGACGCTACAGGTGAAGACATTGTTGATCCGTGCACGTCTGCTGTAGGACGAGTGAACCAGCTGAAAATGTATTTGTGTTGGTGGTTAAACGCCACAAACTGATGAGGTTCACTGCGTCAGGACGGTCGGTGCCGCAGAGGATTGTGGGATGAGTTCCTGTAATTTAATTCATTTCTGGCGTCTTTCATGCGAACCCAGCTTGATCCATCTGGCTCCCAGTGAGGCCAGAACCAAAACCCTGTTCAGTCAGGAGTCATCAGAACTAATGATTCAGAGAAAACAGGCCAGAAACATGTGAGACCTGGACCACACAGTCCCTGTCAGTGTTTCTGTGGCTGTGTTGGAAGATGAGACGGACAGAGAGGATGAGAGAGACGCCTGCAGCAGAGACACTAAAAGCCTTTTTCCTCCACCACATGTTGAGCCTCCTGCAGGGATTTGATCCCATTCAGACACCAGAGCATCAGCACTGATGTGGGGGATCAGGTCGGGCTCACAGCCGGCGCCGCAGTTCATCCTGAAGGTGCTGGACGTGGTCGGAGGTCAAGCGCTCTGTTTTCCTTCGCAGCTGGTTTTGTGCATGAGGACATTTCAAGAGTGAAGACTCTCCTTCACTGGAACTTTGTGGGAGTTCAGACCTGATCCCCCGCTGACGAGTACAGCACCAGGACAACCGGACATTGTGTTTGTTAACACAAAGAAAGAAAAACTTCATGCATTACACTTGCAGAATTTACAAGAAGGTCCAGAAATACGAAGAATCTGTCAGAGACAGAGTTTCACAGCGTTATAAAGTTTGTTTTAACTCAACAACTCTTAAAATCACTACATTTGTTAATGGAGTCTGGTGATGCTGTGGTTACCAGTTTAATGGCTGGATCAGTTGGCTTTTCTTCTTCATCTTCTTCGGTTGAGAATTCAGTCCATGAATGTGGTCACCGGCAGCCGGTGGACAAATGTTGATACGAGGTCTGAACAGCCTCTAATAGACCCAAACCAGGAAAAAACAGGCACAAAAACATGTTTACAAGGATGTCTGGAGATGTTGTGTCATATCTCGTATGCCAAGCGCTCAGACACACAGTGTGTGAGGGATATTGGCAGGAGTTTATGTGCTGCAGCCTGCAGGCCTGCTGCTCCACAGCTGGATGGCCAGCAGCCATCAATCAGAGCCAGAAACAAAGTGCTAACGGTTAGCAGCATTTTTCTCATCAAACACTCAGCAGACTCTCTGGATTCAGACGTCTCTGCAGGCCAGTCAGGGTTTATGTTCTCATCCCGCTCTTGAGAAATGTGTTGGGGAAACTTATAGTAACACCACAGCAGCGGTGGAGGCGGCGGCGGTCAACTCCATCTGCAGGGGCAGTGGCCTGATTTCCCCGGAGGCGCCGCCCGGCGCTCTGCTCTTATTACCCGTTACACCAGGGATCCGGCGCTGCGATGTGCCCTCCGCCTCCCTCACCTCCCTCCTGTCCTTCTGCAATTTCCTCTCCCCGAGATTTATGCTTCCTGTAATTGGAGCGTTCGGCGGCTACAAGCCGAAGCGCGAATAGTTTTATTTCCCCGAGCAGGAGAGGAGGAGGACGTGCAGCGATGAGAGCAGACTGTGAGGTCACGGCAGGTAGGACGGCTCCTGGCCGCGGTCCGATCGCAGGGCAGCGGCGGGTTAACTCGGAGCTGAAGGTCTGAACCTCCACAGCTGCCTGAGGCCGCGTTAAAACTTGTGTAGTTGGCTTTTGACTTTAGTGTCCTGGTGAAAGACAGAGAGGACGAGAGAGACGCCTGCAGCAGAGACACTGGAAGCCTTTTGTCCTTCACACAAACTTTTAATAACAGTTTGAGGCTTTAGTGTTCTGCTGCCGACCAGCCGGGACGGTTCAGATGTGTTCGTCTGAATACATGTGGACGTTTACGTAAAGTGTTCCTAAACTCACATCCTCGTCCGGACCGAAGTAAATTCAAAGCTGTACTTGAAACGTTTGAGTACAGAAATGTTTTTTAAACTTTCAGCTTGCATCATTTCAAGTGTGGCTTCAGAAACTGATGTAAAATATAAATTACTGGGCTTTAAATCTCGTTGGCTACATGATGCAACAGTCATGCGGAGGCTGGCGTGCAAGTGGCTCAGAGGAGAGGCAGAAGAAGACAGCTCATTGGCTGTTGTAGGCTGTAGGACGGGCATGGAAGCTGTCAATCAAATGAGCTGTCAATCAAACGGCAGGAGATCTGTTGTTGAGTGATGACGGCGTCTGCTGTCAACTGAGATATCACCCTTTTTTATTCCCACACATTCTGCAGTAGCTGTTGCCTACATTACCCATGATGCATCCCACTGGAGGCAACTTATCCAACCACATGCAGCTCCCTCTCCCAGTCCCCAGAGTTACCCACCGCTGCCCTCCAGGATAAACAAACAGACGTTATCTTGTCGCAGCTCGTCCTCCTGTCCGTGACGATGAGTGGCGTCTGCAGCCGTCTGCTTCATTAAACAGGGTCGGCCATGTTTAATTACCTCAGCAGGGTGTGTTGACTCTCTGCCGCTGCAGCGTCGCAGAGTTCCTGTCCTCTGGTTGGTGAAAGCTGCAGCAGAGTGATTTGATTTGAGGTTTCCTGCAGAGTTCAGGTCAAATGTTCTCCTGTTCAGACGTGTGGAATCAGTTTTCCATCTCTGGGTGAAATACGACAGAACTGAGACAGAACTGATGGAGCTCCGTTCCTCTCTGCAGATCTGCAGCTCCGCTTCAGCTCGATGTCATTTAAAGAAACTGAACATATTCAACCTGCAGAAGTTCCCTTACTTTCCTCCTTTCCCCTCCTACCTCCTTTCCTTATTTCATCCTCTCCTCCTTCCTGCCGCTCTTCTTTCTCTCTTTTCTCCTCACTCCTTCTTTCCTTCCTACATCAGGATAACAGTCCCTTAATCCCTCCTTCCTGCCTCATGTCTTCCTCACCTTCCCAGCAGCCTAGATACTTTCTTTCTTTCCTTCCTAGTTACAAAGCTACCTTACCTAACAACCTTGCTTCCTTCCCTTCAACCTCTCTACCCACCTTTCTTCATGTTCACGTACCCAGCTACCCTTCATTTCTTCCTTCTTCCTCCTGTCTTTCCTTCCTATCCTCGTACCTTCCTACTTTCCTCTCTCCACCTTTACTTCTTCCCCAGTTTCACTCTTTTCACTTAAACAAAGAACTCAGACGATTTTCTCATTAGTAACTGGACATTATAAACACCCAGGAAGAGTTTGTTTCCTCTCTTTACGAGGTAAAAGCAGAGTTCCTCCTGCAGTCTGAAACCAAACTCTTAACGTTTAGTCAATAAGACACTGACAGAATCGTTAATATCTGCGACCATTTCTGCCTCCTTTTCAATGAAAAACAATCTCATCATGACTTTGTGAAGAAGTGCAGCAGCTAAAGGTGAAATTTAATTGAACAAAGCAGCCGCTGTCCATTTCTTAATGCAGCAGCGGCGTGCCAGCAGCTCCAAACACCAAGTCCATTTCTTAAATCAAGGTTTCCGCGCCAACATTCATGCCGTCAGAGTCCATTTCCTGATGGAGCTGCAGATCCGAGCCAGCGAGGCCTGCGGGACGTTTCCTTGGACCTGCTGCAGAACAGAACTGTGTGGTGCTACAGCGTCGTCATACAGAACGTGTTGTTGATGTGTTGCTAACGGGTCATGAGGAGGTCACTGATGGCTGTCCTGTCTCTTGTGTCCTTACAGATCCTGGATCCGGCTCAGGAGACGGAGACGGTGAGTGTTTTTTGTTTTGTTTTCCTCTCCGGGCCGATTTAAAGATTTCATTTCCTGCTGCAGTTCTGCTGAATGTCAGACACAAGTCAGCGGAGCAGAACCGGGTCGCTGCTGAGGCCTGAACACGGCCGAGCGAAGCTTTGAGGATCCTGTTGTTTCTGGTAAAGCTTCAGTCTCTGAACTCTCTCCTCCCCGAAGAACAGATTGATATTTTCTGTTCGAGCTGATAAATTTGGCAACAGAGACATTTTGCGACCATCTGTCAGCGCCGACCACAGTGTTTGTTGTTTAATATGGCTGCTGGGGGGGTTTTAATTGGAGGGGGTCCCCGGAGAGACGGCGCCTCCACCATCTGCATGTGGAGGGGGGCTCTGGCTGGTGGTTCCCCCTCAGGCGACCCGCAGAGAGAGATGATTAAACCTGACCGGCGCTTTGTTTGTCTGTCAGCCTGCGACCGTGTAAACACCTGTAGAATCATCCAGCCAGCACGGTTTCTGCTGAGCGGAGACAAAGATCATGTGACACAAGTTCTTACAGGTTCAAATCGATCTGAAGTGAATAATTAGAGCGTTCAATCAGAGACTCTTCTGTCCGACCACGTTGTGATGATGTTGAATGATTTGACATGGCTTCATGTGAGCCTTTTATTAATATACTTGTAAACTCTAGTTATTGATAATAAGGTGTAGATCAAATGTGTAGAATCAAATAAAGTCTCCAACACGTCTATAATCTTATTAAAAAGGTTGTTTTGATGCTTTAACCTGCAAGGAAGGAATAACGAGGTCCAACAGTGTGAAGATGCTCTCATTTAACCTTTTCAGTCGACATCTAATTAACCTTCATCTGCCTCCATAATGTGTGTGTGTGTGTGTGTGTGTGTGTGTGTGTGTGTGTGTGTGTGTGTGTGTGTGTGTGTGTGTGTGTGTTTGTGTGTGTGTGTGTGTGTGTGTGTGTCCTCGTGGTTTGGATCATTTGTTAATGTGTTTCCTGTCAGTCGTGTCACTTTAACACGCCAGCACTGAAACATGGATGCAGACAAAAAGAACAAACTGCCTCTGGTTGACTTTGCGCATCACAAAAAGCCCGCCGTCTGCACCGGATCAGAACTGAACAGAGTTCTGACTCTCCGTTCAGTACCTGTGTGGTTATCAGCGTTCAGGAGGCAGCGCGGCACCATTCGGTCACAAACGTCTCATTCTGATTCCACTGATGCCGCCTGCTCATGAGGAGGCATGATGAGATGTTAGCGTACAAAACGTAACAGAAGGGAAATGAAACCAAAAGAACTCCAGCAGAGTCAGAAGTCGTGTCGTCGCGCTGCTGGAAACTCTAAGCTGATATAGAAAAATATCAATATTTGATACCAGAGGGTATAAATATTAAATTAAAACAAGGCTTGAGTGAAGAACAGCAGCTGCGTTAAAGGGTAGTTCCTGTATCTTTACATGTTTCATTGTGTTGTCAATAATAAAGTTCACACAGAGCATTTATCAAACCGAAGGACAGAGCGCTTCAGTCAGAGTTCAAGCACTTTCTTTAATTGACAGTCGACTGCCTCAACGATGGATTAATCATTAATGATGTATTAATAAGTTGGAGGTTTTCCCACCAGACAACAGTTTGCTTGAATAATAAATACTTCACGTTTCTGTCATCTTATCACGCTGATGTTTGTCTGTACGAACGTCAGCTACATCGATCACTGCAAGTTATTCTATATCTCGATCGATTCAGCGACAGAAAGCCTCTCAGCTCTCTTACCTTTCCCTTCATCGGCCCTCCACTCGCCTCCCGACCAATAAGTCACTTGTCAGTTTTGCTAAATGAACCCTGATTACGAGAGTCGTATTTTTAGCGCCTGGGTGACGAGCGAGGCTGCTGCGGTTGGTCTGCTGGCGTGAAGCAGCAGCAGCTTCCTGCTGTCAGCAGAGTCCAACACAAACAAAGAGCCTCTCTGCTGCAGAGCGTCGTCCATCGATCGGCAGCCTCCGAGCCCCGGCTGAGCTCCCCGTGTTCAATACATCCACACACAGCAGGCCAATCTGTCAGCCTGCAGGCACACACACACACACACACACACACACACACACACACACACACACACACACACACACACAGTATCCATCTTTTCAAGTCGCATCTTTCTTACAATAACAGAGAGGGACCTCTTCATTCTTCTGATCTCCAGTTAATTTCCAGAAGTTGCTGCATTCTTCTACAGAGACGCTCCTGAGAGGCAGATCTCAGATCAGCTGTTCAGATGTTTAGGAGCCACTTCAGCTGTAACATCACCGCCGTCCCCTTCACCTCCCACATGATGCCGAGATGATTTGTTTGACTCGTACAGATTTAACACGGTAACACATGAAACAGGAAACAGAGACGTAGGAGGATGTTTTACAATCTGGATCGTGTTAGGAAATGAAATAAAACAGGACGATGTGGACTTAAACCAACTGTGAATAAAAGCCTAACAAAATGGTCAAATCATTGTTCATGTTGGCATTTATTGATTTATTGATGATACATATAATAACAACATCTCTAATTACCTGAGAAAACACCGGTGAGCAGGAAGTAAGGCAGGAAAAGGACAAAGACAGGAAGTGTAAAACAATCATGACACATCAGGATGAACCCTACAAAATAAAACAGGAAACATCAAAACCATGAAGGTGACCTGCTCAGCAGGAACAAGGAGTCTTCCATCATTCTGGTTTCCTGTTTTATTTTGTAGGGTTCATCCTGATCGGTCATGTTTTGATTTACACTTCCTGTCTTTCCTAATCTTATTTCCAGTTCTCCTGAGTTTGATCATTGTTTTTGTTGTTGGATATTATATGCAGCATATCTGTAAAATCATTTTGCCTTCGGTACAATCAACAATTCAAAAAATGCCCCACGTATGATAATTAGCTTTCCGTCTGCACTGTTTTTATTAATGAAGCTTATTAATGTCTCTCCTGGTAAAGTGAACGCCTCGTGCAGCTGCTGAGGTCGCAGCTTGTGTTCAGATCCTCCCTGTAGTTTTTGCTGCATGAATCAGTGATAATTTCCTTGACGAAGACTATAAGGAACCTTTTTCACCAACGAAAGCTAAATGAAAACTAAATAAAAAGTCAGATATGATGACGAAGACTGTGACGAAATATAACTGACACTTTAGTCAACGAATAAAAACGAGACGAAAATGTTCAGGCGGGACACATGGAGGAGAGATCCAATCAGAGCGAATCTTTTGAGGGCAGGTTGACCGATGCAGACGCAGCAGAGCCACTTTAAAAAGCCGCGGCAAGTTAAACAAAGACAGCAGCGTTTACACAGAACGAGAACAAAGACGAGTTTGCAGAACTTTGCAGAGTTTCGTGGACGTTTTCAGAAGAGTTAGGTTGTTTACATGATGTTTAGTTACACAGCTTTGGTGGAGTTCATTGGAGAGATTTACCGCTCACTAAAACTAGACTAAGACTAAAAGATCTCAGATGACTAAAATACGAGTAAAACTAAATGGTGAGTTATTCAAAAGACTAAATCAGAATTTGCTGTCAAAATGAACACTGGCATGAATTCAATTTCACCGTAATCCAAAAACTTTAAGAAGTTCTTCAGTCGTCTGTATTGAAGGTGAGAAGACTTCCAACGTTACATTGCAAGAAAGTCTCATCTTGTACCTGTGAGGACGTCAGCTGGACGCCACCTGGACGTCACCTGGACTTCACCTGGACGTCACCTGGACGTCACCTGGACGTCACCTGTGAACGTTGGAAAGACGTCTTTGCGATTAGTTTTTCGTGTACGAGAGACTGATTTGTCTCTTTTTGTTTGTCTCCTTTCTGTTTTCCTCACTTGTCTCGTCTTTGTTTTGCTGCTCTGTCTTTGCTGTAAGCAGATGTTCCTGGATGTTTGTGATTTCTCTGTTTCTCGGAGCTTCTCCTCCACGTGTGGTTGTTCCAGGTGCCTGCTGAGACGGTTTTGTTGTCACGCTGCTGCCTGATTCATTAAAATGAGGTTTTAAGTCTGAACGCAGGGTTTTAACGACCGCAGGTTTGCGTTTCTGCGGGATGGTTGTTAGACTTCCTGTCATTTGCTGTGGATTAATTTCCCTCCTCTTGATCGCACTGAGCTTCTCCTCTATCACATTACACGAGTGCGGCGGATGAATCATGAGAACGGCTCCCTCGATGAAAGGCGGCCATGAATAATCCCTGCGGCTCTTTGATATTTGATGTTCCGGTTGTTACGCCTCGTCTGATCTCAGCTCGCTCTCTGCTGGAAAATGGACGCCGTCAAGCGAGATGGCATTAAACGCATCCCCTGTAATGACAATAATAACAATAATAATAATAATATCATGAGATGATAATGCGTGGCTCTGTTTTCCATTTGGCCGATGAGCTCCAGGAGCCTCTTCACACACTCGGCTGTGTCTGATAGGAAAGTGTGAGCCGTGTCGAGTGTGTTGATGCTGGTAACGTGTCATCAGCGTTAACGGCGGAGCAGAAACTGATGTGAGCCCGAGGTTGTTTCTGCCAAATGAAATCAAGTCACTGTTCTGGAAAGAAGTGCAATAATAATAGTAATAATAATAAAAATCTGATTATGTTGTTCGAGGATGAAGAATAAGAACAGAGGAAAGTTCCAAAGCGAGACGGAGAGATGAGATTAAAACAGAGTTTAAACGTTGGAGTCGTGCAGACGAACTGATTCCGTCTCTCTGGCTGTTTTACTTCTTTACATTTCATCATAATTACAAACAATGTTTTTATTCCCTCCTGTGTCGATGTCGTTGTTCCTCAGATGATGAAGGTTCAGGCTCCGACGTCGGGAAGAAGTTCACAAAGTGCAGCACCTGTAAATACGGAGCCGAGTGTGATGAAGACTCGGAGGACGTCTGGTGAGTGTTCGACCCGCAGAGGGAGAATGTAACTAAGTACATTTACTCTGGTCCTGTGCTCAGGTACGACATTTATCCACTGACTGTAGTTACGTTAAGTGAAGACTTGTAGCTCCAGTAAACAGTCACGACTCTTGACTGTCTGTCCAGAAACATTTCTGAGTGGACACGTAGAAAAATGTCGTCCATGAATGAGTCCTTTTAATCTAGTTTAATCTTTCACTCAGTCAGAATCAGTTGATGTCTTCATGTATCTGTAGTTTGAGTATCATTCTCGTAAAGCGTCGATCGACTCGTGATGAAGTAAAATCTGACTGAACCCTGTTAATATTCTCTGACTCTTTGGATCGAACACTTCGATCCGAGGCTCAGTTCTGGTTCTGTTCTGTAAATAGTTTTCTGTTAAATAATAAATGTGGCAACTTCTGATGAAAAAAATGCCTTTTTAACCACGTTAGATCACATCCACAGTCTCACTGAGCGCTTATTCAACAACAGACACAACGGATCATTTCTTTGTGTTTCCTGTTACACTCAGTGTTTCGTGCACTTATGTCAACTTGTTCAAACGTCACATCGTCCACCAGATAACATGTACAACAAAGGCTCTTTGCAACATGTTCTGTCAGACTTTAGAGAACGCGTCGTCTTAATCAGACGAGATTCAGAGCTCCAGACGTCTGATGTCACGTTTGGAACGATGAAGATTATTTCTCCGTCTGTACGAATGAATGGATTTAAAACATTAATCCCGCTCTGAGTTTTGTCTTCTGTCTCAGAAAAGGTCTCTGAAATACATTAGAATAATCTCTTCATGTGCAGACACTCATCCTGCGGTGGATTAATGAACTGTGTCTTCATTTAGAAGTCTGTAAATGTGCTCCAGCTAATGATTCAGCCGCTGTGGCAGAACCGTGTTCGGGCTCTGCAGACAGAACATTTATTCTGCCGGCCAGGATCGGTCCTGACACGCTCTCCCTGCTCTCCTCAGGTGCATCTGTAACATCGACTGCAGCGGTCACAACGAGAACCCGGTGTGCGCCACCGACGGGAACTCCTACAACAACCCCTGCCTGGTCCGAGAGGCGTCGTGCATGAAGCAGGAGCAGATCGACGTCAAACACCTGGGCAGGTGCCCCGGTAAGACCCGAGCCCGATAAACACGTGATTCACCTGTGGATTTATCCTCCTAAATCACAGAATGGTGCTGAAATACATAAACAGGATGATGGTCAGTTCTCACCTGACCATCAGAACAAACAGATCCGTGTCTCAGCGGCACATGGATCCACATCTGGTGCTGCAGGGAGTGTTTGCAGCACCAGGACTGATGAAGGAACAACAGTGTGGCTCAGAGGAAGAGGATCTGTGTGTGTGTGTGTGTGTGTGTGTGTGTGTGTGTGTGTGTGTGTGTGTGTGTGTGTGTGTGTGTTGACCCGGCCCGCTCTGCCCACTCGGTACCTGTGTGTCTGCAGTCTGTTCAGCTCTCAGTCGTCACGCTGCTCGATGACGTGCGTGAGCGACCGGGCCGAGGGTTTTTTGTGGCTGTCGGCAGGAAGCGCCGTGTGACGCTCTGACGCCAACATGTCGTCCAGCCAGTGAGGAGCGCTGGATTTATGCATGTTCAGGAGAAAGAAGGGAGGGGTTTGTTTTGCAGGGAGGCTGAACGTGACGAGGAGAACGTGGATGTGTGTCAGGCTAAAAAATGAGGCGTTCAGTGTCACGTAAAAACGAGTTTTGTAGCTTGTTGTTAGTTTTGTTCTCAGTCATTCCACCTGAGATTCTGTTTGCCGGCTCTGATGTCGTCAGCAGGTCTGAGTTTGCGTCCGTCAGAACCTATAGAACCTCGAGACGCTGCACGCTGAATCTGTTATCGTGTCACTGAGAGAAAGTGATGAGATTCTGTAAACACTTTGATTCAGTTTTGCAGCACCGAGCGCTCACAGTGCCGACCCGCGACCCGGCCTGGAGTGTGTATAAGAGCCGTCTCAGCCTCTTCAGCTTGTGTAGAGACGGATGAATCGGGCCGCTGACGCCTCCATCACAGCTTTATTGAATCCAAATTGGAGAATCCCATCAGCCGGGCCTGGAGCTTCAGAGGACGGCCGCCGTGACCTCTGTGGATTTATAGAAGAGGCCCGTTCATCACCAATAAACTGCCCCGTTAATAAAAAGCCTTTTATGGACCCGGAGAGACTGGAGAGGTTCTTCAGTCCAGACTCAGACGCTCACTGGTCCTCTGGATGAAACAGTCCATTCAGACCGGACCAGAACCAAAGTTCTGCAGACTGTAGTGCCGTTAAGAGAGAAATATTCTGCTTTAATCTTAACTTTAACTCTTTTATTCTTATATTCTGGTTCCATCTGTAAATCATTCCTTTATATCACCTCCATCCTTTTCTCTCTTTCTTCCTTCTTACTTCTTTACTTTAGTCCTTCTGGCTTTCTGTCGCTGTTTCTTCTTCCTCGCTCCGTATTTGTCTTTCTTTTGTTGGTTCTTTTCTGCTCTTCGTTTCTCTTTTATTCGTCTTTCTTTCCTTCTTCTCTCTTCATATTTTTCCTCAGGTTTTTATGTTTGCGTATTTCTTTCTGTCTTTCTCTGAATATTTCTGTAGTTTTTCTTTTCTTGCTGTCTTTCTTCTGTCCTTTTCTCTTTGTTGCCTCCTTTTTCTTTTTCCTTTCCTTATGTTCTGTCTTTTTCTGCCCCTCCTTTCTTTTTCTTATCTTCCGTCCTTTTTTTCCATTCTTTTCCTCGTTGTTTTCGTTTTGCTCTTCGTTTCTCTTCATGTGTTTTTCTGTCTCCCTTCTCGACTCATTTGTCCTCCACGTTCACCTTCCCGTGTTTCCTTCATCCTTCCTTTTTTTCTTTCCTTATCCTCTCCTCTTCCATCCCTCCTTCATTCTTTCAAATTGTTCTTCTTCTTCTGTCCTTGGTTCTTTTTTCTGTCTTTCTTTGATTATTTCTTAAGTTTTTCCTTCCGTCTGTCCTTTTTTTCTTTCCTTTCTTTATAATTCTTCTTCTCTCTTTTAGTCCCTTTGACCTTCCTCCTCTCTCTTTTATTCTCATGTCTTTATCTTCCTTATTCCTCCTCTTTTTGTTCTCTCACACATCCGTCCATCCTGTTTTCCTTCTCTTTATATCCGTCTCTCTTATTTATTTATTTCCTTCCTTGACGTTCAGATTGACGTCCGTCCTTCCGTCTCTCCTCTGTCAGACTTCCGTCTCTCTCAGTTAAAACTCCCTGAATCGCAGATTTTTTCTCCTCCGCTGTTTAATTCCTCCTCTTTTCCACGTTATTGTGTCGGAGGAGGAGATCATTACTCCACATTAACTTGCTGATGTAGTAAAAGGCAGGATTGATGTTGTTTCACCCTCAGTGAGCACTGCTGACTGCACAGCTGTGACCGTTTCATCTCAACCATAAATCAGCCTCGTTATTGAAGCCGTGTCAGACAAATGAATGTGTCTAATCACCAGTGTTTTCAATTAACCCACAAACCAAGCGTGCAGTTTGTTTCCTTTGGAGCCGAGCGTTGTTTCCTCCAGACATTAATCCACACCTCGCTCCTTTCATCCCACGCAGCAGGAAGTGTTCGGCCCGGACTCACTGCTGGTTCTGTGGTCCAAACATCTGTTCAATGAAGAGATGGAGGAGTAAAGGAGTAATCAGTTAGCTGTTCTTCTGCATGTCTTTCCATCCACATCACTGATGATTATTGATCGGTGAGTCCGGACAGTAGATGATGTAAAACTGTGTTGTTTGCCGGGTGCGCGTCAGGAGCAAGGGCTGCTGGGAAAGATCGGCGCTCAGGGACGAACGCAGAGAGAATTTAGTAAGTAAGAGAGTAATTAGTTAAAAGTCCTGCATTCATTCCTGATGATGGACACGTCTGCCAAAGACAAACACAGTGAGACCATCTGAGTACATCTTTACGTGTTTTGTGACTAAAATATAAAGTTTTTCAGAAGCAAGTCTGACTAATAGTCGCAATTAATCCATAAAATCCATTCGACAAGATAAAATAATACATTAGTACCAATAATTATAGATCAGACGGACCTTAGTTATGAAACCTTCAGCTCAGCTGTTAGCCAGAATGCTAACGCTATGTTAGCAAGATTCAAAGTCAGTAACATCGCGTTCAGTCGACAAACAGTAAATATAATATTTACATCATGTTCACCAACAGGACGAAACATTAAAGAGTGAAATGGTCGATTACGTGATTACGATCTGGTAACTCCATGAATCAGATAACGATCTGTTTATTAGCGTGCGTGTCGACGTGCTCGTTGTGTATCTTTGCAAAGTGTTGAGATGTTCACTGTGAACTGAGACGTCTGAGATCCCTCCGACATTAGCTAACAGCAGAGCTGCTGAGGTTTGATTTCAGGCCTGTTATGTAACGTTCTTCTTCTCCGTGTCGTCGCTGATGGAAGTGCATCTCACAGAAAACTTCAGTGACATAAATTACTGGAAAGTTTGGACATGCTGCCAAAACTTTTTCACATCGTGGGACGGAACCAAAAACATGCAAATCGTTTGCAGATTGTCGCTGATCTGTTTGTGTTACAAAGTATCTGTGAGCTGATTTCTTCTGATCTGCGGCTGACAGGCTCTTCAGAGGAGGAGGGAGGTGTTGGATACTAACCTCATTTGCAGTCACAGTTTGCTGTCTGATGTTTCTGAGAGTCTGTGCCAACACCCAGAGCTCCTCCCGACTCCGCACATCCTCCAGAGTATCTTCTTAGATCTGATTTATGTTGATAGACTCACCTTGAATCACAATATGTCGTCTTACTGCAGACACTCTGAGCTCCGTCTCTGTGGGTGTTGGCAGGAGACGCTAACCTGGCAGGATTTATGGATTTCTTGTCAGTGGTTATGGCTTTAAGGTGGCTGGTGACCAAGCGTCTGATTGGCTCAGGGAGGTGGTGTGTTGGGGGGGGGCGGGGGGGTCCAGCACCCTGAGGTGAGGAGCACCTGCCCTCTCTGATGATCTGCTGTCTCCTCGAGGCGTCGGGCCAAAGCTTTGGTTCACCAAACAGCAGAAACCAGATTCAGGGATTAGGATTTTGTCACGGTGAACGAACTCAGTCCGTTCTGTTTTCTTTCCGTCTGTTGTTCAGTTTGCAGTCGTCTCTGATCCGTCACTCATATTGAATATTGTATCAGCTGATGTGTTGTTATCAACCAACATGGTGTGGCAGCAGTTTGTGAACACCACCCTCCTCCTCACCTCCTCCTCCTCCTCCTCCACCACCTCCTCCACCCTCCTCCTCACCTCCACC
>CAEMYA010000426.1:0-33306 GCA_903131615.1 Diplodus sargus | reverse complement strand
CTGTAACTGTAACTGCCCCTCTGTGTGTAACTGTAACTGTATCTGCCCCTCTGTGTGTAACTGTAACTGTATCTGCCCCTCTGTGTGTAACTGTAACTGTATCTGCCCCTCTGTGTGTAACTGTAACTGTAACTGTCCCTCAGTGTGTAACTGTAACTGTATCTGCCCCTCTGTGTGTAACTGTAACTGACTGCCCCTCTGTGTGTAACTGTAACTGACTGCCCCTCTGTGTGTAACTGTAACTGTAACTGTCCCTCAGTGTGTAACTGTAACTGACTGCCCCTCTGTGTGTAACTGTAACTGTATCTGCCCCTCTGTGTGTAACTGTAACTGTATCTGCCCCTCTGTGTGTAACTGTAACTGTAACTGCCCCTCTGTGTGTAACTGTATCTGCCCCTCTGTGTGTAACTGTAACTGACTGCCCCTCTGTGTGTAACTGTAACTGACTGCCCCTCTGTGTCCTCCACAGCTGATAAAGAGAAACTGGGGAAGAAAGACGACAGCAGTCCTTTCAAAGTAAACGTCTTAGGTAAGGAAGCTGTGCGGCTGAGTCTTAATTTGAAAGTTTTGTATATGTGTATCTCACAGCTGAGTGTCAGAGCTCATCACACAGAGGTTCTGTTCAGACCGGATATCACAATACATCCTGAGTGATCCGATCACAGGCGGAGTACAGGCGGAGTACAGGTGTGAGTACAGGCGGAGTACAGGTGTGTGTACAGGTGTGTGTACAGGTGTGAGTACAGGAGTGAGTACAGATGTGTGTACAGGTGTGTGTACAGGTGTGTGTACAGGTGTGAGTACAGGTGTGAGTACAGATGTGTGTACAGGTGTGTGTACAGGTGTGTGTACAGGTGTGTGTACAGGTGTGAGTACAGGAGTGAGTACAGGTGTGTGTACAGGTGTGAGTAGAGGTGTGTGTACAGGTGTGAGTACAGGTGTGTGTACAGGTGTGAGTACAGGTGTGAATGAAGCGCTCATTCAGAGGCCGTGTGTCTCCTGAGCAACACTGAAGGACCTGCTACAGCTGACATCCTCTGGGGAAGAAGAAGAAAGAAGAAGAAGAAGAAAACAGAGAAGAAGAATGATGACAATCATCATGTCAGTTCGTCCCAGTGATGAACGTGTTTATTTGCATACTGATCTGAAACATTAGATCGAATCATCAGTGTTGGATCACTGAGGACGGATGGTACCAGGTCTGAACAGAACCAGGTCTGAACAGAAACAGGTCTGAACAGAACCAGGTCTGAACAGAACCAGGTCTGAACAGAAACAGGTCTGAACAGAACCAGGTCTGAACAGAACCAGTCGCCACATGAACTCCCAGGAGACTTTGTGTTATCTGTACTGACCACGCTGTGACACCTTTACTGCAGGTGATGGTTAAACTTCCTGTGGCCCCTGAGCAGCCTGTTAACCTGCGTCTGACCCTTCTGAGGAGCCGTAGCCGCAGGAGGAAACGCAGCGCAGATCTGGTTAATGCTCAGTAACGTCCTCTCAGAGCAGGAACATCAAACTTCTCCCCGCTCTGGATCTGTGTACTTAAGGCGCCGCGTGACGCTGTAATTTCTCATCAGTAAACACTCAGAGATTATCGGAGCAGAACGAGGAGGTTTAGCAGCGTTAGTCACCGAGCGAGCGTCGAGCCTGGAGATCAAAGAGGAGATGAAACAGAATCCGGAGGGTTTTATTATCTGCAGCTCGCTCTGCGCGTTGATTCCAGCCACTAGAAACGATTCCTCCGCGGCTCCGTCACTTCCTTCGCTCGGTGTTTTAACTCGGACAACAGGAGGATCGGATTAAACCGCTGCATCGTTCTCATCACCAGCAGAGACGGACACGGCCGCTGACAGAAAGGCTGCGTTCAGGGCCGCAGCGCTCACGTCTGTCCTGGATTGTCCAGGTGATGATGAAGACTGTCATCAAATAAAAACACGTCCTCCATCGGGACACGTCCTCCATCAGGACTCGTCCTCCATCAGGACACGTCCTCCATCGGGACTCGTCCTCCATCAGCATGAACCATTCAGACTCAGTAACAAATGAATAAACACACCGTGTCGTTTTCTTCAAGGTTTCCTAAGAGCTGCTCAAAATGCTGAACTCAGAAATAAAGAAACTAGTTGTCTTCAGTCGTCTTTAGTCGTCTTTAGCAGGAAATGTGTCACATTAGGAGCGGATGATTGTTCTCAGCTGGCTTTATGTTTCCAGGCTTCATGCTAAGCTAACCGGCTGCTAACCCTCTGTAAACTAACCATGTTAGTTTCACCTTCCTGCTCGTAGTAAACCTGCTAGAAAAATATCATTATTTTCAATGAATAGAGCCTCGTGACGGTTGATCCTGGCAGTGTTCACCCTTCAAAGACTGCACAGTTAGCTTAGCATTAGCCTGCAGCCTCTTCTCCTGTGTGATGAGATCAGCTGACTGGTTCAGAGATGTTCAGTTCACTTTCTGTTTCAGAGATCCTTTATTGATTTGTAGGAACAGTTTATGAACTTGTCCGACTCTCACCTGCTAAAAAGCGTCTCAGATAAAGTCGAGCTGTTTCAGAACTTATACATACGTTGTCAAATCATTTCAGGATGTTTAATGTTTGTATTTATATTATTATTAAATTTCATAATTTCTTATTGTCTCAGAAATGTTGAGCACTTGGATCACATGAAACTGATCTGAATTAAAATCACCTGCATGAGAGACGTCTGAGTTATTAACAGGACGCTTCAGACAGCAAACAGGATTAATTATGAACAAAGAAAAGCTTTCACTGAAAGTAATTCATATTGGTGCAGTGAGTTCAGATCAGAATCTGATTTGATGCTGATATTTAGCTCATTATTCGCCAGAAACTGAAAATAATTCACATTTCTGCTAAAAATCTTGGCTGGAAGACGTTTTTTACAACAATCTCTGACACGCTCGCTGCTCGTGAGGCGTTCAAATGCTGCTTTAAAACCTTTAATCTGTCGGTGCGAGCGCAGAAACAAAACGAGGCCGTCAGCTTCGTTAACGAGCTGGAGATGCTGCTGGATTCTTCATCGTTTTGCCGCTCGCTGATGATTTCTGAGTCACATTTTTAAAAATCCGTCTTTGAGAGTGGAGAAAAAAAGAAAAACAGCTAAATATGGGCTCTCGAGAAAATGACGGTTATTAATGTTTTCCCCTGTCGGAGCTCGTCTCGTGTTGGAAAGATTCCCGGGATGTTCAGAACGACACGTTTGTTGAATCTGTAATTACAACATCACTTATTCAGCGGTGAAGGTATCAAGCGAGCGCAGGTAGTGATTATCCTCCTCCGGCTGTGAAGAACAGGACCGCGAGTTAAAGCTCCGGTTTCCATAGCGACGGCTGAAATGATGCTCAGATGAAAACTGAATGAATCCAGTTTGTTTTTAGAAGACTCGTCTGTTCTCCAGGATCTCTGTGACACGGATGATACGGACAGTTCAGCAGCTTTGATTTATTCTGTAGGCGTGTAAATCTCACAGACGGCCAGTTTGTTTGTTTGTTTGTTTGTTTGTTTGTTTGTTTGTTTGTTTATTGTTTGTTTGTTGCTCTGTGTGTTAATGAGCAGCGCAGAGCTTTTGTTTCTTTCTGTCTGTGTGAGTTTGTGTTTGAGTTTGATTTGTTTTACTGCAAATGAAATATTGGTCATCAAGTCTCCTTGATTTCTAATAATGACAAACATCAGTCGACCCGTAATTATTATTATTATTGTTGTTATTTGGCCTCCAGCCTCCACCTCCACCTGTACCTCCACCTGTACCTCCACCTGTACCTCCACCTGTACCTCCACCTGTACCTCCACCTGTACCTCCACCTGTACCTCCAGCCGATCGATCATCCTCTCATGATGTGTGTTTGTGTTTCTCCCTTCGACCCGTTCAGAAACCACGGGTCTGGACCACGGCGACGGTTTCTACGCCGGGATGCCGATCCCCTGCGCCGACAGCTACGCCGGCTTCTGTGTTCACGGGAAGTGTGAGATCAAATACAACATGGCCACCTGCAGGTGTGTGACGCGCCCGAGCTGCTGCTAATGATGCTGATGTCAGGAGTGCAGCGACCTGCAGAGACGAGGTGTTAAACCAGAGTGTGTGTGTGTGTGTGTGTGTGTGTGTGTGTGTGTCAGGTGTGATGCCGGCTACAAAGGCGCTCAGTGTGAGGAGCCTCAGGACTTCAACATCCTCTACGTGGTTCCCAGCGGACAGAAGCTCCACTACGTCCTCATCGCCGCCATCATCGGCGCCGTGCAGATCGCCATCATCGTCGCCGTGGTGATGTGCATCACAAGGTGAGGCGGCGTCCAGTTAAAAACAAACAGACTTTACTGACACACTACTAACCACTGACACACATCGTTTCCTCCAGTAGAAGTTCAGATATTCGTGTACAAACAGACTCTGGTAGAAGAAGATGAACTGATTCTACTTCTTCACTCCAGTAAATGTAATTAAAATGAGTTAATTAAGAGAGAAGTTTGTGAAAATGTATTTAAATGTCAGGAGAAACACAGAAACAGGAGTTTAATCCCTCTGAGACGACGATGATGATGAAAAGACGGGTTGATTTTAATCCACCTGTGGATGAAACACAACAGCACCTGATGATAATCTCCTGGTGCTGAATGTGAAACACATGCACAGCAGTGATGATAATCAGCAGTGAGTCGTTCACATTCTGCTGTTACTCCAATGTTTTTTGTGTCTGCCGGACAAAATAAAGTGACAGCACGCCGCCTGTGAACGCAGCCTCGTTGTTCCTCCGTCACACAGGAGGTGTAGGTGTGATGTCTGTCAGGACGGAGCTGCCGGTGACAGTTGAGGCTTAAAGCGGAGGAGAATTAAACAGGATTTGATTCGGCCTCGTTTCTCTGCTCGGAGACTTTCCTCCGTCACCCCGAGGAGCAAATAAACCTCCCGTCTCTCGCGGCGTCGGGAGGATTTCTGGCAGCTGACAGTGAAACAAGCTTCTCTTTTCATTCATACGTTTATAAATTCATCTGCTAATAAACGTGGACGTGCTGCTCCACCTACATGTCAGTACCAGGAAGCATCCACCCACCTCAGCACACAGCAGTGTGAGCTCACTTCACCACACAGTTTAGGATGCGTTATCTCCTCCCTCCACGCTGACGGAGGTGAAGGTGAGGTTTTGTTGTCCACTGGAGCTTCACAGCGCTGCAGCGTTCTGCTAAACAACTGCAGAAGAAGGAGATTTGCTCCAAAGCTCCATTAAAACGTCGCCAAATGATCTGTTAGCGCCTCCTGTTTGCAGTGTAGCCGTGGATCTACAGACGGCTCTCACCGGACTGTTTGATACTGAAGCAAAACATGGTGTTTCTAAAGCAGGTTCTGTGGATTTAAAGAACCTGCTGTTTGTGCTGTAGTGAAACTGTCATGAGGAGAACAGATGTGATAAATAAATCTCTCTCTGTGTGTCTCTTCAGGAAATGTCCGAAAAACAACAGGGGTCGCCGGCAAAAACAAAACCTGGGACACTTTTCCTCGGACACTAACTCCAGGATGGTATAGCCGCGACGGCCGCGGGTCTTTTTGATAAGTTTTTTCTTACAGCGTGGGAAGACCATTTTTTTAACAGTAGATGTTAACGGTATCCATTTTGTTTCTCTCTCTCCTGGGAAACCATTAAAAAAGAAGAATGAGAATATTTATTTCAGGGGCCTTATTTTCCCTCCTGCCATGGTTTTGTTTTTTATGGACGGGAGATTTTTTTGCGCATCAATTTTTCCGGATGGTGATTTTTCTTTTAAACAAAAAAAAAAAAACAAGAACGAGGATCCGAATCGTCTGAACCCGCTGTCACTCTCCATCGTTACCATGTCTGCTGTCTTAATGACTTCAAACTGCTTCGTTAGAGGTTTTGTTGAATGCTTTATGAAACTGGTTCCTTTGGTAAACTGGCTAACAGATTAACGTCTGCCCCGTCTGGAATGTGATATTTATTGGACAGGATTATTTCTACGCCCCTCTCTGTTTTACTTGTTACTAATAATGTGCAGCTGATCACCAAATGCAGTTTGTTTTTCATTTTTAATGTGTGTGTAGGAGGCGAGTGGGCAGCCAGTGATAGAGAAATGTTTACACTGATTCTGTTGGTATGAAAGTCCACGTAAAGACGTCACTGTGTTCAAACAAGCTAATAATTTATTATTATTATTATTATGATAATGATTTTCCTTTAAAGTAGTTATTACTTCAAGTTTTTATGTTCACTTTTTATTTCAAACGTTGTTTTCTAAAAATTCTAGTTCCTGTATATTCGCATGACTTGTGAAACTGTGTACTGTGGTGTAGTTTAAACTTTTTAAAAGAAAAGCCGACGGCCTCGACGCCTCGTCCGTCTCAGAGCCGCAGAGACCCGTGAGGTGGGACTGATGACGGAGGACGCTGAGCTGCAGGTTTCAGTCGCTGTCGTGAAGAAAAGAATGTGTAATGTTTGGAACGACTCGGCCGTCTTCACAACACCGGAAGCTCAGCAACGTTCTTCTAAAATGTCTTGTTGCTTCGACGAGGAGTCGAGTCGTGTTGATCTCAACGCTCAGACGCAGGAATGTTTTTGCATCTTCACAGGATTGTAAAGGAAGTTGTGTCGGCTGTTTCGGGGAGTTTGAAGGACAGACAGCAAGCGGAGGTCGAATCTAAATGACATTTTTTAATGTACTCGGGCGGAGAAAGTCTCGGTTGCTCGTGGCTGTAATCAAAGTTTTTTGTCTTTGGATGTGAGAGAATAACTGTCTTTTAATTTTTAATTTACTTGTTTTAGATTTGTGTTTGTTCCTCAGCGAGACATTCCACACACAGAGGATCCCTCACAACCACCCAACGACGTCTTAAACCTGATGACAGATACTGTCCTGCAAAACATTCGGACTAAAACGAAGAAAAAAGCGGTTAGTCGATAGGATCAATCTTTTCTGTGGCGTCCGGTCGTGTTCCTGTGTTTACTGTGTTCTGTCTGTCGAGTTTTAAATTATTGTGGGTTTTATATCGGAGGACAGTAACACTGTTTGACGGAAAGTCACAAACTAAACCTTCTTAGAAATCTGTGATCAGGAAACACGTCTGCTGAAGTTAGCATGCTAACCAGCTAGCTCCTGATACCACGTGTAGCTCATCCAGTCTAGTAGCGGTTTCAGCTAGTCGACAACATAAACTCACTAAATGTCAAGAAAGGAAATATTCTGACACTATTTTCCTTCTGAAAAGAAAAATACAACCGTCTGAGTTCAAGTTTCTGTCTCTGACTGAACTCAGACCAGTTTAATCTGCTTGTTAATTCATTGTCAAACTCATTTCATTCAAACTGGACAGAAACTGAATCAGAGTCACCAGAACAGTTCTGGTTTGTCTCCACACTCACTTCTGGTTCAGTCTAAATAAATCCTCAGTTCACAGTTCATGTGAAGATATTCTGTCTCTGATGACGTCAGACTCTCTGTCTCTGCCTGCCGTGTCTTAGTCCTGTAAATCACCTCTGTAGTGCGACCCGTCTTCAGACTGACCTCTCAGGCCGAGTTCAGCTCCAGTCTGCAGCAACGTGCTGTATTCAGTCAGCGGTTATTTTGCCCCCTTAAGCTAATTTTTGAAGCGTTGTTAGAAATCCTGGCAGTTTTCAGGTCGTCAACACAGAAGAGAACATTATTTTTATTATTTATTTGATCAAATTGATCACCAGTAAAACAAAACTTCTCACTTCCCCTTCAGGGGTTCAGTACGAGACTGTGAGGAGAAGAACTTAATGATCAGTGAATTGGTTTGGGCTCTTTCACACCAGCACTATAACTGTGAAGGTTTGGACCTAAACTAATTAATTTCAATGAAGTTGTCACGTTGAGTGGATTAGCTGGTGACTCAATCTGCACTGACCTTTTGTTTGGAGCTCAGACACGCTTGAATCACACTTACTACAAATGATGGTGACAGTTCTGACCTTCAGCCAGCCGGTCCAAAAGTCTGCCGCTGCTACATTAGCTGTGTAGCACCACGTGGTTCTATATAACCATGCTGGAGATTTAACTACACGATGACACACACAATTGTGTTAACATATTATTCGATTAGTGACCAAGATAGCGAGCAAGCTACCCTGTTACCTTATGGCTGGCTAGTACTAGCATGTGTGCAGGTAGCTAACATATTACCTGTTAGCTTAGTATCCACATTCAGCGGCGGTACCAACAAGCATGTAACAGGCTGCCAGTAAAGCCCGTTTCACAGCTGCTTGTGAATAAATGGCCCAGTGACAAACGCGAGCATGAGTGTTGCTGCCTGACGCTGTGACAGACATGAAGCTGAGTCCGCCTGCTCACATTTTGGTCCTTCGATGCCAGAATCACAACAACATTAAGACTCTATCGGGCCGACACAGCTTCCATTGATACCAACAATCACCAGAATAACTGCTGACTATGTACATTTCTGCAAATCACGGCTACGTAGAAATCTTACATTTCTTTATGTTGCAAGTTTCTTTCTCTTGAGGTTCCTCTTTTTTTTATTTCCTGAAAAAATGCTTAAAAGAACCTGGTTTTGTCACCACAAACATGGCTGGAGATCTCCTGATGTCTTGTCAAAAATATCTGTTTTTTATTTCCACCACAACAGCTGGAAATCCTGAGGCCTCCTCAAAAACATACAGATGTTGAACTGAGTCTTGAACAGTGGTCTCTGGCTTGGCAACCTTCTCGTCTAGTTGCAACTCCTCCTCCAGCTCCGGCCGACATTTTACTTTGGCAAGCTAACCAACTTTTAGCCCGTATATGTTAAAATCATTCCAGACTGTTGAGCTAATGCTATCTAACATTAAGTAGGTCGCAAAATATTCAATCAGAAGAAGATGAATTACATAAAACAGCCGACGAGCCACATGAGTCCAACGATAACGTCTACAGAGAGCAGTTAGCATTTACAGTGATCTGCTGTGGTGTTACTTAGCTCCACGGCTAACTGAGCTACCACCTGTTTGTCTTTCATTAGATAAAGGTACATCAGAGCAAGAAGGATGTGGGTGCATGACGTGATCCATAGGAGACAAACTTACAGTGAATATTATCTCCTCGGACAGGAAAATGAAAACGAGCGACGCTGACGCTGAGACTTCCTGAACAGTTGAGAGATGTTCAGCTGGTAGAGTTCAGAGCTCAGACGCTCTCGCTTCTCTGGAAACGACTGAAAAACATTGCTGGCACTCAGCAGAATCAATATGTGGAAACAGGCTTGTAAATCTAAAAGTAATAAATACATAATATGTCATCTTACGTGACTCGGTAAGGCGTCATGATCCAGTGTCAACACCAGATTACAGCTTCGGTACCTTTATCTCGTTGTGTATCTGCAGAGGAATTCAATCTGAGAGTGCTGGGATCCAAAATGTGAGTTCAGGGGAAAGTCTGTCTTCTCTGGATGTCTGTGATTTTAATTTTCTGTCACAGGAGTTTTTCTTTGGTTGTTCTGTCTTGGTCTGCGTCTGCAGGTCGTAGGTAAACTCCCCTCTCTCCTCCGCTGAGCAACGTGTTTCTACGTGTTGTCGACCATCGCAGCCGTGACTTCTCTAAATGTGACTAGAATGTGTTTGACATGTTAATATTCTGCATGTAGACTTTGAGAGGCTACTTTTGGTCTCTGCCGAAATAAAAAAAGGAAATGTTTTTTTAATGTACACCAGAGTGCCGACGTGTCGTTTGTGTGAACTGTTTCTTTATTGTGTGTTCGTTCTGGGAGGATTCTCTCCGTCCGACTGTTTCCTCCTCCGACACTCTCATTTCCCTCCTCAAGACTTAAAGTCGTTCCAAATATTTAAACAGTGTTCAGGTTTACTCGAGGTAGCGCTGCTTCTCCTTTAGCGGCGTGTAGTTATAACTTCCAGGAAAATGAGAAAGGAAGTCAGCAAACGTGACTCAACTTAACTCGAATTAAACTAAAACGTTCAAAACTTTGTTTTTAGGCTGATCAGCGGGAGTGAAGAGAAATCTCTGAGCTCTGCTCACGTCAGTAAACGTCTCTGTATCAGAACAGAACAGTGTATAAAATCTCTATTCTGGCGTGCAGTACAGTATAATTTAACTCCAACTATCGAGGCTTTGGGACGTTGTGGTTTAAAAACCAGGACAGGTTGAATATGTCCTCCAGCTGTGACTTCATCATCAGGCTCCACCCACCTGTCGCTACATCATTACCTGACGCTCTAATTAGAATTAAAAGTGAAAAAAACTGCTGGTGTGCAGAAGCTGAAGCGGAGCAGAGGTCACCGCCGCTCCACGTGAAAATAAACCAACATGTGTGTCCAACATTGGTACGAGGGGGCCGAGGCCGAGGCACGCCACCCGGGTAAATATAGAGCCATCGTGTGAAGCTGGGGGGATTTCAGCAGCAGCTGCCGGCTTCAGTCTGACACATTCAGCCGTCAATCAACTCCAAACTACCACGCTGTAAGAAATACATGTATCAGTACAAAGTCCCTGATCCTGAGGAAAACAAAAGGCAGCACGTAAAAACACACAAATCCAGAACGTTCAGGGTGAACGAGTAAATGTTACCGAGTAGAGAAACATCATCGCTGACTGAACAACATAATTTATACTGTTCTGTGGCGGACCCTGCCACCTTTCTAGCTTCAACAGTTACCATATTTTGTTACAAAAAATAAAACATTTCCCAGAGTTTGTATTAATACCTTAACATTGTAAATATTAAAACTTTTACTTTTTCAATTGTTAATTACAATCATTTATTATTAAATACCAGAACTTAATTCTGTTTGTTCGCTCAAATAACTTCTGGATGTGACAGAACGACATTTGGACTTTGCAACTGCAGTAAAAACTAGTGGAGACATGATTTTTTTTAATTTCGTTGAGTGGCTGTAAGTGTAAATCTGCATTATTTTTACACCTATGTGCTTAAATAGAATCATATTGTCATTCAAACCCACTGAGCACAGAAACATCTCCCAAAAATCTCTGCTGACGTTTTAAAGACTGAATTTTAGTTAATTTGACGTCTCTTCAACGTTCACTCGTGACGTCGCTACAGTTTTTACAAAGTCATGTTAGACGTCTTTGAGACTTCAGTCACAGACGTCTACAGAACTTCATAAAGTCCAAAATTAAAGTTTTTATCACGTCTGTGCAGCCAAACCTACAAGATGGATTCAAACACTGAACCTCGAGCTCAGAATCCTTCCTGAGGCCTGAACTTCACCCAGTGAGCTGTTTATCACCTTATAATCTGCCGTGTAAAGCAGATGAACAGCTCTCCTCCTGCAGGCTGCTGCTGTCCAGGCCTGATGTTTGAATCCATCTGTAGATTTTGCTGCACGGAGAAAAACTTCAGCCATCATTAAAACTTTCATTTTAAAGTTCTCCAGACGTCTGTGACTGAAGTGGAAAACATGTCTGACATTTGATTGTAGTGACTGATGTTGAACCCTGATGTCTTTAATTCTGGCTCTTTTCAACATCGATGTTTTTGCTCAGTAGTCGACGGCAGTTTCATGGCTGTCAAACTGCGAGTTAAAGACCAACAACTAAACACTCTAAAGTTACAACTGAGACATGCACAGTGCTCTCAGCTCACACTGTAATGCTCAGAATACATAAATCCGTCTGTGCCGCGGCTGTTTGGAAGAGCGAGAGGTAGAATAGTGTCGGTCTGACGCTCCTCGTCACTATAAAGAGCTTCAGATCTCAGTGACAGTCGATGTTTGGACTCTGCTGCCCGGGGAGAGTAAAAATGGCAGCGCTGCGATGTTTAATCCCCCACAAACATTCCAGTTCTGTGTAATCAGACCAGACAACTGGGGATTCTCTGCATGTGTGATCACGGAGCTGCCGCTGATGTACATGCTTTCGCAGCTGCTAGCATGAACATACGTGCAAATATCGGAAAATTATGAATCAGCCTGTGTGGCTCTAACAGAGCAGAGAAGCACTCGGACGGGGATTTCCATCATCCTCTGCTTTGCATCTTCCCAAAATGTCTGAGTGTCGCCTTACAAAGGCTTTTTATTTTTAGCTCGGGGGGTTTCGTGTGAGCGTCGCCGCTCCCCTCTGAGTTTAGCGCCTGGCCCACATCCCGATGAGGTCTGAATTCAGGTTCCCTTTGGACCCTGAAGTCTTTTTTAAAAAGGGGTAGGTGGAGTTTCTGTTCTCTCCTGTCCCCAGACCTGAGTCCTGGTCACAGCGGTTGGGTGTTGCCACTCTCTGGTCTCCCTTCTGGTCCCGTCCCCCAAAGCAGAGCGCATACCTGCACATTTTTAGGCAAGTTTTAACCAAATTTGATCGCCCCGTCATCGAAACTCTGCAATGGATCAGCACAAGTATCGCACGGCGGGCGTGCAGGAGAAGCTGGAGATCATCGGGGTGGAGGACGAGGCCGGGAACCCCATCAGTGCCCTGACCATCCTGTCCCTGCTGGAGCGCGTGGCCGGCATCATCGATAACGTCCAGTCCTGCCAGCAGCGCATGGAGGAGCGCCAGCTGGAGCTGGAGACCAACATCAAGACCATCCAGGGCGATGTCCTCAAACTGGCCAAGGACCACACCGACACCAGCGGCACGGTGGAGAAGCTCCTGCAGAAGACCCGCAAGGTCAGCGCCAACGTCAAGGAGGTTCGGACGCGCGTCGAGAAGCAAAATGTCCGCGTCAAGAAGGTTGAAACCACGCAGGACGAGCTGCTCACCCGCAACAAGTTCCGTGTCGTCATCTATCAGGTAAGAAGAGGTGTTGAGACTTGTGTGGGGATGTTTCTGTTTTTACTTCTGGGTTTCTTGAATTACTAGGACGCAAGTTTCAGATCTCAATCTTCCAAATCAAGCCAGCCATCGGTGTGAATTTGCTTTACTATCTCGACAAACTTGGGAACAAAGGGTCATCTTGTGAGAAAAAAGAGATTCATCCATTTCCACAGTGAAAGTGGAAAAACATTTCCCCTGACAGAGGGAAAGGCCCTGAAAATATTCAAAATATAAACCAAATAATTAGAATTTCAGGTTGAACAGGCCGCCAGCATATTCTGCATTAAACGAGGTGTTTGTGGGCTTCAAGATTCCAAATCCTCGTCTTCAGTCTGACATTTTGATTCAAGTTACACTGAACATGATGACAGTAGTTGCTGGTGCTTAAATGTGAGCTTTGTCTACACATATTTGTCACAGGTCGCATATTTCAGCCTTCAAAGGAACGACCATATTTGTGGTTTTGGAAATCACACACATGATTTGCTTGGCATTTAGTTGTTTAAGGCTGGATTTAGACCAAATCCGGCGGTGCGGCACAAATGCGTGTCTTCCCATTTATTTTAATGAGGGCAGTCGGTTCTGGCTCGGAGGAGGAGGGGAGCTCCCAGAAACGCAGCCCGACGTCACGCTGCAGCGGTCATTCACATAAACTGGTGATCAGCCTGAATAACTGAAACCACAGCGGAGTGTAATGTGTCGTGTGTTCACTCAGTTTGAATCTGTGCAGCAGGTGAAACACACCGTGCATGTTTAACCTGCTGAGTCAGAGACGCGACTGCAGATCGGATCAGAGCAGAACGGGTCGGTGTCATTCAGCATGGATACATTCTACCGGCGGGAACACAGCGGAGCTCCATGTTTAACTCTTTTATTTTGGTTTTGTGCCGCAGTTTAAAACACACTGCAGAGATCGCTGCATGCGAGCAGCAAAACAACATAGCAGCTTCAACTTTTGGTTAACCGCTCAGCGGGGGGTTCCCAACACGTCACACACACGGACCATGAGGTCACTCCCACACCGGCCTGCAGCGTTTTGCCAACAAATTGAATTGTTACGTTTTGGTAAAAGAGAAAGTCAGTCTTGCAAACAGTGTTTGACTACAAGTCTTAAAGTATCTGATATGACAGGTAGTTTAGTTTTAAAAGTGAAAGTAAAAGTATGCATGAACTCTTTGATAAATAATAAAGAGAACAGAAACTCAAGTAGAGAAATATTCTGTGAAAATTAACCACAACAGTTGTGATGTTTGCAGACGGTCGTGTGTTGAAGCAGGAATCCGTCGTTCACAGTGAAAAAACTCAACTCTAATGTAATTAACTGTGAAGCGGGTCAACACTGGAGGCGATCAGTGGACGTCGAGGTAGAGCCGCTCCTCTCTGGATTATCAGATCCACCGTCCCGTTTAGGAGGAACTGGAGCATAATTAAATTAAATTTAAAAAATAAAGTAGATTCCTTCCCTCAGGCGGTGCAGACTCTGCCGAGCAGAGAGATCTTAACTCGAATGAACTCTGACTCAATTCATTAAGCGCTGGACGCAGTAAGAGGCCGAGCGGCGATGTGAGGAAATGTGGTTTTAAGTTCAGCGCTTAAGAGCCCTCGTCTCCTTACTGCGGGCAATTTATAGAAAAGCTCCCTCGTTATGTGGAGAGCGCACGCTTTCATCAGACGGCTTTAATCAGGTCAGGTGAAACGAGCAAAAAAACAAGATGATTCACTGCAGAGTGTAATTGGTAATCTGAATCACTCGACTGAACACAAATGTTTGAGTGGCTTTGAGCCTAAAAGTCAACATTTGCACGGTTCCTGTTGAGTCATCGCTCAACGCGAAGGGATGGAAAATAAACGGCGCGAGGCGTCTTATCTCCAAATAGACGCGTGATAGGATGAGAACACTTTGAGGCCCTCGTGTTGATTGAGGAGGCCGTCGCTGCTGAGGAGACGGACGGACTTTATAATAGCTTTAAATTGGAGTGCTGCTGGAATTTCTGTGTGGGAGCAGCTGGTCAGATGACAGACGGAATAAAAACGTTTCTCTGAGCTGGGAGGACTCTCAGCGGTGATCAGAGACTCGCGCTGCATCGCTGCAGGCGTCACCAGTGCAGCTCTGGTCGGACAAGGGGAACGTTTAAGATGCAGCCTCAATCAGAAACACTCACGGTGAATAATCTGTGGTGGTTGGATCAAAAATTAATTTAAAAAAAAAGAGAACACAGTGCAGCTTTAAGAGTGTAAGTGAAGTGAAGGTTTTATTCATAACACATAAAGCTTATAGTTCGTTTTTAATCACAAACGTTTCTTCGTGTCCGGCTGGAAAAACTTCTGGAAAACCTTCCAGGCCATGAAGGGAACGCTGGAACTCCTCCTGACAGGAAATGAATCCTCGTCTTTACGTTGCACATCTTTACCGGTCAGTATGAGTGGGAGACGTTGGCCTCGTTAACGTCCAGACTTCAGAATAGTAACGGGGCTGCTATGTGCTGCTAACAGCTGCGGTGGATCCGTGACACGGAGGACTATTCTGGGACGGCAGCATTTTGCCTCCCTGCCAGCAGTGACACGCCATAAACTGCTTTCAGCCAGAGTCGGGTCTGACATGGCAGCTTGACATGAGGGGCCAATATGTCGAGAGATTGTCAGGCCTCAATCACTCTGACCTGAGACAGAAGTACAGTAACAGAGGCCACGGTAACGATAACCGACTCAGACGGATCAGGATTAAAAATACTGATTTGTGCAGGTTTTAACAGAAAGGTTAAAAATATAGAAGCTGATGTCAGATGAGCTGCAGGTGCGGAAGGATTAACGGTCCAGTGGATTTAGGGGTGTGGTCGCAGATTGCAGCCAACTGAACACCCCTCGTCTCACCAGCCTATAAATACAGGCTGCAAAAACGAGAAAGGTTCTCTAAGAGGCAGGATTTGGTTTGTCCGCTCTGGGCTTCTGTAGAAACACAGACCTGCTCCCTCTGAGGATACAGAACACCAAACATCAGTCCCTTATTGTGAATCACACAGATGATGTTTGTCAGTCTGTCATCAAACTAATGAAACATCAGACTGTGAAAATATATCATTATAAATACGACACAGTCAACAGTAGCAGCTAACAGAACTGAACCAGAACCAGCTCTCCGCTCACAGAACTGCAGTCGTCAATATGAGCAGATTTATTGAGATGTTTATCTTGTTCACAACCTTTTCTGACTCAGTTGAGTGACAGAAACCTTGTAGTTGAGCACTTCACAGCAGAACTATGATATTTAATTATCTTTATATCTGGAAACTGTGACGACATCTCAGCCAAAATATCTGTCAAACAGAAAAATGATCTTTTTATTATATCCATCGACTGAAGAACGGAACCAACTGAGCCAGTTAAAGCTCAACAAATGTGCTGCTTTTCTATTTTAGCACTTTATTTAAGCCTAAATTAGTTTACATGTTGGCAAACTGGCACCATTTCAGTTTGCAGCATCAGCTGTGAGCTGTTGCTGTTTGCAGTGTAGCTCAGATCAACACTGTCACTGGATGACTTTGATACTGGAGAAAACATGAAAACATGACGGTTTTCAACCGAGTTCTGCAGGCGTGTCACGATTTCGTTTTCAAATCCAAAATCGATCGAAATAAGCTGTCAATCATCTCGATCAGCTCACACACTGGCTGTGTCTCAGTTCAGGCCTTAATATCCCAGGATTCTTTGCATGCCCAAAAAAAGAGAAAAAAAAAGAGAGAAAATGGCGACATCGCGTGGCGTAGATCGTCACTTTCTCGGACCTTGGCAGCAGAAATCGTGACGTATGGGTAAAACATCTGGTGACGCAACCAGGAAATGCTCCAAAGGCGAGACCGTCCCATTTAACAACGGCTGACGCGGTTAACAAGGTCTCTCTGAAGGACTCGCCTTCAAAGACCACAAAGGCCGAGTCCTTCAGAGGATGCAGACCCTGAACTGGGACACAGCAACAAACACCTTTATCCTGACAGGAAGAGGAGGAAACTCTGTCTTTACTGTTAGTTACTATATTACCTGTAAATATGTGATTTATAGGATATCGGATTAATAAACTACCATGAAATTACAGTCACTAAGGTAACAGCTCTGGGAATAATCAGTGAAATTAGCCTAACAGAAGCTAAAGCTAACTGTCCTGGTCCTGCTTCTTCACTCTTTGTGTTTCTGTGCACAGGCTCCAGGTTTAGCTCAGTCCGGGTCCTCAGCGACTGTCCGTCCTGCCTGCAGAGGAGACAGTCGCCGTGTTGAGTTTCCTCATGACTGATGTGCTGTCGGTTATTCTGAGGCCTCCGTTCATCTCCTAATATAGAGCTTCAGCTGCGGTCATTTAACCAGGAAGCAACAGGCAGTTTGTTAGAGTCCGCCGTCGCCAGCGGCTGAATAATGAAGGCCAGCACGGTAATAAGAAAAAGATAAATGTCTGCTGGTTAACACCCAGGGCCGCTCCGCCGCGGCTGTTGTTCACAACACTGGACATTAGAGGACAGTGTGTAATTTCAGAGGAGTTAATGACTTTTAGTTTGTGATATTTCTGCTGTTTGGCAATGAGAGAAGCTGAGCAATGACAAGGTCATGAGTTAAACTTCCCACCGGATTAAAACGAGAGGTCGCCAGCTAACAGAGAGCGTTACGCAACACGACAGCTCTGCAGGTTCTGAGCAAAAGTTACAGAGGATTGTTCCTGCAGAGCAAAACATTCAGACTGATCAATTTCAAGATGGAAACACACAACACAAGTATCGACCGTCCTGACGACTCACGTTTTGTTGTTACTAAGAAGGCGGCAAAATGTCCCAGCTCATCACAAATATCTGGTCAAAAAGCTTTAGGTTGTTTCCACAAATACTGCAGGAAACTGACGCGTCATGTCAGAAATATTAGGCTGGAAAATCTGCTTCTGCTTGCCGACGCTTTGTTAAAAATATTACATTGTGTTGCCACAAACATCTGGAGAATGTCCGGCTGTTTGGAAATGTATTCCCTAATAAGCATCCAGTGGTTTCACACTGATAATGTTGAAACATTGAGCTCCTGCTCGGCAGCCGTCTCGTCCGGCACTAAACAAACAAATTAGAACATTTCATTCTGGTGACTTGGCTCTGAAAGCCATCGATCATCTGTTGACAGGATAAAGTGTTTCTGTTCATACTGAGAAAACTCTCCTCCTTCTTACGCTACATAAACTCTTTAAAGCTGTCTTGGATCAGCTGGAACGTGGAACAGGATGTTTCTCTGAGCTCGTAGCTGAGTTGTTTCACTGTGTGTGTGTGTGTGTGTGTGTGTGTGTGTGTGGTAACATAGTGAATGTGTGTGTAGAATCAGAGCCGTCGCTCTGCTGATGGTCTCGGCTCCAGACTCCGTCTCCTCCACCAGGATATTAATACGTGCGCTGACCCACATTCTCCTGCTGGTGTAATTATTGTGTCATTCACAGTGTCTGGACGCGCTCTGATGACTCATCCCTGATTAATGAGTGTGATCGTTGCAGGTGGCCGCAGTTTAATTAGGATTAATTGGCTTTCACAACCAAAGTCACCTGTAGGGCGCAGCAGGTGGAGCAGGCCCGGGAGGAGGCTCAGGTCCAGGAGCTGGAAACATTAAAAACACATCGAAACGTACAAAAATCCTGCTTCTTTAGAATCAGGTGAAACTAATAACCACAACAAGAAGCACAACAATCAGTATGTGGTGAGTTCTGCACATCTCATACTGAGACATATTTTCCAAAAACTGTAGCTTGTTAATAATTTAAATGTGACTTCTGCACAGTTATTGACAGCTGACATATTGCGAGAACTTTAACTGTTTCTCTCGTGTTTAAAGCTGCAGCAAACATTCGTCCACTGATGTAATTGTCACCGTCACATGGCCGTCAATGGGCTCAATCATATAAAAATGTATTTTAATGGATTGTCTTTTAAGTACAAACATCTAGAATAAGAAACAGACATGCTAGCAGCTCTGCGAGGCCGAGTTTCACTACCAGTGAAGCTGGTTCATTAACAACACCAGCGTGTCTGTGTGTTTGAATCCAGGTCAACTCTGAGTGAAGTCAGCACTCAGCAGAGACTCTGGTTCTGGTTCTGGTTCTCTGTCTCCTCTCTGTAATGTTACATTCATGAAGTATAATCCATTTTCCCTCCAGCTCCAGTCAGCAGAACAGAACCGGATCACTGCTGCAGTCCGGCTGATCAACAGGAGGGAAGAGAAATCACCTTTTTAATCTCTGAGCTCTGCTCCCGTCGGTGAACGTCTCCGGATCAGAACAGAATCTGATCCAGGTGTTTATTCCTGCCGAAGGTCTGAATCTGTCAGGTGGAGGAGGCCTGGATCTGCACCAGGCTCTAATATTGTGTATTTAAACTCAGGGGTGCTTCGGGCTACATGCTAACAACATGCTAGTGTTAAGCAGGTGAAATGTTCGTCATGATCACCATCTTAGTTTAGCTTGTTAGTGTGCAAACACATCTGAGGCTGATTGTATTGGACCTGATGATGAGATATTTCAGTCTGGCTCTGGACCGACTTGTCTTTGCCCCGACAGCTAAAACCGGTGGTATCATCGTGATCGCCGGCCATCTTGAGTTACAGGTGTTGTTTCTGCCAGCAGCTTCCTGTCTGAATGAGTCTCAGTTACTCCTCATCTGTAAAAATAGAAAATAAACTTGATCTCATGAAGATGCCGGTGTGTTGGAGGCAGGAGGCAGCAGCTCGGCTCTGACAGAGTCTCAGAGGAATATCATGTGTTCTTTCTGGACGATGAGCAACACAGCAATTTATCAATATTGTCCCTGAGACAGATAAGAAGACAGATATCAGTTTCATCTCTGTGTGTTTGGTACAGTGAAAGCTACACAGACTCTCTGACGTGTGCAGTGAAACATTGTAAAGTTCCCATGAAGTGTTTTTATCAAGCGTCTTGCTCGATTTCTCATCTTTACGGCAGCATCGCCCCACAGTGGAGGAAAGAAAACAGCCTGACAACAATTAAAATCCAGAGAAATTCATCTATTTCCCAAATTGATGCAAAAATGATTTTTTCTTTTTAAATCCAATAGAGTCCTTACCACTGATTTGCAATACTGCCCAGGATGTCCTCATACAACCATTTCATTGGTGCACCTGACTGTAGGTGTAGGGATGACGTGTTTTTGTAGGCTAACTATGACGTTAGCGTTGCCCTGGTTCCCTCAAGAAAAAGCCAATGGAAAGTCTACGATACTTACACGTTCTGTACATCAAGATAATCTCCACAGGTGAACACCACTTTGTAATTAAAATGTATAGCAGTAAAAGGCTGATGTTGGGCTATAAACAGAGTTTGTAACTTAAGGTTTGCCTGTAAAGACGGACGAGTGAGTAGATGAGAAAACACAAACTGGATTCTTGGTTCTAGGACGACAGAACCCGCCACTCCTCAAGTACTTTAATGGATTTATTGGCGAGTTATTTCTCACCTCGCTGAAGAACCTGTTGGACGCACTAATTCTCTGACTTTCCTTGAGTTGAAAACTCACATTATGTTCTGTTTTCTTCTCTGCAGGGCGAGACAGAGGTCCCATCAGTGGCCGTCACCAAGTCCCCTAAAGGAACCGGCCTGGACGGGCTGGAGATTGAACCCGACTCCTACGAAGTCCCTCTTGACCTCTCCTCCGACGAGGAGTACCTGAGTGTGGAGGAGGCCGACCCTTCCCGAGCTGCCCGCATCAAGAAATCCATGGTGAAAAGCACCGAGACCCTGAAGGCTGCATTCTCCAAGGAGAAGATGACCAAAACCAAGGACAACCTGGGCACCAAGTTCCACAACCTGGGCGAGAAGGTCATGCCGCCCGAGCGGCGGGACAAGATGCACCAGGCCGGCGAGCGGCTGAAGCAGTCGGGCGAGCGGCTGAAGGAGAACATCGCCAAGAAGGCTCCGACCAAAGAGACCTTCCGCATCAAGCTGAAGAAGGAGAGAGCCGTCGCCGAGGGCCAGGAGGGCGCTGAGGCCGAGGCCGAGGGGGCGGAGCCGGCGGTGGCATACACCGAGGTTGCTATGGAAACCAAGAGGGAGGGGCCCGTGGAGGAGGCCGGCGCCACCCGGATAGGAGAAGACGAGTACAGGAAGTAAATCAGACGTCAGATCAGACAGCGCTGACATGAAGAGGAGGCGGGGAGAAAGCTGGTAATGGCCAGGCTGTAGAGAGAAGGTCTGTGATTGGTCGACAGCGATGATGGACATTTTTATTCGCCAGAATGTTTTTAGACAGAAGGTGGGACTGACTCCAGAAGGTCATCAGAATATGAACTGGTAATTTATCTGTTTCAGAGTCGAGTTACTCTTTCAAATGTTATCTGATTTTAACAATAATATAATTTAAACAACTTGACGTGAATGTGAGAATCTTTATTTCCGACGCACTGAGAAAAGTTCACGTTTGTTTGACTGATTTGTGAGTCCAAATTGAGGTTGACGTTTAGATGGCAAATGATAGATAAAAGTTTGAAGAGGATGATGAATGTTGATCTGAAGTTGATATATTGATCTTTAATCTGGATGTACATATATTGTTGTACATACTGCCAACACTGGGAGGGGGAATTTGGTCCATGCAGGCCTCAGCTGGTTTGAGGAACCTGGTGAGAAACTCAAGTCAAATTGATTGGACGTCAGGCTGGTTTCTGAATGAAGTCATAGTAGCCTAAACTTTAAGTTGCTTGAAAGCAGCGTTAGCGATCGCTTAGATAGACATTAAAGCTGCACCAGGCAAAAAGATTTGAAGCTGGGGTTGGTAAGATTGTAGAAGCAATAAAGAGCAAGCTACATTTTGAAAGTTCCAACTGAAAAATCCCTCTGAAACACATGAACACATGAATACGGTCCGACTCCACCGAGTTCCCCGTAGCTCTGGCTGGCCAGCTGACAGATATATTAGCAGCTACTTGGCTACTTCAACAAGCTCTGTTAGCTTTTTTAGTCTAATAGATACAATAATAAAAACACAAACATCTCATCTTTAAATGTGACAACCATATCAATACAGGAAAAATAGCTGTCAAGAATGTACTTCAGTCTAAAAGGCTACACAGTGCATCAGTTATTCCTCATTGCTGTAGAGTGTGCTTTGTGCTAACGTTAGCCGCTGAACAAGTGTATTGCTGCCGCCACAACTCTTCTCTCCGACTCAAGGGCTGTGTGCTTCGTGCTACCTGAATTACATCTAATCAACAGTGTGTTGCTGCTGCTGCTGCTCACTCGCTCTTCGGCTCAGGTGCGGTGTGCTTCGTGCTAACCGAGTTAGCAAGCTACTGAATGTGCGCATCGGCTTTGGACTGTGAGCGCAGCACATCGTTGTCAATGCTAACCGTATCAAACTACCTCACGTCTCACAATGTTGTCATAATGAACATGGCTATCGATAGCACTCATTGCTGTCAAGCTAGCATGTTAGCATGGAGAAAATTTTAGCCGCACCTTATCACCCACTCTTGCAAAATGACCCTGCTAATAGGTCTCAAGGAAAGACCTTAGGAAAACTCCAGGCAGGTACGTTTACAGGCAGACCAACAGCAAGCTTTTGACTTATTGATTTCTGTCAAGATGTTTTCGATATCCCACAAATGCAGCGGAAAATGCCTCTGGAATAATTTACCACCCCTCGCTCTGAGTGTTCAGTGAGGCAGCATCAGTAAACTGCGACGGTTCTGCCGTCAATTGCCAATTATTTGGTTCTCTGGAAATTCATAATAAACATCTAAATGTTATTTACAGATAATATTTCACCCACAGCCTGATTTATATCACATTTTATGGAGAAAATGTTTGTACGTGTTTTTATGGCTGTGGACAGGATTTGTCTGATTTATGAAGTGATATCCAAACTTCCGAAACAAACGATTGTCTTAATGTGAGTAATCGATCGGGAAAGCGTCCCGTGTCACCTGTCACCCCTTCAGAGCGAGCAGCACACACAGTGGATGGTGACTAAACTTTACAGCCGTGACGAGAAGCTCACCTCGATCGTCATATTCTGAGACGTGAGCCTGTAATTTAGGGATTTAAGGCGGTATGAGACGAGGTGTTGGCGGCTTCAAAGCTTTGCTGAATTTCGGCATATGAATGTTTTATAATTTTTTTTTCTTTCTCCAGTTTTGCTGCTTTATATTCATAGTTTTCTTTTGAAGTCCGGCGAGCACACCAACTTCATTCTCCTGGAGCGATTAGCGAGGTCGCAGCTTTTCATCGGGGTGATCGGATTTTCAGTCATCAGATAGAAGCTTAGCTCACAGTGCTGCCATTAGATATGAGAGCGGCGTCTTATTCTGAAAAAACACACTTCCTGTAAAGCTTTAAGCTTCTGTTTCATGTAATAACTGACTGTATTTATGTATCTATGCTGAGTGAAACTGTGTTGATGCTGAATGTGATGCAGTGTTGATAGTATCTGAGTAATTAGTTTTCATATTAGCCTTTTTTTCACAGCTCGGTCTCCATGTTGTGTTTGTTTTCTTGTCATTTTAACAATCGCCGTGACAAAGGATTGACTGAGGCCGTGTTCTGTTGTTTTGGCGGCACCAGACATTAATCATTCTGTTTTGTTTTTATATAAATAAAGTTGACATCAAACCTGTATGAAGTGGTGCGCTGGATGAAACACACACCAACAGAAACATGTGCTGCTGTCGTTGTTGTCGTTGGGTTTCTACAGTATTATTACTTTATCACTAACGTTTATCACTTTCTGTTGAGATGCTTCATGCTTCATTATCCAAACATCAGACGCCACTGCGGACACAATCAGACCCTGCAGGGATGATTTAATTTATATAACTGTGTTTATGATTATCATTTCCATCATTTCTGCGCTTTTGATTCTTGCTTATCTTTTCACAGATGTGAGCTTTTATCGCCGGCGTCCGCAGAGGCTCAGATCGTCTCTCCTCGCCGCCGCCGTCTCCCACTGATCTCATCTATCCGCCGCTCAAATTAAATCATTAACTCGATGTTGGTGCGAGCAAAACAAGATCACTCGCCTGAGTCAGCAGAGTCCCGCAGATCCACTTTCTCTGCCAGCGTCGCCGTCTAAATGAAATGCCAATCACTCCGCTCGGCTCTGGAGGGGATTTACAGTCCGACTGGTGTCTGTGTGGCCGGAGGTCTCAGCAGCAGATTGTCAAGAGTGAATTTATTGGCCCTGAAACAAACTGCCGGGCTTTTATTTCCTTAAGAGTCCAATCAAACCGGCCAGCTGTGACATAAACCCTGTGAGGATGATAAAAGATGCTTGGCGCTCTGACTGGAGGAGCACGTACGATCAGACACATCCGGCAGGAGAAGTCGTAAAATAAAATGTTTGCTGAGGGTGAATTGTGTCCCAGAGGAGACGGCACTACAACTGAAACTAAAAGTTTACTCTGCTTCACTATAGACTATTACAATTATTATCTTTATTATTAAAAATACATCATCAGTACCTCCAACTGTTTAGGATCAGGATCTTTGAGGCTGTGGCACTCGTACTGCTCTTGTCCACAGGGGGCGCCAGAATCAACAGAAAATGAAAGTTTCTTGTAGCAGCTTTAAGTTCAATTAGAGAACAATCAGACACGTCGAGGTTGATCAGAAAATATTTAGTTTTTTTATGTAGGAGTGCTGAGGAGACTCGACGATTCTCACTGAGCGCTTCAACACAAAACTAGATGAGATTTTACTTTATTTACAACAAACTGAGACTTTGTTGACCTGGAAAATTATCTTTTAAATCCACAAACATGTAGAAGTTTGATTCATGGCGTAACTCAAATGGGAGAAAGCCAATTGTATTCATCTCCTGATTGATGTACTTGAATTTGTTTCACCAGTGTTGTTGATTGAGAGCTCACAGGTTCGATCCCTTAAAGCCTGATCGAGTCTGTGGACGAGCTGCAGACTCTGATCAGCTGCCGCGTCTAATTTCAGCGCCGCTGCTTTTTATAACCTCCACCAAACTTAGAAAGACGACACCTCCTGCACCTCCTGCCTCTGATAGGACCTGCAGCCACCTGTGATCCACCGTTACCAGGTTGTCACGGCAACTGCACCCGTCAAAGCTCGAGAGAAGTGGAGCAAAAACGACGCTAATTAATTTCCCCCCTCTCGTTCAGGCAGATCTGTGATCCTGAGCCACACGATCACTGTGTCGCTGCAGCAGCACCGACGCCAGAGAAACATAATTCTGATTTATTTCAGCACTTACGAGAGGGAGAGGCAGAGAGGACGAGGTAGAGGCGCCACTCCCGAGCGATGGCGCTCAGCTCCATCTGTTTGTTATGCATTAGCTGAGCACAATTGAGCTCTTCGAGCAATCTGTTGGAGAGACGAGGCCTCGGGTGATTCTGGTGCTGATCCACGGCTCCATTAACACCGTTTCACCTCCTCCAGAGTGTCAACACTTCTTCTTCTTCTTCTTCTTCTTTTTCTTCAGTATCCTGCAGATGTTTCCTGTGGAGTCTGTGTTTCTCTGAGATTGACTTGTTAAATCTGCTCTGTCAGCAGTGTAACACACGCTTTCACAGGTGGGATTTGCATTTACATTTTACCACACAGAGCGTGTTTGGAGCTGAACTGGATCCGAGACTCGTTCATTCTTCTCTGTGTTTTGAGTTTGTCTTGATTCATCTGCAGAGGAGCCAAACTCTCCAGGTACAATACTGGAAATGTCGTTTTTTAAATTACCTGTGTAAAAGCCGAATACAGTTTCCATTCTTTGTCCACCGTGACAGCTACAAGACCACAGAAGAAGAAGAGCTGTCAGCTGACAAAGGAGGCGCAGAGGAGACGGGACGGAAAACAAGCTGCGTCTCTCTGACGATGCAAACGCAGGAACACAAACTCACCTGGTGCGTTTAATGACAGCCTCTCCAACAGGATGGAGGAATAAATGAACAGATGCATTTACATAAACACATTTACCGCCCCGTTTGTTCACCGAGGCAGCAGGTGGACGAGCTTCATTCATCTGCATCCTCCAATGTGTGAGAAATTATGGAGCATTTAATGTCGTTTCACAAAGTTTCAGTTGTTTGTGTCGAACAGTTACGGCTTTGTTTGGAGCATTTATCGAGAAAGACGCAGTTTGTAGTATTTGGAGACAAAATTTAAAGTCAGAATTTTTATATTTGCAATATAAATAAGGTGATGATACAAATGTTCACTGGATCACTATTTGTTTATACGTGGCGGACCCTGCCACCTTTCTAGCTTCAAAATAAAACAGTATAAACTGTGTCGTCCTTTAAAATCAGTTTGTTTGTTCAGACAAAGAGAGTTTCTTTATTGAGTTTGTTTAGACAGAAACAACAGAAGAGCCCTTTAATGTTTGTTCATTTACAATTAATGCAGTAACTTACAGGTTAAATCAGAGAGAAACACATTCGGATTTGAGGTTTTACAGCCGCTCAGGAGGAGCCAACGTATTTTATTGAAGGTAACAAAGCTGTAATTGAATTACAGGTTGATTAAGTTCTGCTTTTATTTTTATCTTACATCAATAAACATATAAAGTACGTTCAGGTTTCTGAAGATAAGGAATCTATGGCAGCTCTTGGCTTCTATACAGGCGTCACGTAAACGAATACAATATAAAGAACGTTTTATATTATATAAAGGCTGCAGAGGAAGTCGTGTGACTCAGATTCTTCGTATCTGCCGACACCTGACCTCCTGGATCCAAACTCTTCACATGTATCTGTGTATTTGTCACCAAACTTTGAATAAACTGTGATTTTTAAACATTTAAACACGACATATTACTTCCTGTCTGTCAGTCCTGGGCGACCGATCACTCCACCGTTGCTCTCTGTTTAAAGGAGTCGTGAGGCAAAATGTGGTTTGTGTCAATAAATAATAAGAATGAGTTGAACTCCTGCTCAGGAACATCTTCTCCAGACCTGTAAACTGGATGTGGCGTGCAGTGTGTGGGAGCTCATCACTTCGCCTGTCATGTTGGTTTTCGGGGGAACAAAATGAGTCATCAAGCTGCGAGAGAAGGAGTGTTTTCTTTGACAAAGTGACAAATCCAGCTTTTGAAAGAAGTGACGCCCTCCGTTAGGGAGAACGAGTGCTGACACGACGGCAGAGGAAGTGGAATATTAATGAAGACGTGAGCCGATCTCACATCTGGGCTCTCACAGCTGTAACGGCATTAAACCCTGTTCCTTTAAATGAGAGAGAAGTCATCCGTCACCTTTACTGACCTCCATCAGCCAGAAGTCAGAGCTGCCACAATATCACTGATGGGTTTTATACCTGCCAATAGTTATTTATTAATTAATATTTCTAAGTGTCAAGTTTTGCAGGTTGCTTCTTGGAGAAAGTCTCCAGACTCCTTTAAAAAATCATGCAATTTAGTGAGCTGTTGATTAGGAGAAATGTTATGAACTCTGTGAAACTCTGTCTCTGATAAATACTTAATTATCGGGGCCTTCTTGTAAATTTGGCATTAAATGTTACACCATCAGTCGTTCTTGTCTTTGTAGAAAGTGTCAGTTTGTCTACAGCTTGTTGTACCAGCCAACACTTCACAGCTGTTTGAACACATTGCTTCATGGGATTTACACTCAGTTTTTAAAGGAGGACAACATTTTATTTGCTGTAAATATGTCAATTAAATTAAACAGTACCCAATATAGTCTTATACTTCTTTGTCCCCGTGGAGAAAGTCCCCAGACTCCCTTAACAAATATGTCAGTTTAGTGAGTTGTTGAGTTGGAGACACTTTATAAACTCTGTGAAACTCTGTCTCTGACTCATTCTGCATTATTTGGACCTTCTTGTTAATTCAGCAAATGTTCTACATTCTTTGTGTAGAAAACATAGTATCTGTTTGTCTCTGTGGTTTATTCTCATATAGAGCAGAGGAGTGAGATCCCATCACAGGTGATCACTTCAGACGTATGTCAGGTGTGACCCGACGGACTGAGAGCTGTCTGGTTGTGATGGTCACTGATCGCCCGTCCTGTCCGAACACCTCCCACTCTACACAGAGTCAGTAGATTTAGGCCGGTGGACGTAAACACACGATGTGCGATGTGTGAGACGTTTAACAAACTTTCAGGTTTATGTTTGTTGTTGACCTTGAGAGGTGGTCGACGCGTCAGAAGGTGAGATGAATCTTCCTCATTACTTTGACAACCATCAACCCCCACATGGTCCTTTAATGCTGCAGAGCTGTGAAAACATCACCTCTCACCCCTTTTAGAGAACATCCAGTGAGGTAATGACTCTCAGATAGCAGTTATTTTGGCACAAAAAGGCATAAATAGCCTCTCTGAATGACGCCTGGTGGGCTGATAAGCTTCCCGCTGGTCCTCAGGCGAGGCCTGCAGGCAGCCGGCTCTCATTACCGCCTCACTCAGGTTAAGCCGCGGATCCACCTCTGCCTCTCCTCCCAATTACCTCTCCGTCGAGCACTGGCAAGCCAAGAAAAGGAGGCCAGGCCACCGGCTGACACGCTGTCTGGCTGCACCCGGCCCGTAATCACACCGGAGCGGACGAGAGCCCGGTTCTCTTTCTCCACAGGCTGCGTAAAGACCCGCTCGCTCGGGTCTGGGTTTGATTCGTAGGCGTCTGGAGGAGACTCATTAACAGCTCCTGCAGACAGCAGGCTGCCAGTGTGGTGGCTGACAATTAGGTGATACTTTCATATTAACCACGAGCAAACAGCTCGCTGCATGTGAAGTGAGACACATGAGTCAGGATGACGATGACCGTTAAAAACATGTAAACCCTTCTGTGTCTTCTGTCTGCAGCTGTGGAAACATCCAGGTTAGATACTGTCACTGCTGTGAAATCTCACTGGTTAATCCATGTGATGTTTGTGAGGGATTAAAGGTCCGGTGTGAAAAATTTAGTGGCATCTAGTGGTGAGTTTGCAGATTACAAACAACAGAACACACCTCGCCTCAGCTTCCTCTGCAGCGGCAGTCAAAAGGTGAAAGTCTCTCTTCAGACTCAGCGTTTGGTTCATCTGCTCTGGGCTGATGTAAAACATTATGGTTGTGGCACAACATAGGGGACTCTGTGGATATTATATTCCAATTCTGACCTTAAATCCCAATCACTGCACCTTTAAAGGAGCAGTTCCCCCAATTATTAAAAAAAATGCAGCCCTCCTCTCCTCCTCCTGATGATATAAAGTCAGGTGAAGTGTCGTAGTCCACAAAACGTTTCTGGAGCTTCACAGTAAAACAGAGTTGCAGCATTATGCTGAACAACTGATGTAGCTGGAGACTACAACTGAAATAAAAATCCCAAACTGATTCGTAAAGATGTTATTTACACTCTCGTTGTGTGGTTGAGCTCATCAACCCACTTGATTTTAACTCAGCAACCACAAATGTTGGATTTAAAAGGTGCGTAATTAACGTCTTGGAGACTAAGATCACACTCTTTGGAAGATAATGACTGAATTTATATTTTTGGGGGAGCTGTTCCTTTAAACCATATTTATATATTCCTCAATAAACCAGATGCAACATGTAAATTACTCTTTCTTTTGAGTTTCCTCCTACTTTTAAGATGCAATATGTATGAATTTTAGTTTAAAACGTTAGAAAATTAAGCAAATTACCAACAGAATGTGAATAAATAATAGCGCTGACGTCAGTAGTCTTTGTGCTGTGCTGCAGAGATATCTATTGCAGTCTGCATGCTAACCAGCTAGCCTCACTTTGCACGCTGCCCCAGGTCTCCCAGTCCAGACAGAGTCACTTAACACGACCGCTAGCTGCTCGATTAGCTTGAACTACTTTCCCTATAACTGTGTGAATCACATCCTCACCTCCACCTTGTGTCTCTATGATTACATTTCTCAGTTCAGCTGAGTCGAGGCTGTCGGTGGAGCAGCGCCGCAGCTCGCCGGGCATCATCAGTGATGCAGCAGGCAGTGAGCCGGCCTGTCAATCAAAACTCAGCCTCCAGGGAGCTCCACCTGTGTGTTCACAGACAGACAGGGAGCAGCATGCAGATTAAACAAACACACACCTCCCCTCACTGCCTGCTGCACCACAGGGGGGTGGAGTTATGAATTATTCACACACACACACACACACACACACACACACACACACATTCTCTCCAGTGGTGGAGGAAGTGTGCAGACCTCCATCAGAGCTTTTCTTTTATATCTGATGTTTGTTTGCCTCTGTTGCATTTTACTGCAGTAGATGTTTAAAGCTGAGCTCATTTTAACTACTTTGTGTTCTACATAGATAGTTACAGGAATAATGACACCTGTGATTGACTCCCTATTTCAAAATTCAACATTGTTAGTGAGCTTTTAATTTGAAAAGCTTCGGCAGCAAAGCATCCGCAGGACGACTTTTATTTCGAAGGTCGTTACAGGAAGCTGTGTCGAGAGGTTAGCGGACGATGCTAACAGTTAGCCCCGTTAGATGAGTGAAGTGCTGCAACACCGTCGGCTTGTTTTACGTTAACGGCCCGTAGAGCCGCTTTAAACTCATAAAACGTTTGACTTTGATAAACGTCGAAGTTTAAAATATGATTTAATATGTCAGCGAACGTTAGCGACCTAGCTAGCTAGCGTTAGCAATCGGTTGCCTGACAACGGAGAGGAAGCCAAACAAACTAGCTAGCTAGCACAAGCTAGCAGGTTGGCGGTTGGAGTCCGGGAGCTTGTTTGGCTCATTATATTGAAACGTTGAGCTGCTGGAGTGGCAGCTGGTGATAAATAAGAAATAAAAGAGATAATGGCGGATGACGGGAGACGAGGGGATGAAGATGACCGCGGGCCCGGAGCAGCTCACCAGGTGTTCGTGGTGATGGAGTGTCTGCTGGAGAAGCTGAAGGTGTTGAACTTCGAGGAGGAAGTTCTGGCAAAACACAACATGAAGAATCTGTCCAGGTGAGGAATATTAAACCGTTTGACTCCCACAGGTGTGTAGATGTGAGCTCCAGAATCCTTTTAAGTGGCAAAATGTAGTTTAGAAGTATTTAGTATAGCTAATTGTTACAAATTCTTCGCCTTCTATTTCAAAACATCTCAGTTATAAATTGCTTTAGCTACAAGTTACTTTCCACATTACATTTTTTCCAGATGTGATGATAGTCCATGTTTTGAATGTTCCTAATCTTGGAGAGTTAGAATTGTACAATATTAATGAGGTAACATATTGAATGAACAAGATCCTATCAGAGGAGGATCAGGTCCCAGAAGTTTGATCATTTAGTTTGTTCATGCAGGAATAAAATCAGTTGATGAAGATCTTTCTCACTGTTACTTCAGTTGTTTAGCAGAACGCTGTGACGCTGTGTTGTTGTGAAGTGAGCGGTGACGCCTGACTTTGCCTCAACATTTATCCTTTAATTATTCAAATGGCACAAAACCACCACTCATTGTAGAAATGAGAGGGAGGAGAATCTCCCTGTTTGTCTCCTCCTGATGACCTCCCGTCTGTTTTCCCCTCATCAGACATTACTTTGTCTCCAGTCCATATCTGGCGTCCAACCCGGGCGAGCAGTTCTACATGTTCACCATCATCGCAGCGTGGCTCATAAACATGGCAGGCAGGCCGTTCACGGAGCCTCAGGAGTACGACGAGCCCAACGCCACCGTGTCCAACATCCTGGCCGAGCTCAGGTCTTTCGTAAGAGACATTTTACCTTCACATCTGTGTGTTGTGACTCAGAGTGATGCAGTTTAGATCGTGTTGTGTTTTAAATCTGAAGTCATTTTCTTCAGTGACAAACCAGCTAACTTCTGTTGTGATCCTGTGATCGGTACGCAGGTTCAGACTGACATAAAAGTTCTTTCAGAAGTCTTCATATGTAGAAAACCTGTAAATGTGGTGATCACATATATAACACAGACAGAAAGTCACACTCTTCCTCTAACAGCTTACACTTATTTCATTTTTTGTTCTTTCACTCACATAATTGATCTTCTTCTTCGTGTAGCTCAGAATAAAATCTTCTTCAAATGTTCAGAGTCTGTCTCACATTTATCCTCCATGAGGCGTTCAGGCGCTCTGTAACTTGGCAGATGAATAGTGAATAAAACAGTTGGATGAAATATAAAGTGCTTCTGGTTCTGACCTCAGGCTCCTCACTGTGAGCCAGAGATCTGAGAGTACGGGGGATTTATTTGACTCCTCGATGTGTCTGTCAGGGTGTTAAAGTGGACTTCCCGCCCTCCAAACTGAAATCCGGTTCAGGTGAATACGTCTGTTTCGTGTTGGACCGCCTGGCTGAGGAGGTTCTGAGGAGGAGGGGCTTCTCCTTCAGAAGGTACTCAAACATTTCTCCTCTTCTCAGCTCGCTAACACACCTCAAATCTCTCCTGTCTCACTCTCAGCTCTCATTTGGTTTCATTTTGTTGAATGTTTGCCGTCTTTAAAGTTTAGATTTGGATATTTTCAGGTCAGATATTTCACTGCAGAGATGTGGAGTTTCTTTATAAACATCTTTTTCTGATGATAAAGGCTTCATGACTCTGGATGTCTTTGGTTTAGGTCCCTTTAAAAACCCTTAAAGTGTTACAAAGCTGAACAAACTCTGGTCTTTGCAGGTTTATTTCAAACCAAGTTTATTTAAATCCCAGCATTTGGAAACACACCAGTTCAAAAAGTGCTTTACAGAGAGGCATTAAAATAAGACCTTAACATATTAAGAACATGTTGAGATTGCATGTAAAAGTAAATGAGTAGTAACAGCAGATCTCTGCTTCACTGCCAGCTGCAGATCAGAGAACAGTGTGCCGGCGTTGATGGACTGTGGATTACGTCACCTGTGCAAAGAGATCAACAATACAGAGAGCCACTCATAGAAACCTGCTCTGTCAGCTTTATTCTACAGGGTCACATAGAGAAGAGGCTCCAGGAGAAGCTGGTTGTCTCCGTGTCTTTTGACTTCCTGTCCTTCTTCCTTCCTCCAGACCAAACTACCCAACAGAAACCACAGAAGAAGAGTCGGTGATCGAGGACGACGCCGAGCTCACACTCCGCAAAGTAGAAGAGGAGATGATCGTAGGTGTCCAGCTTGTTACTTGCAAATCTGAGCCTGTTTGAATCCAACTGAATTAGTGCTTTTTAATATTAGTAGATGTTTCTAACATTAAAAGCTGTTTGGACCTGTTACATTGAAATCAGTGACCTGTCAGATTTTGAGACAGTACAGATGGAAAAGGATTATTACAACCTGTGAGCCTTCAAAATACTTTCTAACAGCTCTAACAAAAAGCAGATTGATGAATAAAGGAATCACAAACTTTAATAACATGACTTTGGTGTTTTTAAAGGAGTCTGCTTGCTCAGTTCAGATCTGAACTAACATGTTTTTCAGGTTAAATAGAATGAAAACAATCATTTGAATCACGTAACATCAGTAAAGTTCCTCCACATGTTTTGTGTGTGTGATCTCAGGAGGAGGCTGATGATGAGGAGGAGAACGTGATGGACCTGGAGGCTCTGAAGCTACGAACCACCCACACTGTGAGTTCCTCTGGAAATATGATGCATTTAAAGACTCTAAGATAACTTTGTAAATCTA
>CAEMYA010000425.1:574727-605824 GCA_903131615.1 Diplodus sargus | reverse complement strand
TCGGGCCCTAATTAAAACTGCAAGCAGTGATGAACGGGCCCTCGCATTCCTGAGATATTTGGCGCAGATTTGTCATTGTATGGTGAAGTTTCGAGGACTTGATGCTACATGGCGAAGGATTTAATTGAACGATACCACCACGGCCAGCAGATGTGTCAGGCTGCAACGCGGTCGGATTGTGCTCTCACCTGTTACTTGCATGTCATGCTGGGGAGAAAACAAGCAGTAAACGTCATGGCAACTGGATGATGTTTGTTTGACTTTCTGTGTCCAGTGGGTGGCGCTATGTTATGAAACAGTTTTGACGCACAGATATATTCAGGGCAACTCCCTCTACATTCCTTAAAGATTTGGTATAGAAGGGGAATTGTAAGTTGAAGTTACGAGGACTTGATGCTTCATGGTGAAGGATTTAAATTGACCACCCCACCATGGCCAGCAGTTATGATGTAGGCGAAGGCTTTAAAAAGGTTTTCATCTTTAAGGTCTGTGGATGATACTGAGTGACTTTGAAGTCTGTTGTGTTAAATCTGTAGGAGAATGTCATTACAGTGCAAGGATTGGAAATATTTCAAAATTGCGGCCAAAAGCAAAATGGCCGAATCAGTATTGTTGCAGAGATGAGATTCTTCCTTCTGGAAAGGGACAGCGGTCAAGTGAGCAGGTTTGGCGAGCATCCTGCAGTAGCTGTGGTATGTGTTATTTAACCAAAGAAATCACTCAGTTGTTCCAAATTGCAGGTGAAGCCACTGCGTTCATCGTGGAAAAGCCAGACAGAATCACATCCACACACATGTTGTTGCCTGCCACATTCATAGGGCAGACACAACACTCAAATTGCATTCTTAGCAAATTGGCTTATATGAAAATTGTGTGCTGTGGCTAACTGCCACTGACTTATCCATTATGTGGTGCTAAACATGTACATCGTCATCATTTTCAAGCTTGGGATACATGTGATTTGAAAGACAACAATGCCATCTAGTGGACATCTCGGATAAAACACCCTATACATTGCTGGTTTCTTACCAATCGGATGGGCACTCACTTGTTACTTCCATTTGATGCTGGGGAGAAAACAGGCAGTAAACCTCATGTCAATCAGATAATGTTTGTCTGACTTCCTGTGTCCAGTGGGCGCCGCTATGGATAAGACTCAATTTTTATGCAGAGAGATATTCAGGGCGATTCCCTCTCCATTCCTAAGATATTTGGTGCACTGCAACAAAGGGGGGTCTAAAAACAAGATAAAAACACTAAATCTGAGGGAAAAGGTACTCTAAACAAGTGAAATTATCTGTCCATGCAGCAAGATAATTTCACTTGACAAGATTTCTTAAATCAAGATTATTAAATCTAGAAATAAGAATGTCTACAGAGGTATTTGGAAGGCTGAAAATAAGCTAAACATGCTGGTTTTAAAATGAGATTACTTTAAATGTAACTTTTTACAACCCTAAATTAAGTGAAATATACTAAATATAAGCATAAAATGCTGGTTTTAAGATGAGATTACTTAAAATCTAACTTTTTACTTCCTCAAAAGAAGTGAATTATAGCTGCTGCGCATCAATCGGTCATTAATTAATTAATTAATTAATAAAACACATGTACGGATACATTCAGGAAACAGAGTGGAACCAAAAACAACGTGTGTAATGTTCTCTGATTATTATAAACGTTAACTACTCCTCATATGTTCAGTATACAGGTCGGCACAAAACCATATTCATTGTGCATATTTATAATAGTAGCCTACTACAACTTTACTCTTGACCTTATTTTGTTTTAACCATGAAATGTTATTATATACATTATCATTTGTTATAATGTTCTGTCATGGAGTACATCTCTTCACTGCTAAAAGAAAAGAAACCTGGAGAGTTTGAGTCTCATGATTGTTATTATTAGTAAGATTATCAAAAATCACTGTATTTATAAAAACGACGTTGGTGCTTTTTATTTCCACAGACGTCACGTTTACATGTCAGGAGGTTATTATAGACACAGAACTGTCATGTATCAACACAGTAACAACGTTACATACTGTAAACACTCAATAACAAATGGTTTAGTGCTGACCTGTATACTGAACATATGAGGAGTAGTTAACGTTTATAATAATCAGAGAACGTTACAATGTGAATGTGTAAATGACAGACATTATAGCACTTTGTTAGCTTGATAAAGTTCACTCCATTGGCTTGTATCAGTTCACGGGGCTGAGCTGCCACATCCAATATGGGGGCGACATCGACGTACAGTCCAGCTGATACCTTCAGTTTATTACCGGGAGTGCTGACTGTAAAGTACCGTGTGTGTTTCACGGTTCTGACTGTGAGACTGCAACGGACCCATCACTCACTACCAGCAGCTCTTCAGAGCGGCTTCGTTACGATCACCGTAAATGTTAGAGGATTTGCGCACTGGAAAAAAAATGCGCGGCTGATTTGACCAAGCAAACGCGAACCATGGCTGTCCTGACCGCAGTACAGAACTGGACATAGTGGTGATTTCCCCACTGTTTCTGACAACATGTACCACAGTCTATGCTAACAACAACACAGCCTTCACACTGTCTCTCTTCTTGCACACTGCCGCCCCCTAACGTGTTAGATGCGTAGCACGGTCGGTCAGACTGGGGCTGAAGAAGAACAGAGGCCGCTGACGTCACTCTTCTGCGCTGCTTGGGATTGCTAATCCAAATTGAATTTTGGAACACTTTTTGTGGGGGGCGGGCTTTAAAACGAAAAAGCAGTTTACTTTTCAGCCCTGGCACAAAATGAGCAGTCTTGAAGAGGAAAATGAAAATGCATTCTAGATGATTTATTACTCATTTTATTTATGAGTCACATAATGCAGCTCTTACCTTAAAATGAAAAAGCATTTCTGCTAATGCATTTTAATTTTAAAATTTGACATTTCAAATTGAATTTTGGCAACTATTTGCTGGGGCATATTTTGAAAATTAAATCTTAAATGTAATTTTCTTTATCATTTTAATTGTGTAACAAAATGAGCAGTCTTGATGAAGAAAATTAAAAAGCAATTTGGATAATTTATTACTCATTTTATTTTTGAGTCACATGATGCAGCTATATTCTGAAAATGAAAAAGCATTTCTGTTAATGCATTTTAATTTTAATTATGGAACAGATTCGCTTCCATATTCACACACAAGTCTGAATCACACACGTGCACAATGGAACTCATTTTTGCAACCTTAAATGCAGCTGCCTTTTTCTGGTAAGATGATTGCTAACAACAATAATACGATGCAACTGTAAACATTTTTTTCCTAGTCCAACAAAAGCTGGAACATAAAGGGTTGATGAAAACACGGACCTAAAGAGTGAAAGGACATAAATAGTGATAACTATTCTCTGCTGATTTTGTGTCTAGGGTGCACTTTGGGAACTGATGTGGTTTTCCTTTAATGTTGTCCACTAACTAGAAATTAACATTCTCTCTGGTGTAGATAATTTAATATCTACGCCGATAATCGCTACAAAGATATACAGTATGTATAAGCACAATTAAGACCCTGTTTACACAAGGACGCTTGCGGGTAAAAACGACAACATATTTTATCGGAAGTGCCTTTCGTTTACACGGTGACTGCGTTTTTGAGGCTTAAAAACGCAAAAATCTGAAACCACCCTCCAGAGTGGAAAAGTTGAATACGCTTTGCTGCAGCGTTTCCGTGTACACTTGCCAAAATGCAAAACTCTGCTCAGATCTGCTCATGTCGCGTATGCGTTTACGTCACATACATGCGCCAGTACAGGGAAATAAACAAACATGTCGGATTATTACGTCACCGTATGCACGCAGATTTCCTCCCAAAAACGCTCGTCTAAACGCGGAATAAAAAGTGAATACGCGACGCCACTTTTGCCTCTTCTGTTCAGACTAGTGTTGTGTCGGTCGCGAACGTGTCGTTCAAAATAACGAATCGTTTGAGTGAACGAAGTGAACGGAATCACTTGAGGAACTGATTCGTTCCTTTCTCAGTTCAGTTGAGCTCAGCAGCGAGCATGCCGGCCGGGAGTGGAACTGCCGAAAGTGATTCTCAGCGCCATCACGTTCACGCTGATTCAGTTCACGTCCTCAGCATGTCGTTCGCGAACGACTGATTCACGTCCTCAGCACGTCGTTCGCAAACGACTGATTCACGGCGCTAAGGACATGAATCTCGTTCGCGTACTGTGCTGAGAGTGGCGCTGTGTCAGTCACTCACTCACTCAGGGCAGAGGAGGTGATTCTCGTTCAGTAGTACTGCTAAAATTAGCGCTGTGTTGCTAATATCCGTGTAGCATCTTGTTAAGTGATTTTACTGTGCACAGAGGACACTTTCATCATGTAATAGTTTTAGTGCATGTATACCACTCAAAGCAGCGCTGCGTCTCCTGCGAATGATTGTGTACTATAGTCCATGAACGCACCGTCCCTCAGTAAGTGAACGTGAACCTCCGGGCTGAATCAAGAACTGAATGACAAATCGTTTGGCTGTTTATCAGTTCAGGCAGTTGGAGAGCACTGAACGATTCGGTGAACGAATCTTTTGAACGAATCATTTTAATGAACTGATTCTAGAGATTCAGTACAGTAAAAAGAACTGCCGTTCCCATCACTAGTTCAGACTGTCATCGTGTAAACGTAGCCTTAAACACACTCCCAGATATCAGAGATAAATAATGTACTGTCTAATTTTACCCTCAACGTGGTGTTACTTCACAAGTATAAATTACAATGACTCATTATTTTAAATTTCTGCAGCTCTTCACAATAAAAAATAATCTAAGCAAGGAAACTGCTCAAAAGGAAGCCAATTGGGCACACCGTATAAAGCAGTTTCAATTAACTCTGTTTAGTGATGTTTCAGTTTCAAGTTTTGATACAGGAGAATAAAGAATTACCGTGCAAGTCTTGAATATGGCTGACGAATCCTCTTTTAGGTACAGTGGTAGGCCGGCAAGGGCTGCTGTCCTAGCTGCAGTGATATTGTTCTTGTCCTTTTGAACAAAGACATAGATACATGAGCTGATGCTCAAGTCAGCTGTTCACATAAATTGTCAATGTAATGTAATAAAAATGTGTTTACCTGTTCTTCGTATGCTGTCACAACATGCTGCAGCTTCTCTCCAAACCTTCCAGTCGTCTTCTTTTTGTACAATTTCAGAAGCTGTGATGTGTACTTATCCAACGCAGAAAAAAAGGAAGATGGCAGGTTTTCATTGGTGATCCTATGGAATTCGTGGTAGAGCTGCACAGAGAAACAAACACACCAACAACCAAAATTACCTTGATTTGATAATAATCACAACTGTAAACAGGTTGCATTTCAGTCTGAGTGGTAAGACAAAATCTACAGAAATATGTAGACCTGAAACTCTCTTTGAAGCCAGCTAGCGCATGGGCAGCAAGGTTATCAGCTGCAACTGAGAAGACTGTTCCTTTGACACAGTCACCAAAGGCCTCAATATAGATGCCCACAGGAAAAACAGCTGATCAACAGATACAATTATTTCCTGTGTTGCCTTCTGTGACACATGGAGAACAGTTTGCGTTTTTAAGAAAAAGGCAGCCAGATTGAATTGTAACTGCTCTGCTAACCTCTCATTGCTACCTCCTGCTACAGGGGAAGTTTCATTTTCATCTGTCAGTTCACCTGGATCCTGTTCAATGTCACTATCCTGGGAGACAAACCTCATTTTGCACTATAAGTTAATGTCATCATAGACACAGGTATTTCGATGTTTTCTGCATCTGTGTGCATTGAACGTGGAGTACACATTTGTTTTAAACGTGCAGGCCCTGAATGGACAGGGAACGGTTTATTTTTTCTTTAAATGCCCCCGAAGATGTATAAACATTTCTCTCTCAGCAAATGGCTGTTTAAAATCACAAACAGGTAGGGGTGGGTATTGGCAAGAACCTCACGATACGATACGTATCAAGATACTTTGGTCACGATACGATACATATCACGATATCAGGATATCAGGATATTGCGATACAAATAAAGATGAAAACACAAGTACCTGTATATGTACATCAGATGATATTGATCAGAGGACATATTGAGTCAAAACTATTTCATTCAAAACAGCCTCTCCATTTTATTTATTCCCATGAAATTTCCGGACAGTAATATTCTATTTGTCCAGCTCGTTGTTCTTGCTCTCTCTCTTAACTTTGAAGCCAAAGTGCTTCCAAATGTCAACTTTAAATTGTGGAGGCGTTGTTAACTTGCCATCCTTTTTGCAAAGACCTCAGCCACTCTCTCTACTACAGAAATACACCCGCCGCACAGCAGAGTCACTCTTCGGCGATATATCGATATTTGGTGCAGAGGCTAAGCCAATGCTTTAAGCCACTGAGGCATTTCAACAGGAAACCTCATTGACGCACTTGTACTTTACCATGACGGATGAATGAGAGTCCTGCTTTTCGGTTAAGATGCAAACAAGTCCATTTATTTTACATCTAATGCTTTACACACACACACACACACACACACATCCTCACGGAACAGCATAGCCTAGCCTAGCGGTCAAAAACTGTTTTTCCTGTTCCGGTTGGAAACACCTGACGAGCCCCCAAAGGTTCCTACATTATATAGGGTGACCCGCCAATCACAGTCAGACCATGACACACAACAATTAACATAAATCTGCTCTTACACTCCGGCCCCTAATTGTCATGGCCGGCAGACATGGCAATTCAATACAGAAAATAATAAGACACTTCTGTCTTTCTTGCAAAAGGGGCAGATATTCCCGGATCCAACGCTTCCAAAACAAATCTGCAATGTACTGAGCTTGTCTCCAGCGCCGCTTTACGTACATGTCAGAGGATTTGAAAAGTCCCGCTGGTAAGGCTGGTTTTCCCTTCAGAAGAAGAAGATGGTTGGGAGTGAGCTCTTCCAAGTCATTTGGGTGACAGCTGTGTGATAGGTCGATCATTAAGAATAGCTTCAACCTCACACATGACAGTGTGAAGCCCGTCATCATCAAGTGTCTGTTGGTGTAAAACTGAGTTGAGAACACGCCTGACTATGCGCATCATGCGTTCCCAACTCCGCCATGATGAGACCCGGCCAGAGGATTGAAGCTCCATCTAACTCCTGCTGAAATTAAAGCTCCTTAGATGCACTCATGATTCAGCTCACCAACAGCCGCACGTAGTTCTCTCTCGGCTCCAATAAAATTTGTTCCGTTGTCTGATCTGATGTGAATGACTTGACCTCTTCTGCTGATAAAGCGTTGTATTGCATTAATGCAAGCGTCTGTTTCCAATGAGTTTGCCACCTCTAGATGAACTGCTCGGCTGGCCATACAGGTAAACAACACTCCATACCTCTTGCAAGTCGCTCTCCATCTTTTTATCCCCACAGGTCCAAAATAATCAACTCCGACATTTGTGAATGGAGGCAGATCTGGAACAATTCTCTCCTTAGGAAGATCCGCCATCTTCTGTTCCATGGCCCTGCCATTAAGGCGTCTGCAGTAACTGCACTGGGATATGATCTTCCTCACAGCAGCATTGGCATTAGTTATCCAGTATTTCCTCCTGAGTGTCGAAAGTGTATGATTTCGCCCGCTGTGTCCCAGCAGTTGGTGCATGTTCCTGAGAAGAAGCTTGGAGATGTGCTGCTCCTTAGAAAGGATGAGGGGATGTTTCTCCTCTGACGGCATCGCTCCTTTGCTTAATCTCCCTCCCACTCTTAAGAGTCCATTTTCCAAAATGGGATCCAGCTTGTAAATGGAACTTTGTCTGCTCTGTACGCTTCTCAGACAACAGTGAGGAAAGTTCAGTTGCAAACCTTTGCTGCTGATAGTAGCCAATGACAGCTAGTTCAGCCTCCTCCAAATCCTTTGGTGCCAGGACAGTGCTCTGCTGTTTAACATAAGCCTTTTTTCCTACCACTTGACCAGTCTGTGGTCCAGAGGCCTTTCGTTGACGACTGAGCTCCAACAGATGACCTTTCAACCTCAGGAACCAAGCCACTGCCACTTTAAGTCTTCTCCAACATGAAAAGTAACTAATGAGATGGTCAGTGGCATTCAGTGCATCATAAATAGTGGCATTCACATAGGCATCCTTCCTGACCTCTGGATCCTCAGAATCCATCCTGACATAATGATTGCTTACTGGCCAATCTGCCTCAGACTTCCAGAGAAAACTGGGTCCCTCCAGCCAGCTTTGATTTTTTAGAAAATCCTACACCTTCATCCCCCACGATGCAGCATCGGCCGGTTTGTCTTTGGTGCCGATGTGCCACCCATTGAGCAGGGCTTGAGATTTCTCGTATGGCTGAGATCCTGTTTGCCACAAACCTGTGGAAACGCCTATCTTCATTATTGATGTATTTCAGCACTAACGTACTGTCCGTCCAAAACACAGACTCGTCCAGCTGGATTTGAAGCTCAGCCTTTAGCATGGCATCCACTCTGGCAGCTAGGACGACAGCAGTCAATTCTAATCTTGGGATAGTTACAGCCTTTAAAGGTGTGACTCTGGCTTTGCCCAAAAGGAATGCAACATGATCCTCACCTCTGGAGTTCTTCAGCCTGATGTAACTTACAGTGCCATAGCCATATTTGCTGGCATCTGCAAAGTGATGCAGTTGGCTACATACGGGTTCACCAAAGTTTCCTGGCTTTAAACAGCGTTCAGCTTTAAATGATGACAATAGCTTGACCTCCTGTAACCACACTTCCCATTGCTGCAAGATGTCTGGTGGTATTGCATCATCCCATCTACAATTTCTTCTGCAGAGCTCCTGTTGTAGCATCTTAGCAGACAGAGTTACTGGCGACAGAAATCCCAGAGGATCGTATACAGAGCTGGTTGTAGACAACATCCCTCGTCGGGTTAGAGACTGCTGTTTGACTTCGATTTTGAACTTGAATGAGTCTGACTCAACACACCAGAGCAGACCCAAAGCTCTCTCAATGGGAAGTTTGTCTCTGTCCAAACCAAGCTCTTTTAGATCCTTTGCCCTCTGATCTTCAGCAATGATCTGCAGCACTGAACGACTGTTACTCACCCACTTCTCCAAGACAAATCCACCTCTATTACAGAGAGAACTGAGATCTTTGACTCGTTGCTTTGCTGCCTCCTCGGAGCTCAAACTCAGCAAACAGTCTTCCACATAAAAGTTTTGTTTAACAGCTTGAACAGTTTCTGCAGAAAAATCAAAGCTATCATCATCAGCAGTTTTCCTTAGCGCATAGCTAGCGCAACTGGGTGAGGACACGGCCCCAAACGTGCACTGTCTTCCTGTAGCCCGCTAGTTCTTTGCTGAGGTCTCCTTCCGGCCACCAGAGAAAGCGCAGGAAGTCTCTGTCTTCTTCTGCCACCTTCACCTGATAAAACATCGCCTGGATGTCACCCATACATGCCACAGGTTCCTGCCTGAAACGAGTCAGAACTCCAAGAAGTGAACTGGTAAGATTTGGCCCTTGCAATAGTTCACTGTTCAATGACGTGCCTTGATATGTGGCTCCACCATCAAACACCACTCGAAGAGAACCTTTTTTGGGATGATAGACACCGTGGTGGGGTATGTACCACACTTTTCCTGGTCTGCCTTGTGTTTCCTGTTATCTTCCCCACAACAGGGACAGTGACAATGAGGCAAATATGTATAAAAAGTAACACATTTATTACAATTAGTATAAATACCAAACATTCAGTATAAAAGCAAAAAGTCTGGGATATTATGAATAGCAGGTTTTTAAAAGATAACTGGTTGGAACTCCTCACTCAGGGAAAGATCGGACTGGCACGAGCAAAGATCCCTCTTCCTCAGGAGGCCCCTGGAGAGACCAGAAACAAGAGACAGCAAACCCAACACCGGGACACACATGCAACACAGCAAACACTAAACACATAAAATTGCAATACACCACTACAGTATATCACACCCGGTTGCAGTTATAGGTATACTACGCACCACTACAGTGTCTCACCCGTGTGGTCACCCCGAGAAGAGGAGCAGTACACCCGTGCGAATCCGGCCTTGTACATAGACAGCCTAAGAAGAGAGCACATGTAAGAGAGGAGAACAACCAGCATCAGCACATTTAAATTAATTCACACAGAATTAAAACTGACAATTGGCCCCAGAAACACACAAAAACAAAAGAAAGAAAAAGAACCAAAATAAGTTGAATTCACCAAGACCTATGATTTAACAACAAAACAGTGGCTGGCCGGTCTGTGTATCTTTTGGTCATTCGATTTTCCTGTCAGAAACGGGTATTAAAAAACAAAAAATGAGTGGTTATTTGATTTTCGTTTTAAAATACAAAAATTAAAAATGCAATACAAGGCGATTTTCTTTTTCATGGTCAAAAGGGTTTGAGCGAAATTTAAAAAATGATTCGATTTTCATTTTCTATTTCATATAACAAAAAATAAAATCACTCGAAAACAGAAACAGAAAAAAGGCCTGTTTTTTCATATTCTGAGACCGGATGTTGTCATTTACAGGACAGTGCTGTGCAGAACAAACAGTAGGCTATGGCGGGGTAATCTACCGTGACACATGGACATGAACAGCGGTCAAGCCGGCCGTCACGCTCCGTGGTCAAATCAGCCGCACTTAAATTGCGAGTGTACAAGTATGCTCAGCAGTATGGTAAATGCGGAGAAACGCAACATGCTATTTCCTACACATGTAATAACTATTACGTTTGCAATGATTTATTTGTGGGGACGTGAAAATCTTTATTGTAATAACTTCCCACAAATGTAATAATACAATGAATAATGGTCGGGTGGTTGTTGTTTGTTTGTTTGCCTATACAACTACTAATACTGCTGACCGTGGGAGCAAAATCCAGCTGCTGACTCTCCACTGTCACACAGCGGATCCCCCGTGACCAAAGTGTCAGTTGAACTTCAGAAGGGCCAGAAGTCAACACTACTAGAATGGCCGTAAGCGGTCATTTGGACCGCTAGATTTAACCTCTATGTCATGTAAATACCCAACTGAGTGATGAATGCATTCATTGTGTCATGATATTTTTCTAAAAAACGAAAGAACCCCAAAATGACTTATTTGAAACATTTTAACACTTCATATATAATAAAATAATAAGCTGGAAACGAGCTGATCTAAAACAAACAAAGAGCCGTTGTGATCACTGGTCACATACAGATTCCCTCCGCTCTCCTCGCACAGTTACCACACACGGGCTTGTGGCATTTCAAGTGTCCAATGTCTGGTTCCGTTTGCAGCTCTTTCTGACCGGCACTGCCTCCGCGTCCGTGTCAGCGAAGATGGCCAGTGGCGGTCTTCTATAACATCCTCGACCTGGCTGGGATCAATGCCCGCATCTTATTCAAGGAGTGCTCAAAGCGGTCGCAACGGCTCTTTTTTTTGTTTTAGATCAGCTCGTTTTCAGCTTTTTCGATTATTATTATGTATTTTATTATCTATTAAGTGTTCAAATAAAATGTATCATAATCAAATAAGTTACTTTTAATTGTTAATGTTCTTGTTCTGAGTTTTCTCTATTAAAATCTTGTGTAAATAGCAATTATTACGGTTTACTATGATATCATAAATGTATAATTAAACTTGTTAAAATTGTACACTTTGGTGGTATTTCGTTTTTTTTTTTTTTTTAATATCATGACACAATGAATGCATTCATCACTCAGTTGGGTATTTACATGAGACATTATAGGGTTTAAATCCAGCGGTCCAAATGACCGCTTACGGCCGTTAGTAGCCTATGTTGAATTTAATGTTGAATTCCGGCCCTTCTGAAGTCCAACTGACACTTTGGTCCAATCAGAAACATAATTTGACCCGATCTAACTCTAGGGTCGTAGAAAGCGTGCTGTTATACCTTAACCAAGTTATCGATCATTGAGATTAATTGGATCAGATCTGACTGGAATTCACCTGGTAAACTGATTGAATTCACTTGCCAGCACACAAATTCACCCGCATTTTGGCGGGTGGCGGTCTTAATTTCCACCCCTGCTATAAACGCTGCAATGGCACTAAACAGTAGGGGGGACGAATAACACTGATGTTGAATTTGCAACAAATTATTCTGACTCTGCCCATATATGCCATGAGGAAAGCCAGGCCAGCTTCTGCGCAATTTGCGCTGGCGACAATGTCGCATTTGTGGCTGCTGGCCGTTCGACATGCAACCACATCAAAACATTTCACCATTAGGCAATTATATTTGATTTTTATTTTTTATTTTTTTTCAAGGCACAGAGATCCGGGGCTATTCCCAAAACATCCGGGGCTTTAGCCCCGAATGCCCAGGTCTAACGACGCGCCTGGTATATTTCACTTCTACACATCTAAGACTACAACTGTACTTGATATCAAGCATTTTTACTGCACTAATGTGCACTAATTGAGCAATGTGTTTTTACAGCACCTAAATATGGGACTATTATTTTGGCATTTCTCCACACTGGTGTAGTAAAGATACTTGATATTAAGTGTTTCTTATTCATCATGGGCGCATGAAACACTTTAATGTAACATGTTGTATTTTAAATGTAGGTTCGGATAATAGCTTACTGTTCATAATACCTTTATTTTGAAAACCGAAAGCAAATACACTGTTTCTCCGCATTTACCATACTGCTGAGAATACTTGTACACTCGAATTTAAGTGTGGCTGATTTGACCACGGAGCGTGACGGCCGGCTTGACCGCAGTTCATGTCCATGTGTCACGGTAGATTACCCCGCCATAGCCTACTGTTTGTTCTGCACAGCACCGTCCTGTAAATGACAACATCCGGTCTCAGAATATGAAAAAAACAGGCATTTTTTCCGTTTCTGTTTTCAAGTGATTTTATTTTTTGTTATATGAAATAGAAAATGAAAATCAAATCGTTTTTTAAATTTCGCTCAAACCCTTTTGACCATGAAAAAGAAAATCGCCTTGTATTGCATTTTTAATTTTTGTATTTTAAAACGAAAATCAAATAACCACTCGTTTTTTGTTTTTTAAGACCCGTTTCTGACAGGAAAATCGAATGACCAAAAGATACACGGACCCTGGCCTGGTCCTTTCTCTAAGAGGGAAATAAAACACATTAGTTGCCAGCCTAGTTTAACACCACAGCATATTCAACCCTTAACATAATCAAATATAGGCCTACTTGGCAGGTATTCTCAATTGTCCCACATCGCAGTAACTATGCAGGGGTAGTCAAACATTCCATGTGCTACAGACACAAAGAGAGACTTTAAGTAGACATTTCAACAGTTTTAAAACATTCAATAAAAATGGGCATTATTTAATTTACCAGCATATCGGTGTCCATATCTCAACAGCTGGAGTCACAATGTGAAGATCCCATCAATATGAAAAGTGTGTTCTCCGCAAGGAGCAAACACACTAGATTGTCCTGATAAAATGGAATAAATAAGTATTAAACCTATGTTTTAGTAACTGAAACTACATACACCTAAATGACCCCCCATACCTGCAAGTGAGGTGAACCCAGCTCAGCTGTGCAGAGTTGGCTGGCAGAACAAAGAGACACTAGCTGTGTCTCAATTCAGGGTCTGCACACTCACGGACCCGCCCTTTGCGGTCTCACCAAGTGAGTGCACTTAGGTGCGCCCTGCAGGCCGCGTCAGCCTGTTGTGAAATGGGACGGTCTACCCTTTGAAGCATTTCCTGGTTGTGTCACCCGATGTTACCGCCCCTACCTGCACGTCACTATTTCTGCAGCCCAGGTCCGTGAAACTGACAAGAAGGGTCGAGTTTGACTGTCAGATCTGTTCGAGCTGCAGGAATTCCTGATTTCCTTTTTATCCTCCTGCTTGTGGAGGAAGAGGAGAAGCGGCTCTGGTTTATCTCCGGCTGAGAGGACCGTGGAGAGGTAAAGCTGTTACTGATCCCACATAATGTTATCAATATTATCATTATTAGCTAGCTAGCAGTTTGGGGTCACTAACATACCGATACATTACGTTAATGCTGACATATAAACTGCTGATCGCCACATATGGTTTTATTATGATTTTAAAGGCATTATTCCTATTTAATGTGTTTGGTAGATATTTTTGTTTGTTGTAATGATTTATAATAATAATAATAATAATAATAATAATAATAATAATAATAATAATAATTATTATTATTATTATCATTATTATTATTATTATTATCATCATCATTATTATTATTATAATTATTATTATCATTATTATCATTATTATTATTATTATTATCATTATTATTATCATTGATGTTGTGAAATTATAATTCTAGCCTCTTTCTCAAAACATTCTTAATGACATTGCAGCCCTCGACCGAGTCAGAACTGCAGACCCAGTTGATGGAGGATGTGGTGGACAGAGGAGACTGGACCCCCAAACACCCTGAGTACCGACCCAGATGATGTCCCACCGACACCATCCAGCCCAGCAGCACTGCAGGGACTCCTGCTCAGCCTGTTACTGTCCATCATCTTTAACTGTTTTAATATTGATTTTAATAATAATTGTTTTGTTAATAATAATCTGTAAATGGTTATTTATGCTGTAATTTTGTAAATAGTTGTAAATGTTTAGACCTTAATGATAAAAGAAAACACTAAGTCTGTTGTCCCTGAAAAGTTGCACTTGATGCTGTTTGCTGTTATAAATTGTACTGTTCATACATGCTGTTCATACTAAATGGAATAGACAACGTGCAACAATAGAACAATATTTTATTTCATGAATTATATAAAATAAACAATTATGAACAAATAATAAAAAAAGAACTCATAAATTAACTAAATAACAGAAATAATGTCAGGATTGTCCTCTGGAGCAGAGAAGAGCCTCTCCATCCTCTCTGCAGCCTCATGTCCTCCTTCATCCTCCTCGAAGCAAGAGAAAAGGTCAACACATGATCACATTAACACAGCGATGCAAAGATTTACCAAAAGTAACATTAGGACTGACAAATCGACTATTTATGATGTATTATTATCTATTATTGCCTTACTCCCTTCCATTTAGCCGGCGGAATGTTTCGCCCTGTGAACTAATGTTGTTCTGACCTCGGACAGTGATGAAGCTCTCTGTTTGCTCCCTTAGACACAATGAAATGTAAAATATGTTTTGTGTTACGTTAACAGACAAAAGCAGCCTGATCTAAATCTGTTCATCTTGGTCCATTTATGTATATAAAGTAAAAAATAGTCTCTAACACCTCCACAGTCACAATACGATATAAGATATAAGTCTGAACGTATAACGTTTGAAAGTGAAGGCTTTAAGGCTTTACTTCCAAAGGCATCACGCTGAGCATTACCAACGTATTTTAACGGACATTTTGAGGTTTTAATGTCCCTTGAAGTTTAACATATCTGGCGTTGGATGTTCAAAGGAGTAAAAACAGAATATAGACTTAATACTTACATTTAAATGCGAGATCTGCGCCACTTGAGGTCGCCATTATTTATTTATTTATTTATTTATTTATTATCTTAGAGCGCGAGGAATCTTGGGATATGTGAGACCATGAAGTGTGGTAGCGGTGCACACTCAAAAAACAGGCTAAAAGAGTGCGCATTTGTGGGGTGCATTATGAGAACACTTCGAATTGGGACACCCTTCGCCGCGGTATAATGACGTAATCGCAATTCAAATGCGCACTCGAAGTGTGCAGACCCTGAATTGAGACAGCTACTGACTGGCACCTCCCAAACATTTATCACTTCCTGATTTCAGTCATGTGATCATGAGACATCATGTGACCCTGTAGGGTGCGTGACTGTTGCCACTGAGTGTGTCAGACTTCCTACCCAAATCCCCACACTCACAAAACTTTTCCTGAGTCCGATGTATCCTTTGCTTTGCTACTTTCAAGCTGTTTGGCAGGTGAGCATCTTGTCTCTTGAAGGGCAACTTAAGGCAGTATCTCCCTTCCTGTAGAGTTGCAAAGGTTTCCATAATCTCGATAAACTTCATGTCTTCTCTCGACATCTCTTTGTCCTCTGAAGGCCGTTCATTAAAATCATGCTTATACTGATTGTTCAGCATGATTTCCAAATTAGACACTGAAATTCCATTCACCACAACAGAGGAAAACTTCATTTCATCATTACTGCAGTTTCCACTTAAAGGACCATTGATAACCCAGCCCAACACTGTTCTTATAGCGTATGGACCGTATCCACAACTGTTCACCACTTCCCATGGTTCCAGTAACCTGGGAGCATTGGTTCCTATCAGTAGGTCCACATTGGCCTTTATGGAAGAGATGTGAACCTTGGACAAATAAGGCCACCTTTCCAAATCAGCAGCGGTGACAATGTTGTCTGGAGTGACTGGCATCTCCTTCTGTGTGAGAACTTCAGGCAAAGGATATAAACGTTTTCCTGCAAGATCTGCAACCTCCATTCCAGACACAGCAAAAGTGGGAACAACCTTTTCATGTCCCATCGTTTTCAAAAGAAAATGTGTTCTTTTTCCTGTGATGTGATGTGATGTGATCGCTGCATAAGGTGTTCAGAGCAAAATGTGGCTGTGCTCCCAGGATCCAAAACTGCATATGTCTGAATGATGTCATTTCCTTTTGTAGATTTGACCTGCATTGGGACAATGGAGAGAATGCAACGGTCATTACCGGCCCCTGTGCGTCCACATACCTGGGAAGAAGTTGATGGATTTTCTTCAGGTGGCTCCCCTGTGCGTTGCAAATCAGCATTGGTCTTTGGGATATGAAGTACATTGGGATGTTGTTGGTCACAAACTTCATAGACCAAGCGTTTCTTACAGTCACGGCTTATGTGGCCCACCTTTGAACAACCAAAGCGTATTCCTTTTCCTTTAGGAACCGGATCTTTTCTCTGTGCTTTTTACGTTGGAACTGTTGGCATTTCTCCAAGAGGTGAGCACGTGAACAGCAAGAACAATACAAAATGTCCTGTCTCTTTGCATTGCTTGTGTGAACATCATCTTCAGATGAGTTAACAGGCATTACTGTAGTGGCAAAACTACTTCCTTTCCCTCTGAATGACTTTGTTTGCATTTTAAATTTGTTACAGCGTTTTGAAGCCGTTACATTCTGTGGTACAGGTGGTTCAATGTTTCCAAAAATTGGATCAGAAAGGATCCTCACTTGCTTCTCCAAAAATGCAACAACATCCACAAAATGCGCCTGTTGATTGTATTTTTCCATTATATCATGGGCAACGGCTCTCCACCTTTCACGATATTTATATGGCAATTTACAAACCACTGTTTTCATATTGCTTGGCATGTCCATTTCCTGCATATGAGGAAGCTCCTCCATCACATTACAGCACCCACGTAGAAACAAACCATAGGCTTGCAAAGATTTAACATCCTCTGTCTTAATTGTCGGCCAGGTTAAAGCTTTTTCAATATATGCATTAGCAATCTTGTACTCATTACCAAAGTGTTCCTGAAGCAGAGCTTTAGCCACAATGAAGCCACGTTCAGGATCCATGTGTTGACAACTTTGCACTAATTCCTTTGGTTGCCCTCTGGTGAACTGTTCCAAGTAATACAAGCAGTCAGCCTTACTTGCTTTGTCCTCCACACCTTGTTCAAATGATTTTATGAAGGCTTTGTATTGAAATGGATCTCCCTCAAAGTCAGGTATGTCACGTGGTGGCAGAGAAAGCAGGCGTTGTTGGTTCACCAAAGAGGCTGTGATTTCATTTTGTTTGTACATAATACTCACAATATCACCAAGTGGAGTCTGATCATTTTGTCCATGATTCAAGTGTTGTCTCCTGTTTTGTGTCACCCAAGCAGTTGTTTGATCATGCAGCAAACCTTGTGATGTTTCCACAGACGACAATTTTTATTGTGTTTTGTTGGCATATGCATGGAGGGTTTTTGATTCTGTTGCATTGACCAATCCACTTGCCTTTGTGTTTTACAGGTTTCAGGCTCATACTCCTTGGCCAATGGGTTGAGTGCTTGTTGTGCCAGTTTCCTTTTATCCTTTTCAAAATAAGAGTTCCCTAGTTGGTGCCTGAGAGAGCCTTTGTCCATCCATGGCTTGCAAAACTGCCAACATAGCATCAGATGCGGCGAGTTCTGTCTCCAATTCGAGCTGTTCTTTTTTCCTTTTTATTTTTTGCTCTTGTTCCTCCAGTGCATGTCGGTCCTTTAAGGCTGCCATTCGAGCCATGACTGCAGCTTTTTCTGCTGTTGCCTTTATTTTTACAGAAGAAGCAGTGCTTGACCTGTGGCTTGTAACACTTTTGTTTGAATTTTTACCCACATTAGAAACACTGTCGTTTGGATTTATATCATCATTTTCAACACCATTATTTTCAGTTTCAGACACCTGATTTTCATTTGCTTTCACCCACATTTCAACATCATCAGTAAATTCATCATTGAACATCATTTTTGCCTTAAACCAGGTTTCATGCCTTTCTTTTTCCTCCTGTGGCAACAAAATCATTAAAGAATCATGCAAACATCTTATTTCATCACACAGTTCATTAAACCCATGTAGAGAATGTTCTACCTCAGACATTTTAATGCTTTGCATAGACTCTTGTATTGATTTCCTTAAAGCACTTGCTTTGTTTAGTTTAACCTTTCTAGCATTTTGTAGTCGGTCGAGCCTGTCCGCGAGTCCTTTAACAGAAAGTTTGACCACTCGTTGGCTTGTCCATGCGTCGCCACTGCCGGCCACAGAGTCCGGTTTGCCGGCAGCAACCGGCGCACAGACACCCGACGATGTGTCCACGTTAGTCTCCAAGTCCTCCATTTAAAGTCAGACAGTCCACAACATGTTGATCAACCCAGTCAAATGTTTTTCCGCTTCAGCAACCAATGCATTGGAATTACGCCCTTATGTGTGCACACTTTTGATTTAGATGGCCATCTTTTATTAGTGGTAGCGCTACCTTACCTATTTCTAAAGATGTAAGGCTGATGCCATGTGAAGTTCCTCGGTGCCCTCACCGGCGTCTCTTCACTCGCCGGTCCTCTCCTCACCGGCGTGGCTCGCTCCTCCTCGCGGTCCTCTCCTCACCACCGTCTCCTCTCCCGCTCGTCCTTGCGGTCCTCTCACCGGCGTCTCCAGTCAACAGGTGAGCAGGTGACGCTCAGCTGTTGTGCTGATCCTCACACAAAGCCTCCTCCTGGCTCTCTTTTCCTTGCGTCCACCACCAAACGCAACAAAAGTCCAACTTCAAACTTTTTCTTCGCGTTTAACACCAATACGCGACAAAGTCCAACTTGAAACTCCAGCAGTTGTTGTCGACCATTCAGACAGTTTTTGACTTTGATTGTAGAGGCTAAGCCAATGCTTTAAGCCACTGAGGCATTTCAACAGGAAACCTAATTGACGCGCTTGTACTTTACCATGACGGATGAATGAGAATCCTGCTTTTCGGTTAAGATGCAAACAAGTCCATTTATTTTACATTTAATGCTTTACACACACACACACACACACACACACACACACACACACACACACATCCTCACGGAACAGCATAGCCTAGTCTAGCCTAGCGGTCAAAAACTGTTTTTCCTGTTCCGGTTGGAAACACCTGACGAGCCCCCAAAGGTTTCTACATTATATAGGGTGACCTGCCAATCACAGTCAGACCATGACACACAACAATTAACATAAATCTGCTCTTACATTTGGAGTTGAAAAATCAATATTGTATTGGGCGTCAAAGTATCGCGATATATTGTCGTATCGATATTTTTGCCCGCCCCTACAAACAGGGCAATGAAATGCCCTTTTTACAGTCAAACCAGTCGTGTCACCATCTACCTTTCTTTTCCCTGCATGTATTCTAAACAAATGTACTTCTTATGAATTAAAAGTACTAAATGTACACATGCAGCTGTTGTAGAGGCATAGTAAAGATGAAACTGTTGAATACTGCCCATGGTAACGTTACTGCTCAGTAGGGCTGTCAAAATTGCTCCAAAATGACTTTCGAATATTCCCTCTAAAAAAACACATAGGTTCGAACTATTCGAATATCTATATTTGCGTATAATGTCCATAAAATACGGTACCTGGTATTGTAAGAGTGGCTTTGCCCTTTCAGGAATAGGGCAGTGCGTGAGGTGTGCGTAAGATGTGAGTGGGCGAGCGACAGTGAGGGAGCGTGCGTACATCCAGACAGCGAACGAGTGAGAGAGGAAAGGTGAAGCGAACGGAGTAACAGTAGTAGCGACAGGAGTAAATTGTACAATATATGCTGCTGTTGGTTGTCAATAAATGTGACGGCTCCCCAAAAGACAGCAAAGCTCCCTGGTGTTATTTACCGACCAACGAAACACGTGAAAGGGGGTTCACCCCAAAGGTAATCATAAACTTCGGCCCTGGAGGAAACCATAACAAAACAATAACAAAACTCTCTTAAGCACGTGCCATCAACGACACTGGTCGGCCTCATGTCCTTGCATATGAATGAAGCATGTTTCTTCCTGCACGACATCCAGACATAATTTCGAGATGTGCCCTCATGTTGCTAGCGGTGGAATGGTAAGCTAACTGTAGCTTAAACAGCTTGCATACAACTTTATCTCCAGGACCGCATTTTTGCCATCTAGTGACCTTTCTCTCTGCCGTCTGCATCTGCCATGGTTTTTGTCGTATCTCACTTTCAGCAGTGAGTGACGCTGTGCAGGTGCGACTCCTGTGACCTGTCCCCGACCCGTCATATCGTGCGCCCACTCGCAAAGCAGCTGCTGATGTGTTTTTTCCACAGTCAAATATTACTTTTCACAATCGAATCTGCTTGGGCTATATTCGTTGACAGCCCTACTGCCCAGTCTGTAATGTCTCAGTAACTGTATTTTTAAGTTGCTAGAAAAAAGCGCACAATTTACATTACCACATTATTTGTTCCTGACAAATCAAAAACGCCACAAAAATGGATCAATTGCAAGGCTAATTTATCCCGACTTTGACGATAACATGCCCAAAAGACAGGGAGCTGAAGACGTGATTTTAGGCGCTAAAACATCCTCGAAAAATATGAACGTTTTGCTAGCTTACCAGCGGTAACTGTGAATAAAACACATGACTAAACTCACAAGACGAAACTCACCCTTGGTTGGTTAAAAAGGCATGCAGTTATTAAAAATGTGATTTTTTTAAAAAGTTTTTATCATTTTGCAACCTAGCAGCAGTTGCTAACACTATATTCAAACTACATGCAATGTAAAGCACAACAGAGCAACATTACCTCAAGTAGACAAGAAAACGGCTCCCGGCTCGGTAATGTGTCGATCCAATTTCGGCGAAAAAGCAGGGGTCCACTGTCCCGGAGTTGATGCTAACCATGAAAATATGTCGAAAAATAGTCTGCTCCATCTCCCCTCCTGGTCACTGTGCATGTGAAGGCCACGAGGTGGACCATTGTTCACTGCTCACGTTGAAAAAAAAAGAGCCAGTAAACAGGGTTTCCCAACCAAAAACACCATGCAAAAACAAGTTCAAACGTGTCAGCTCCTCTGTGCACAAAGACCACAATGTGAACTGGCAGGGTTACTAAATTGTTTTTGGTAAATGGGTTTCCCAAATGTAAAGAGCTGGCGCCTGTTAATAGACACACAAGCTGTTTGAGACACAATCAAAAAACGTAAGTTGAACAAAAATGTTTTTCATAAACTTCTTGATTCTGTGATTAACTTTAAATCTTTACACTGTGATCATTCAAATTATGTCACAGAAATTATTTGTTTTAATGGGGCATTACATAATCAACAGAAATAATTATAAATAATAGACATAGCCATAAAAACTAATTACAGAAAGTGTAGCTTATATAGTCTAATAAAAATGATATAGCTACACTTAAGTTAAACAAGTCAATGGAACACACTGGAATAAATAAGTTGTACTTAAAATGTTACATATTTGAGCAGCACTCAAAACAAAAGAGTTATTACATCAAGTATTATTTTTCAAGTTCAGTTAATTCAGGTGAATGAGTAACCCCAACGATTTTTGAGATTTAAGTCATGTCTACTTATTTCATTTAGTAAGATGTACTGTGGTTTTACAGTGGGGGAGGGGCTGCAGACAATTCATGCCGGTGTGTCGCGTTGCGTCGGGTTCGGGCTTAAAAACCCACGGGTCGGGTCAGGTTGTAAACCAGGCCCGTTGAGAACTGTAATTACATGAGAATGATAAGCCCTCCCCCTACATCCATTCAGTAACATTTTGTATCTGTTAGTCGCAATGCAGAAAGTATTGTAGTGGTTTGAACAATGGTTATCAAAAGCAGTTGTCATGTTGTTAATGTTGATGTAGTGTTATTTTCCTTAAGCACTTTAGTGGACTGATCAGAATTAGAAGGTACTTTATTGAAATGGAAATGCTTTTATTACAATAACATTGTCACCTAACTATGGATGTATTCATCCTAACTATCCTCCAGTAAACTAGGTGCTAAATCATGAGCATCAGTCAATTCAAGCAATTTAAGCATTATTCAAATTAACAGCAGATGCTCACATTACAAGACAAAACCTCCCATTACAGCTTAGTTACGATGTGCATATCATTTTAAAACGACAGTACTGAGCTAGCTAATAACAATGTAGGCTAAGGTATAAACATGAAAACAAAAAACATGAGATAACAGTTTGTAATTCCTGTGACTTTGACTGTGACTTCGAATGAATACATTACAAAATAGATTACTTGGATGTTAATGGAAACTCACCCTATAAGAAACTGAAAAGTATTCCTGCAGACGTCATTGCCTGTGATGGAATAAGTGGTTTCTCTTCGTCTGGGGCTTTTTGGTGGATATAGTCATGTCCGAAGTAACTACTGTGCGTCTGTTTGCCTTGAGATGTGCAATTATTCGCATGTCCTGCCACTCTCTTTCGGTAGCTCGATGATCCAACTGTATGCTGTGCGCTCTGAAGAAAGGTTGTCGCTACAGGAATGTGTCCCAATGAGAGAGTTCTCCTTTCTTCTTACATAGCATTAGCAGTGAAAGTTACGGATTTTCTACATTTCGCTGTCTTTATCCCCTTCACATGTTACTGTAGATATAGCGTCTGATATCTCACGCTCCAGCTCCTCTGCTGCGAGCCCGTCTTCCTCGTCTTCATCTTCGGCTTAGGTCAGCTGTAGATTAGGGATGTTCTCCAGTGTAATACAGTAGCTTTCATCGTCAGTGCACTCATCAGAATCAGAAGTGAAATCGGCATCGGAATAACTAGAAGTATCCGGCGTCTCGCAAAATTACTGCCATAGATTTGCGCTGTAACAGCCACGATTTAGCTCTTCTGCAATGCATTTTTCCCGGTCCATCTTCATTCAATGATGAAATCACATGCACTTTCCAGAAGTGGCAGAACTTATGCGGGGGGCTGCATAAGTAGCCATGCGGTTCGCTACTAACGTGCACCTGATTGGCCCAAAAAAAAAAAAAGCCTGTGAATGGTCAAAGGTAGCCAGTATGCAAAAATGATGCGCCAGCATTTCCTGAAACTCTACCCGATTTCAAACACAAAATGTATACTTTTAAGGCAACCAATACTGTTATCTGAAACATGGAGTGGCTTCTTCATGATCTCAACGTGCACATTCTGCAAAAAAAACGAAAATCACTAATTTAGAAAAAAAACGATAGTTTCTTTGTTCATGGGAATTTCTCCCAGCCGACTTGCTGCTGGTTTTGCCGTGGCGCGCCACATATGCTTCCTGCATTTCTCGCTTCCATTTCTCCATGTATGCTCGATGGTCTGTTTTTCCTGTCTCTGAGGTGAGTCCAAACAGGAGATCAATAGGTAACCTTGGGGACCTTCCATAAAAGATAAAAAAGGGAGAAGCCTGTTACCTCACATTGTGTGCAGCATAGATCAACTTATTCAAGGATTCTTTCCAGCTTGTCTTCTGTTTGGCTGTGAGTGTCTTTAGCATTTGTAACAGCGTTCAATTGAAATGCTCGACTTGGCCATTCCCTTGTGGGTGATATGGTGTCGTCCACGACCCCAACACACCACAGTTCTTTTTCAGCTGGGCAAAGAGCTGGTTCTCAAATTTGCCGCCTTGATCATGGTGAATCCATGTCGGCAGTCCAAACTTAAGGGCATAATCGTTGAATATGCGATCGGCAACTGTTTTGGCAGACTTGGAGGTTGTAGCATAGGCCTGTGCAAAACGAGTGAAGTCATCAACTATTATCAATATATACTCGTATCCAGTGTTGGGCACGTTACTTTAAAAAAACTCCTGAGTTAGTAACGGAATTAATCCACTATAAAAGTAACTAGTTACCGGGAAAAGTAACTATTGTATTACTTTTAATTATCCCCCCTTTTGAGCTCGGCATTCATTATAGTGTACTCGGGATCTATGTATTTAGAAAATGTCTTTCTTAAGTGCTTAAAGGCAAACAGGTCCTAGGTGACGGGTCAGACTAAGATCGGTTCAAAAGCCCCTAATGAAAGACAGAACAAGAAGGAAGTTTACGTCGCCCAGATTGGCATCACCAGGGCCCCACCCTGGAGCCAGGCCTGGGGTTGGGGCTCGCAGGCGAGCGCCTGGTGGCCGGGTCTTTGCCCACGGGACCCGGCCGGGCCCAGCCCTAGAGAGAGACGTGGGCCTGCCCTCCAGTGGGCTCACCACTCACAGCAGGGATCAGAAGGGGCCGGTGCAGTGTGATTTGGGTGGCAGTCGTGGGCGGGGGCCCCGGCGACCCAATCCCCGGACGGTGACTCATGGGGACATGGAATGTCACCTCGCTGGGGGTGAAAGAGCCTGAGCTGGTGCGGGAGGTTGAGTGGTACTGGCTAGAGATAGTCGGGCTCACCTCCACGCACAGTCTGGGCTCTGGACTCTCTTCTATTCTGGAGTTGCCTGCTGTGAGAGGCGGCGAGTTGGTGTGGGCTTGCTTATAGCTCCTCAGCTCAGCGCCTTCGGGTCAGGGATAGGTGTTGTCTCGGCTTATGGGCCGAACAGCCGTGCAGAGTACCCGGCCTTCTTGGAGTCCCTGGGAGGGGTACTGGAGAGTGCTCCATCCGGGGACTCCGTCATTCTACTGGGGGACTTCAACGCTCACGTGGGCAGCGACAGTGTTACCTGGAGGGGTGTGATTGGGAGGAACGGCTTCCCCGATCTGACCAAGTGGTGTTTTGTAAATGGACTTCTGTGCTAGTCACAGCTTGTCCATAACAAACACCATGTTCAAGCATAAGGGTGTCCATTTGTGCACGTGGCACCAGGACACCCTAGGCCGGAGGTCAATGACCGACTTTGTGGTCCTGTCATCTGATCTCCGGCCGTATGTCTTGGACACTCGGGTGAAGAGAGGGGCTGAGCTGTCAACTGATCCCCACCTGGTGGTGAGTTGGATCCGCTGGCAGGGGAGGAAGCTGGACAGACCTGGCAGACCCAAACGCATTGTGAGGGTCTGCTGGGAACATCTGGCGGAACCCTCTGTCGGGGAGGTCTTCAACTCCCACCTCCGGGAGAGCTTTGACCAGATTCCAAGGGAGGCTGGGGACATTGACTCCGAATGGACCATGTTCTCCACTTCCATTGTTGACGCGGCTGTCCGGAGCTGTAGCTGTAAGGTCTCCGGTGCCTGTCGTGGCGGCAATCCCTGAACCCGGTGGTGGACTCCGGAAGTAAGGGATGCTGTCAAGCTGAAGAAGGAGTCCTATCGAGTCTGGTTGGCTCGGGGGACTCCATAGGCAGCTGAACGGCAGGCCAAGCGTGCGGCAGCATGGGCGGTCATGGAAGCAAAAACTCGGGTCTGGGAAAAGTTCAGGAAGACCATGGAGGAGGACTACCGGTCAGCCTCGAAGAAATTCTGGCAAACCATCCGGCGCCACCATCAGGGTGCTCGAGGGTTCATGGGAGTTTGCCCAACCAGTCCACATGTGTTTTGTTGACTTGGAGAAAGCATTCGACCGTGTCCCTCGTGGCATTCTGTAGGAGGTGCCCTCTGTTAAGGGCTGTACGGTCCCTGTACGACCGGCAGTAAGTCAGACCTGTTCCCGGTAAATGTTGGACTTTGGCAGGGCTGCCCTTTGTCACCGGTTCTGTTCATTATTTTTATGGACAGAATTTCTAGGCGCAGCCACGGGCCAGAGGGGGTCTGGTTCAGGAGCCACTGGATTTCATCTCTGCTTTTCGCGGATGATGTGGTCTTGTTGGCTCCTTTGAGCCAGGACCTCCAGCATGTCCTGGGGCGGTTTGCAGCCGAGTGTGAAGCGGCTGGGATGAGAATCAGCACCTTCAAGTCCGAGGCCATGGTTCTCGACCAAAAAAAGGTGGCTTGCTCCCTCCAGGTTGGGGGAGAGTTCCTGCCTCAAGTGGAGGAGTTTAAGTATCTTGGGGTCTTGTTCACAAGTGAGGGAAGGATGGAACGTGAGATTGACAGGCGGATCGTTGCAGCGGCCACAGTAATGCGGTCGTTGTATCGGTCTGTCGTGGTGAAGAGAGAGCTGAGCCGAAAGGCGAAGCTCTTGATTTACCGGTCAATCTACGTTCCTACCCTCACCTATGGTGATGAACTTTAGGTCATGATCGAAAGAATAAGATCCCGGATACAAGCGGCTGAAATGAGTTTCCTCCTCACCTCGCTCAGTCTAAGGGCCAGAGCTTTGGACAGGATCTTATAATCTGTGCACAGCAATGAGACCGGCCTCCAGTTTTTAAGTTCTTGCAGGTCTCCCTTTTTAGGCAGCAGGGTTATTGCGGCCCTCCAGCAGCTTGGAGGCAGTTTGCCAGTCTTCAGGCTTTCATTGATTAGCTCTAGCAGATCTGGTCCTATTATGGTGCAGAAAGACTTGTAAAAGTCAGCAGGAAGGCCATCCATGCCTGGAACTCTGCCGCTCTGCAGGCTGGTGGCAGTGTGGAGCTCCTGCAGCGTTACCTCTGCTGCCAGTTCACTGTTGTCAGCCTCACTGACCTGAGGGAGACCACTTGAGGAAGCTGCTGTGCACATCTGGATTATGTGTCCACTCACTCTTAAACAAGTTTCTGTAAAACTCGGCAGCATACTTCCTGATCTCAGATGAGTCGGAGACTTGGGAGCTTCTACCTGTTCTTAAAGAATGAATGGTCTCCATTTTTCCGCTCCAGCCCAAAGAAGAAGCGAGATGGGGCGTCCATCTGTGTGATGTTCATGAACCTAGACCTGACCAGAGCCCCCTGTGCTGAGATGCCCAGCAGGTTGTCTATGGCTGACTTTTTTGACTTGAGGGAGTCTAAAAGCCCTCGATTTGCTGTAAAGTCTGCAGCTCCACCACCTGCGTCTCCAGATCTTTCATGGACCGGGTTGAGTCTGTAGTGACACCGCGAGTGAACTGCTGGCAGAGCTGTTTTATCTGGGTCTAACCAAAGTCCCACCACTGTTGTATGTTGGTGAAGGCAGCCCTGCTCTCTCTGTGGGATTCTCAAAAAAACTTAAAAGCAGTTCTAAAAGCCTGAACATCTAAAAGGGCTGTGTTAAAATGCCAATAGGCACTCCTCAAACGGATGTTTTTGATAAAAAAAAAATGACAGGAGACTAAAAAATTATCACTAAAACCCACAGGCTGAATACACCTCTTGAAAATATTCAAATGGTGTTTAAAACAATAAAAGCGGTCCAGTCTGGCCAGAGATAAAACCCCCTCCCTACTGTGGCTCCAGGTGTACTGTCTGTGCTGACTGTTAAAAACCCTCCACACATCACTCAGCTCCTGGTTTTCTATCAGCTGTCTGAGTGTGTGAGATGAAGGAGGGTGTGGCTCAGGATGGTTCCTGTCTAGGGTTGGATTTTCTGTGCAGTTAAAATCACCCCCTAAAAACATAAAACCATCATCCTCACAGTTCTTAACACAGTCACTTAAAATGTTTAAAAAAGCTACCCTGTCCACCACGTTAGTGGGAGTGTAGACATTTAAAAACACAAGTTTCACATTTTCAAAGACAGCTTTAACTTTCAATAAAACACCTGGAACGACTTCATCAACAGTAAAAGAAAAAGGTAAAAAGCTCTGAGCAAATAAAATCCCCACTCCTCCACTCAGACTGGACCTGTGGCTTAAAACCACCTCCCCTTTAAAAGCCCTTTTCCAGTCACTGTCATTGTCTGTCGTGCTGTGAGTTTCTTGAACAAACATGACATCAATTCTTTTAGTCTCCATCAGTTTAAAAAGAGCGGCTCATTTAAAATCAGAACTGGCTCCGTTCAGGATTAAGGTGCTGATATTAAAATCACACATAGATAAAAAATAAACAACAGTAAGAAGAGCAGTCAGTAAAAGGTAAAAACATCTAGCAATCAACTTTATCATTGATGATTTGAGTTCTTTCCTTCAGTATTAACTTTTTTAGTCTGTATATTTCTTGCTCTGTTAAAACCTCCTCCCCATAGCTCTTCCTGTTGAGCGGCCTGGCTGAACTAATAAATAACTGTAGGTCAGGAAAAAACTCTCCTACATTAGGCAGCCTGGCTCCTTTAGTTTGCTCCAGGAAGGCTTTGATTTTCTCCGGGGAGTAGTCACACTGAGAGTCAGCTGAGTCAGGAGAAAATCACTCTCTGACTCAGTGGACATCTGGGAACTTGTTTTCTTTACTTTACTGTTAATTTTTTCAGATTCAATGTTCTTTCTCTTCTGAGACATTTTGAGGAGATCGTCATCTGACATATCCTCCTCCATCATTTGTTGAACCATGTCACTCTGCTCAGTCATACTTGTTATGGCTTCAATGTTTGCCTCAGAAGATACTTCGGGAACTAGAGCCCCCGCAACCATGGGGACCGGTGCCGCGGGAGGATCCCCCGCGACGGACGGCCTCACCGGAGCAGAAAAAAACGGCCTTGCAGCAACAGCGGGAGTGCACCACACAGTGACCGGGGCAGGGGTGACATCCGCGGGCGGATCTCCCCCGGAGCCACCGCAGCAGCAATGGGCGGATAACCCCCCAGGATCATATACACCTGTCTCCTGTGACACACAACATGTTTTAGTTTAGGAGATTTACACCCCAGCGAAAACATCCTGATTGGTGACACAAGTTGTCCATATCGAGACAGCTCTTTCCCCAGCAGTTCATTCTTGATGAACGGGGGGCGTTTGAAATCATAGTTTTCGTGGCTGGGTTAACGAGAGGGGAGACGGGAGTGAAAGTGTCTCGGATAACCAATCCCCTCTCCACCACCTCGCCAACCTTAGCCGTACTGTCTAAAAACAATACAATGGCCCCATTCATGCGCGAGGCAGACCACCTCTCCCACAGCCAGCTCGGCTTCCTCCACCGAGCACTGCACCGCAGGTAAAAGCTTAATCGCATGTTTGCGAGTCAGCTTTTCAAACTCTGCGGGTGCAGCCTCCGCCACCGGCATTGTGCCAACTGTGTCATTGTGCCTCTGTGGCGCGCACCGCGTCATACAGTGGCAGAGGGCAAAGTATCAAAAACTCAACTAACGTCTCAATATGCGCAAAAAAAAGAAAGAAAAGCTAAGACTTTCGAGTCATCTGTGTCAATTCTAAGTCAAGTCTCAAGTTATGAATGCCAAGTCAAAGTCAAGTCGAGTCTTTCATCAGTGTTAGTCAAGTAAGTCTCATGTCCTCAAATTTGCGACTCGAGTCCAACTCGAGTCAAGTTATGTGACTCGTGTCCCCCATCTCTGATACAACAAATGATAACATAAAAACTCACAAGCACACTCACACCGAAAAAAAGAAAATGGTTTTCTTAAAACTTACGAAAAGTTGAAACAAAACCATACGCTCTCAGCTCATTACTCACACACCATCTCAGAGAGAGAGAGAGAGAGAGAGAGAGAGAGAGAATGATTAACACAAATATACACAATCATCTCAGGAGACAGTGTTCAGTTAATAGGCAGACTACAAAAGCGGCATTGCGTCAGCGAACATGATCTGAATAATCCCTGCTTTTAGAATGCTTATCAAACCACCCCTGTATTCTTGTATGCACCATTTCAAGATTATCCCCAGGACGAACCCAAAACCACTCACATAGTCCAGAAATTCATTCTCCATGTATAGTATGAACAAAGACCAACTCTGATTAACTAAACCCCAGGTTGAACATAATCCCTTTTCAGCGGAGGCAACAAAGGCTTGTTGCCTCTTTTGCTCCTTTTTGATCCACATGTGCTGCTTTACTCGGTGTGACTTGGAGCTGCAACTGCTTTGAAGGTGTGTATTTACTGATGAGGTGCTCATATTTAGTCGGCTGAACCATGGAAAATGTTTTACTTCCTAGAATTTTTTATACGTTATATTGTCATTTTGTCATCTAAAAGCTAATATGACTTTCATGGCTGAAACATAAACAGTAAAATAAGGCAGACACCTTACGGTACAAACAGCGACACAGAGAATCTACAATTCAAAGCATAAAGATTCAGTTGGAAGTCACAAAAGTACAAAGAACTGAACACAGAGACATTTAAAAAGGTCTCTCTCTCAGCTCTCCTGCACAGACATGAGTTCAGTCACGGTTTTCCAGCGCACATCAGAAAAAAACAGAATGGCAAACAGGTCTACTGGCAGTGGGAAAAGGGTCAATTGCCTGTTTTAAGTGGGTGTACCCTTGTTTTAAAAACCTGCGCAAATTTGAGTATAAAAACAGTATATGCATTCACATGAACCACAAATAAATAGAAATACCTGTCTGACTCAAATTAATTTTCATCTCATGAGCAAGGCATGAGCAACACTCTTGAGGTGCGTACAGTACACATTTATTTATTTATTTAGTATTATTTTTATGTTAGCACTTTTCTCTAGTAGATTTATCATCAAATCATTTTAACCCACATCCTATATCCTTCATTTGCTTCACGCAACGGCCCAGAAAAACAACAACAATGTTGTTAATTTATTGAATGGCTGGTAAAACCTAAACATTCACTAATTCATCCATTAGGATGGAGGATAAAAAAAGTGTTATTTATTACATAATAAATTACATTCTCATATGTATTAGGCCTATATTTTGGTAGTTTATGAGTTACTTTCACAGCATTCATTTAGATATTCTGGCTCAGATTTTAAGCAGGTTTTTCTTAATATCAATTGCATTGTTTTCACTAAATTGCATACTTTTTAATGGAGCAAGAGTAAATAACACCTCATATGTC
>CAEMYA010000425.1:515600-573975 GCA_903131615.1 Diplodus sargus | reverse complement strand
CAAATCAGAAAACACGAACGCAAATCAAAAAACACGAACGCAAACCAGAAAACGCGAATCAAAAAACACAAATGCAAATCAGAAAACACGAACGCAAATCAAAAAACACGAATGCAAATAAAAAAAACACGAACGCAAATCAGAAAACACAACAACATTAACCAAACCGGAAGAGGTAGGTACCCTCGGGCGACAGGAATCGTCGCTGATTGGACTGGTCCGTTCTTTGAACCGGAAGGACACGATTTAGATGTTTTCAAAATAAGAGCACTGCCAGTGACGACTTACGCGCTGCTATGAAAGAATATTTTGATGCAAGACATGGATATGATGATGTTTGATGTTTTATGATGTTTTACCTAATTCGGCCATAAGCGGTCATATTGATCGCACATCATTTCGCGCGGTTTGCTGCTTTCATTGTCTCTTGTCTCTAACTTTGTTAGTGGTCTCCAGCTGCACTGCTTTGTGAATTTACTTAGAGTTTAATTATTACAGAGTTGTAGAATATCGCCTGTATGGCACCACGGGCAAACATAAACGGGAGTTTTCCCCTCCGTGAAACAGCGAGCGGGGCTGATCAACATGAGGGTATTGGAGTGATGTGACTCTGACTGTGTACCAGGTAAAGCCGAGGAAGAATGTCTGCATCCTGAGCAATGTGCACACCGCTGTGGGCACCTTTTAGTGGGGCAAAACCAGAGTCTGTGATTTACAACAACACCAAGTACGGCCAGGACCCGGACCAGATGGCGAGGGCGTACTCCGTCAGAGGCGGTACAGATGGCAAGTGTTTCACTGCGGTCACGCCAGCCATCTTTGGTTTTCACGTAGTCAAGCCAGCCGCTCCAACATTTTAAGTGTGTCCTTATATCAGACTTTATGGCAAACGCACAGAAGCAAGTGGGAAAGCCCATAGGGAAAGTCAGCGCTAACTTTCAAGAGCGTGTGGGAACTTCCGGTTTTCAAAATAAAAACGTCTGTGTTAAATGTATTAAGATTTTATTTTGTTAAATATGAGAACTACACTAAAAATTCATACGAATTATAAGGGCAAGTAAAATGCAATAAAAGCAGGTGCACATCATAAAGCAAGCTCAAATCTACTGTCCTGTGTTGACTTTGAGCCAATGAGTAACATGACCTGGAGTTTCTGAACTATAATGCTAATATTTAGCTTTCATTATGAAAGGCATTAAAAATTCAAAAAAATATATAAAATGTGTTCAAATGCAATAAAAAGAGGCGTGTGTCATAAAGCAAGCTTAGATCTACTGTCCTACACTGATTCTGAGCCAACAGGTCACATGACCTAGGAGTTATTGAGCTCTAATGCTCATATTTACAGTGTAAAATACATTAATATGAGCATTAGAGCTCAATAACTCCTAGGTCATGTGACCTATTGCCTCAAAATCAACACAGGATGGTAACCTTGCTCTATGACACACACGTCTTTTTATTGCATTTGGACACTTTTAATATTTTTTATGATGTATTTAATGTATTTTATACTGTAAATGCCAGGTCATGTTACCTATTGGCTCAAAGTCAACGCACGGCAGTAGATTTGAGCTTGCTTTATGATGTGCACCTGCTTTATTGCATTTTACTTACCCTTATAATTCTTATGAATTTTTAATATAGTTCTCATATTTAACAAAATACAATCTTAATATATTAATTAATTAATTAACACAGACGTTTTATTTAGAAAACCGGACTTTCCCACACGCTCTTGTAACTTAGCGCTGGCTTTCCCTACGGGCTTTCCCACTTGCTTCTGTGCGTTTGCCATAAAGTCTGATATAAGGACGCACTTAAAATGTTGGAGCGGCTGGCTTGACTACGTGAAAACGAAAGACGGCTGGCGTGACCGCCTCTGACAGGAGTACGCCCTCGCCATCTGGTCCGGGTCCTCGCCGTACTTGGTGTTGTTGTAGTAAATCACAGACTCTGGTTTTGCCTTCGCCCCCCTAAAGGTGCCCACAGCGGTGTGCACGGTGCTCAGGATGCAGACATTCTTCCTCGGCTTTACCTGGTACACAGTCAGAGTCACATCACTCCAATACCCTCATGTTGATCAGCCCCGCTCGCTGTTTCACGGAGGGAGGAACTTCCGTTTATGTTTGCCCGTGGTGCCAAACAGGCGATATTCTACAACTCTGTAATAATTAAACTCTAAGTAAATTCACAAAGCAGTGCAGCTGGAGACCACTAACAAAGTTAGAGACAAGAGACAATGAAAGCAGCAAACCGCGCGAAATGATGTGCGGTCAATATGACCGCTTATGGCCGAAATAGCTAGAACATCATAAAACATCAAACATCATCATATCCATGTCTTGCATCAAAATATTCTTAAATAGCAGCGCATAAGTTGTCACTGGCAGCGCTCTTATTTTGAAAACATCTAAACCATGTTCTTCCGGTTCAAAGAACAGACCAGTCCAATCATGTGACGATTCCTGTCGCCCGAGGGTACCTACCTCTTCCGGTTTGGTTAATATTGTTGTGTTTTCTGATTTGCGTTTGTGTTTTCTGATTTGCATTTGTGTTTTTTGATTTGCGTTCGTGTTTTCTGATTTGCGTTCGTGTTTTCTGATTTGCGTTTGTGTTTTTTTGATTTGCGTTCGTGTTTTCTGATTTGCGTTCGTGTTTTCTGATTTGCGTTCTTGTTTTTTGATTTGCATTTGTTTTTTTGATTTGCGTTCGTGCTTTTTGATTTGCGTTCGTGTTTTTTGATTTGCGTTTGTGTTTTTTAATTTGCGTTCGTGTTTTTTGATTTGCGTCCGTGTTTTCTGATTTGCGTTCGTGTTTTTTGATTTGCGTTCGTGTTTTCTGATTTGCGTTCGTGTTTTTTAATTTTCGTTCGTGTTTTTCGATTTGCGTTCGTGTTTTTTGATTTGCGTTTGTGTTTTCTGATTTGCGTTCGTGTTTTTTGATTTGCGTTCGTGTTTTCTGATTTGCTGTTGTGTTTTGCACTTCAGGGCCACCGTAAAAACTTACTGTAAAACACTGAACCTGTTGAGCTTATAGGACTAGATAGTACAATCCCTTAGATAATCAGATCTTGGTGTAGAGGTGGGGGTAAAGGGGTAAACGCTTCATAGGGGTCTTCAGATGGGCACCCTCCTTCATTGGTGTTTCGTTAAAAGGCCCACGACACCTCCAAAGGGCTCAATGGCAACACCTGGCGTCCCAGATGTGCCCCCCTCTGCTTTTACCCCACGTTGGTCATTTTTGCCGCCCAGTTGGGGTCCTTTCTTTTGATCCATACCCAGTTGCTGCTTCATTCGGCAGCATCTGACATTGATTTGACGGCTTGTCGGAAGGCTTGTCCTCGCACTCCCATTCCCTTAAGCAGCTTGATTGTGGACGTGGCAACAAATCTTCTTCACCCAATCTCAACCGGAAGCACCTGGGCACGCCAGCCATGTTGTTCTGCCTCGGTTGCTATGTCGGAGTACTTCAGTCGCTTACGCTCATATGCTTCGCCAACAGCAGCTTCCCAAGGTACAGTTAATTCCACGATGAAAAGCGACTTCTGAGAGGTTGACCACAATACCAGGTCCGGCCTGAGGTTAGTTGTAATGATCTCAGGCGGAAAGGTGAGTCTCTGGTCTAAGTCAACCTGTATTCTCGAGTCCCGGGCAGTGTCTAGGAGGGTTGCTTCCACTCTTGCAGCTGGCTTTGCTGGGACTTGCCCTGCATTACAAATGGGGGGGTGTTTGTGTGCCTAGGCATTGGGGGAGGGAGGGCGTTGTTGGTAGTTCTCCTTCCTTCCAGGGTAATCGCCAGTTGTCGTAGGACCTGGTTGTGTCTCCAAGTATAGCGGCCTTGAGACAAACTGGTTTTGCAGCCAGTGAGGATGTGTCTCACTGTTGCAGGGGTTAGACACAGCGCACAAGAAGGATCTTCTCCAAATCTTCTTCGGTTTGTGGGTGTAGGAAGAACATCACAGGTGGCTCTGATGATAACGCTGGCTTCCTTCCATTTCCCAAAGATCCTTCCATTTGAGCTTATGATGTTCCAGGTTTTCCCAGCTGGTCCATTGGCCCTGTTTGGACTGCGAGACTGCCTTTGCGCATCTGTCTGCCTCCTCTTTTTGCCGCACCTGAGCAACCACCAGCTTTCTCCTCTGGGTCGATGTTGCCTTGTGCCATGTGGGTCGACTTGTCCCAAGTCCAAACCCACCTCTTCCATGCTGCACCTGTCCTACAATGTCTCCATGCAGATTTTGCTTGCTGTACGGCCTCAGATGGAATCCATTTCCTCCCAGTTGCCAGTCCGGGAGCAGCCACTCGGATTGTGTCATCTTGCGACTCGGTCAGGGTCATGTTTAGCCTCACTTTGGTGCATTTAAACTCCTCTGTGAGGCTAGAGACAGGCACTTCCAGGGCACCGTGTCCATACAAGCCGATGTTGCTGAGGCAATGCGGGAGGCCAAGTCACTTCTTGATGTATGAGCTGACTGTCCTCTCCAGCTTCTCAACTTTGGTCATGGGGATCTTGTAGACCATTAGGGGCCACATCATGCGGGTGAGCAATCCAAACTGCAGGCACCACAGTTTCACCTTGCCAGGAAGCGAGGTCTTGTCTATGCTGACAAGGTCTTTGATGTTTTTTTCACTCTGGTCTGCGTCTTTGAGGCTCGCATTGTACCAGCGCCCAAGGCTCTTGACTGGCAGCTCTGACACAAAAGGAATGGGTGTATCCTTGATGTGGAACCTCTGGTCCACCAGCTTTCCTTTCACGATGGATATGCTCCTAGATATACTGGGTTTGAACTTCATCCGTGCCCATGCAATGTTGGCCTGAAGCTTTCCCAGTAGATGTTTGGTGCATGCAACGGTTGAGGTCAAGGTGCTCCCACAACCCACTTGGAAGCTCGAATAATCACTTCCATTGCCATGGTGAAGGCTAGAGGGGAGATGGTACATCTAGCCATTATTCCCACTTCCAAAGATTGCCATGATGTCGTGTATTCTGTTGTTTGGAACAGAATTGCAGATCTTGGAAGTAGTTTCTGACCAGGTTTGTGACGGTATTTGGGATGTGGAAGACGTTGAAGGCTGTCCAGATGAGAGAATGGGGGACGGATCTGAAAGCGTTGGCTAGGTCCAGGAATAAGATGTGCAGGCCTCTTCCTTCCATTTTGGCAGATTGGATTTGGTGCCATATAATGCTTGTATGCTCCAAACATCCGGAGAAACCAGATATGCCCGCTTTCTGCACAGCTGTGTCAATCAAGTTGTTTTGCTTCAGGTATGTTGTCATCCTTTCAGCAACAATAATAAAGAAGACCTTTCCTTCCACATTCAACAGGTTGATCTGGCAGAACTGATCGATGTTTGAGGCATCCTTCTCCTTGGGGATTACCACTCCTCCTGCTCTTCGCCACGCTTTTGGGATGGTTTGCTTCATCCACATCACCTTCAATTGCCTCCATAGAAAGCGTAAGATGTTTTGGGAGTTTTTATACAGCCGGTATGTAACTCCATTTGGTCCTGGAGCTGAAGCTGCTCTTGCCTTCTTCACTGCTTCCGCGACCTCACTCCAACTTGGGGGACTGTCATCCAGTTGGTAACCTGGTTGAGGAATAGGTGGCATGTCTGGTGGGATCTCCCTCTGTTCAAATCTGTGGCTGTCTGTGTGGGTTGTTTTCAGGTGGTCCTCTAACTCCCTCTTTGTCACTTTCAGTGACCCGCTCTTCTCCTTTTTGAAGAGTCTTTACACAAATCTGAAGGGATCCTTGTAGAATGATGTTCTCGCCCTTTCCTTTCTTTTGCGTCGAGTCCTGAGATTTTCAGCTCTCCGCAGTCTTCCCAGGCGTCCCTTAAGGTCTGTTTGCAGGAGGTCAATAACCACTCTTTCCTCCGCTGAGGCTCTCTTCCATTGTTTCCTCAGCTCCCTTCTCTCTTTGACAAGGCGCTGGATTTCTTGCTTCCTTCTGGAATTGGGAGGGGTTGTTGGTGTCCTGTCCTTCTTTTCTGTCTTTTTTGTTCCGAACCTTTCTGCTTCGTAGGAATAGATCATATCGCCCATTTTCTCCAGTTTCTTCTCCGCTGTTCCCCTAATTCCGTCAAGGATCTTGATCAGGTCTGCGTCAATTGCTGCCCACTCTTTGTTGCTGCTGGACCTTGGTCACTTTACTTGAGGTCTGTGGCCTTGAATTTTCTTCTCTAAAGCAGGTTGCAAGTGACTTGGTCCCAAGTTCTCTAATGTTGTGCTTGAATTATTTTCAGCCACTGGGGTGCTGATGCTCGGTTGACTGTGGGTTAAGTCCTGCCACTGAGCTTCACTCACCTGACCTTTCTCTCAGAAGATAATGGTCAATGCAAGGTCCTGGCCTCACTTTCTTCAAGCACTTCATCCGCCCTTAATGTATTCTTAGGCTTCTGATGGATGTTATCTTGGACCAGCCACAGCTACATACTTGGAGCTCCGGTCCTTCAGCTGATGTTGCTTGTTTGGTGCCGATTATCTGATTCATCATTGTGTTCATTCCAGGGTCAGGTACCAGGTTGTCAGCCGATGAGTCATCTTCCGCCCCCGCTCTCGCAGACTCGAGGGGTGTTTTCTTCTTTGGACTTTTCGTAGCAATAAGGGGTGGCCCTTGTGCATTTATCAACCGACGGAGCCTGCCATCACGGATAGCTAGTCCATGACAGCCCCCATGAATTTATCTATAATTTTGTCACCCTAATCTTACTGGCATTTACATGCATTTTACATGTCTTTCAATCCCAGGAGAGGGGTCCTTCCTCCATTGCTTACCCTGTAGGAAGTCTCCCATGTAGCCTGTACCCTTGTAAAGCCCCTTGCTGTACATGGGTGATTCATGATATGGGGGCTATAAAATGATTTGTTTGATTTTGCTTGAACATCCTAATTGATTGCCATTGTCACAAGTTAGAATAATGCCTTGGTAGCATGCTATGAGCCTTGATCTACAAATGGCCTGTTGAAGATGAATCTAAAACTTGTCTGTGTTCATACTAATTTGTAAATTTGACGTTCAGCGTATAGCTCACAAAACCCAGCTAATAACATCTAAGATACAGTACACACCAGGTGTGAGATTGTCTCCAATTCACAATTTATTAATGTTTCTACATGAGTGCTAGGTGGGCTTATGTGCTTTGGTTGTAAATTGTAATAATTGTAATTTGAACCCATCAAACCTAGGGTTACTTCCAGTATGTCCTATACTTTCATGGTGCCATGCCATTTTTCTGACAGCCCATTATTCTGAAACCCCAAAAGTCTCAAAACTCCATGTCTGACTCCATGGCCTCTGACAACCTTGACCATACTGTTGCTCCAACCCTAGCCTCAGTGACCCCATGTCTCAACCAACAACCTCAATGGGCTGGGCTTTCAATCCAATATGGTGGACATGTTTTGATCTATTCGGATTTTGGAATAATGGCCCTTCGGAATAATAATTGATTGGCACATTCTGTTCATCCACCACTGATGTCTAGCACCAACCTGGGCGATGCATGGTAGCTAATTTGCGCCAGAACGCTCACCACAACTTCAGCGATCACGGTGGTGAGTAGAGGACCGAAAGTGCCACATCCAGGAATGATTAGGTGGCCATAATGGAAGTCTGTGCGTTAATTTAGCCAGGCCACCGAGGTTTGGGCTAATGGGCCTTCTGAACAGGCCTTGTGAGAATGTTTGATAAAAAACGTGATGTTATCTGAGGCCATAATGACATCCTAAAAACATTTAAAAATGTTCTTCATGTAACATTTTGGGAATGCTTTACAGAAGAACATTCTATAATCTGTAACCTTGACATCACCAAAACATCCTCAGAATGTTGCACCTAAATCATTCTTCCTTTGTTAACATTATAGGAACATTATTTGAAATTATAAACATTATTTAAATTTTCTATGAACATCAGATGAAAACGTTTTCTTTAAAACATTATCAGAACTTGTAGGGAACGTTAGCCAATCTTGTGGGAACATTCCCTGCTAGCTGAGATACCATAAAGCATGGTGGTGAGCATCAGGCAGGCCCTGGAAGGCTTGTTAAGGTAGAAAGTAAAATTAATACCGCAAAATTGTCATGCTTCATGTTTTCTGTGTCTTTTGTGTTTTGGTTCATGTTTTGATTTCTTGGTCCTTTTTATGTCTCCTCAGTGTTCCCCTCCGTGCCCTTTCCATCATGTTCTCTCCTCTGTATTTTCCCATTCCTCCTTTCTTGTCTGTCTCCCCCTGTCTGTCAGTATTGTTTCCATCTGCCTTTTCCTCTGTGTCTTCCCCTCATTAACTCACCTGTCCTCCTCCCTCCTGTCACTTCACCTGTTCCTCGTGTCTGTGTATTTAGTTTCTGCTGTCCCTCTTCTCTTTGTCGGTTCATTGTTTCTGTTTGCTTCTGTCAGGCACTTCTGTGTATGCAGCTTGTCTCCTCCGTGTTCCTTGTCCCTCCAGTTTTCCTGTGGTATGTGTTTTTGGATTTCTTTTACCCGAGTTTGTTTTGTTACCTTGCTTTTTTACTAGTGTATGCAACTAGCTTCCTTGGTTTGTTCTTGTTTGCAGCTTTTGTTTAATAAAGCTTGCCTTCTGTTCTCCCTGATCCTGCCTCCTGTCCTAATCTGCATTTGGGTCCATCCTTTAGTTTTCTTAAACTTAAACCTCCCTAACAGAACGAACCGACCGAGCATGAACCCAGCAGACTTTTTGAGGCATGGTCTGGTTTTAAGCAGGGAAAGATAGAGCTGGAGGTATTACTTCAGTTTGTTCTTGAACACGAGATTGAACTGGTTAAATGACCCGTGTTGAGAGAAGATCTGGGCTTAGTAAAGCTGTTTTCTGAGGCTAAGAGAATGAGGCAGCTGAGGGACAAGATACATGGCACAGGCTTCAGGGTTGTTGACAACCACCTGTCTGTTAGTGCCTTGTCAGACCTGGAGACTGATAATAGACTCTCCGTCGAATCCCAGGCCGACCAGTTCCAGCGAACCTCCGCCGGGTCCCAGGCCGACTGCTTCCAGCGAACCTCCGCCGGCTCCCAGGCCGCCGCCTCCCAGGCCGCCGCCTCCTGGGAATCGTCCGTCAGCTCCCAGGGCAACAGTCTCCAGTGAACCTCTGTCGGCTCTCAGGTCGACAGCCTGCAGTGAACCTCCGTTGGCTCCCAGGCCGCCAGCTGCCAGCATCTCTCCGCCGGCTGCCAGGCCACCACCTCCTGGTGAACCTCCGTTGGTGGCCCCGCCAAAATCTAAGAGGGTCTTCCTGTCGGTGGTTCGACCTCTAGAGGAACCCAGTCTTCGCCTCCGCCGTTAGTCTCCAGAGGGCCTCCAACATCGCAGCTTCCGCCGGTTTCCCATGGGTCCCAACCCACGTCCCAGACCTCCCGAGGGCTTACACCTTCATCGCCAGCTTCCAGTGGGTCCCAGCTCACGCCCCCGGCCTCCAGAGGGTCTCAGCCTTGCCATCGGCTCCCAGTGGGTTCCAGCCCATGCCCCCGGTTTACAGAGGGTTTCCATCTTCGCCGCTGGTCTACGGTGGGTCCTAGCCCACGACGCTTCTGCTGGCTTCCAGAGGGTCCCAGACTTCGCCCCCGCCGTTGACCTCCCGCGGGTCTCAGCCTTCGGTCTCCCGAGGGTCTCAGCCTTCGCCCTGCTGTCAACCCCCCGAGGGTCTCAGCCTTCACCCCTGCCGTCGACCTCCCGAGGGTCTCAGCCTTTGCCCCCGCCTTCAGCCCCCTGAGGGTCTCGGCCCTTGCCCCTGCCCTCAACCTCTCCTGAGGTTTTCAGTCTTCACCTCCACCCTCCCAGCTTCATTTGGACCTTGGCCCCCCTCTAGACCCCCTCCACCCTCCCAGCTCCATTTGGACTCTGAACAGGTACCCCCTCCCACTAATCTCTTCTGCATTTGAACTGCTGCAAGGGGCTTCTGTGTTTACCAAGCTTGATCTCAGGAATGCCTATCACCTTGTGCACATTTGGGAGGGGAATGAGTGGAAAACGACAGTCAATACCCCGAGGGGCCACTACGAGTACCTGGTTATGCCTTTCGGACTGACTAATGCTCCTGCAGTATTCCAAGCCTTAGTGAATGATGTGCCCTGGGATTTTCTGAATGTATTTGTCTTTGTATATCTTGACGATGTCCTCATCTTCTCAAAGTCTGACCAGGAACATGCGCAGCATGTACGTAGTGTCCTCCAGACATGCCGCTGAGGTGTCGTTCCTGGGATACATCATTTCGGTCAGACGTATTCACATGGATCCCAACAAGAAGCTTCAACAGTTCCTGGGGTTAGCCAATTTCTATTGTCGGTTTACCCACAATTAAAGTTCTGTGGCAGCCCCCCTGACAGCCCTCACCCCCCAGAAGAAAGCCGTTAAATGGTCCCCTGCTGCAGAAAGGGGGTTCAGGGAGTAAAGATCACGTTTCTCTTCTGCTCCCATTCTCATCCTTCCAGATCCAGGATGCCAGGATGGAAGTGGATGTGTCAGACTCCGGGGTGGGGGCAGTCCTGTCTCAGCAGTCAGCAGAGGACCAAAAGTTTCATCCATGTGCTTTTTTCTCCTGCAAATTGTCCCTAGCAGAAAGGAATTGTGATGTTGGAAATCGGGAGGTATTGGCTGTGAAGATGGCTCTCGAGGAGTGGAGGCTCTGGTTGGAGGGGGCAAAGCATCTGTTTGTAGTGACGACAGACCACGAAAACCTGGAGTACACCCTGTCAGCCAAACGGTTGAACTCCCGTCAGGCCAGATGGGCATTATTCTTTAGTCATTTTTATTTTACCCTGTCTTATCGCCCAGGTTCGAGGAACGTCAAACCAGATGCCCTGTCCCATCAGTTCCAGTCTGACAACTGTCCCACACAATCTGAGAGTATCCTCCCCTCTAAAGAGGTCATCAGCGCAGTTACCTGTGGACAAGGTAAAACAGTCTCAGGCCGACCAACCGGCTCCCAGTGCTTGCCCTGATAATCGTCTGTATATGCTTGTGACTCTTCGCTCCAGTCCTCCAATGGGGACATTCTTCTCGCCTTGCCTGTCACCTGGGGGTTAGGCGCACCCGAGCTCTGCTGAAGAAACGTTCCTGTCTCACTCGACTTTGTCACGGGACTGCCTCCCTCAGAGGGTAACACCACCATTCTTACCATTGTGGACAGATTTTCTAAATCTGCTCAGTTTGTTCCATTGTCCAAGTTACCATCTGCCAAAGTAACAGCTGAACTTATGTTGCAAGTAGCAAGAACCACGTGTCCCGTCTGTCCAGGCGTTCATCCAGCGTTAGCTAACCCTAAAGCCTGATTTATGCTTCTGCGTCGCTGCGACGGCGTAGCTACGCCGTCGACGCAGACCCCTACGCGGACCCTACGCGGTAGCCTGACGCGCGCCTCCAAAAAATCCTGACTACGCGTCACGTCGACGCGTCGAGACGCGAACGGCAAGGACTGTGATTGGTCCGCTCAGCAGTTTTTCCGGTCAACAGTATAACAACACCATTTTGAAAGTTTTTGTGGTACGAGCGGCAACCACTTGAAAACCTGTCGTGTGCTCAAGTTCTGTCCATTCAAACTTAATCTGTCAAACAGCAGCTTGGATTAGCGACACACAAACGTCAACACGCAACAATCAGAGACACATAAACAGACACACAAAGCTGCGGACTGGTTCGCACGGCCAGTTAAAGACAGCGTGAATGCCATTTAATTCAACTAACAGCGAAGTAAAGTGAGAAACTTCTCGGTCAGACTGACAGACAGCTGTTAGCTCCGTTAGCACCGCCGCCTGTCTGACTACGAGTTGTTAGCCTGTTAGCATAACAAACCTGAATCACTGACGTTGATGACGTCCCCCGACACCAACGCGTTCCCTCGACGCAGAACTTCGAATGCTCAATGACGGCGTATGGTCGACGACGTAGCTACGCCGTCACCGCGACGCAGAAGCATAAACCAGGCTTTACCCAACCCGTTAAGGAGAGCAAGCTCCAGCCCTCCTCCAGACCCCAGATCCCCACCTGGCCTGCCCCACCCCCATACTCACCTGCTCCTCATCAGCTAATCAGCCCCTCAGTATTTGTACAGATCCTTTTCCTTCAGTTCTTTGCCAGATTGTCTAGTGTGTTCACCTAGCTCTCCAGCGTTCTGTCATTCTGACTCTGATTCTGATTCTGCCTGTTGGTGTGTTGACCTGCTTTTTTGGACTTTGGACTTTCCCTTTTGCCTGCTCGTTTTGGATTTGTTTGCTACGCTGATTGATCACCTGGTTTGACCGTCGCTTCATATTAAACCCTGTTTCTGCACCTGAACTGTTTTCTGTGTCGTGCTATTGGGTTCTTGCCTGTCATTTTGTGAAACCTGACATTTCCCCTCATTAACTCACCTGTCCTCCTCCCTCCTGTCACTTCACCTGTTCCTCGTCTCGTCATTAGTGTCCGTGTATTTAGTTTCTGCTGTCCCTCTTCTCTTTGCCGGTACATTGTTTCTGTTTGCTTCTGTCAGGCACTTCTGTGTATGCAGCTTGTCTCCTCCGTGTTCCTTGTCCCTCCAGTTTTCCTGTGGTATGTGTTTTTGGATTTTGATTTCTTTTACCTGAGTTTGTTTTGTTACCTTGCATTTTTACTAGTGTATGCAACTAGCTTCCTTGGTTTGTTCTCGTTTGCAGCTTTTGTTTAATAAAGCTCGCCCTCAGTTCTACCTGATCCTGCCCCCTGTCCTAATCTGAATTTGGGTCCATCCTTTAGTTTTCCCCCTTAAACCTCCCTAACAAAAATATAGGGAAATCCTGGAGGACAACCTGATTCGGTGTGCAAGAGAACGATGACTTGGGAAAGGTTTATTTTCCAGCAAGACAATGACCAGCAATGACAATGACAACGAAGCATACAGTGAAAGCTTCACTGAAAATTGGTTTAAAGACAAAAGGGTCAATGTTCTGAAGGGGGGAGAGTCAAAGCCCAGACAATCCAATCTGATCCAGAATTTGTGGCCAGACATGAAATGGGCCGTTCATGCTCGATCCCTATGCAACCCGATAAAGCTTGAGCAGTTTTGCAAAGAATAATGCATTAAAATAGCAGTGTCTTGATGTGCAAGCCTGATTGAGACTGATCCAAACATACTCGGTGCTGTGACTGAGGACAAAGGTGCATCTACTAATACTGACCTGAAGGGGGTGAATACTTTTTCAGTCACTTATTATTAATGTGATATATTTTTTTATTAATTGACATTACTTTGTAGAAATCTGGTTTCACTTTGATATCAAAGAATTTGTATTTTTTGTATTTTCTTTTGGTTTGTATATTTTATGTATATTGACCATGATTCCATTTATAAAAGCAATAAAATGGGAAAACACTGAAGGGGTTTGATACTTTTTAAAATTATATATCATTTAAGCTAGCTTTTTGTAGATTTTTCAACCTGCCTGCCTGTTTTGCTGCATTTAGGGCCTCATCTCTAACACATCCTTCTTTTTATGTATTTTTTCTGTGTTATTTTCATGATCATGTAAATCGGAGCAGGTTTAATATTAAGTGTTTCTTTTTTCTTACTGTCTATTGGCAGGATCCCTTGCTTGTCTCTCTGGGCTTTCTTCTTTTGTCTCACTCTCTCCACGTTTGCCATTGTTAATGTTGACTATTCTGCTCAGGGAGGTATCATCCTCCCCCTCTCTGTGTCTCTGTCACAATAATGAAAAGAGGGTACTGAGCAGCACTGTGACGTCGCTCCCCTCCACCCATTCACTCTTTTCCTCTCTGCCTCTTTCTGTCCTTGCTTTTATCTCCTCTGCATGCTCTGTGACTGAAGGTGGTCATGTGATGTTATAATACCAAGGGATTTTCTGTCAGGCATTTTTTGTAGGCTCCCTTCCTATCTTAAGAGAGATTGCTTAATGTTGTCCTGCATGTAGCTGCTCACGCAGCTCTCCTTTCAGAAGGATTTATTTTTAGTAATAGTGATATTTACCATGGCTCTGCCTGACGGTTGCATGGTGTGTTAGAATACAAACACATTGGAATATACGTGCAGTGGGTACATCAGTGGACGGCAGCAGGGTCAGGCAGCATTTGTACATGTGACTGGTAAGTGACATGCTTGGCGTGATTATTATTTTGTGTAAAGGTAATTGCATTGTGTTCATAATCAAACTGAAGAATATACAGGATAGTCCAATAGAAACACAGAATGGTTGATCCAGTTTGAGTGTGTGTCTGTGTGCGTTCCAGGAATACATTAATCTATTCACTGCTTTACTCTCTACTCCAATTGAACACTCCCTCCGTTCAGTGTGCTTTGACAACAATTTAGCACATGTCTTATTCTTATGTCTATTATATGGTTATTAATGTGCTGGCTGGAATAGATTTGCACCTGAGTAATTTACAGGGTTTGTGCATTTTGTGCATCTTTTCAGGTTACAACCTCTTGGCTGTGTTTAATTTGTATTAAATATTTGCTTCAGTTATTTGTATTTTGTGCATTTTTGCTTCATTGGGCGGGATATAGTGAGCAACAGGACACAGATTAGACTAATATCATCAGCTTTAAGGTGCCCCTCTAGTTTTAACGTAATACCCAGAATGAAAGCAGCAAGGAGGTTTGTACAGCAACTACAATTGTGTTTGTGATAAAATTGGAAAATATACATTGTATTCCAATAGAAACACAGAATGGTTGTTCCAGGTGGAGTGTGTGTGTTGGTGTGTGTGAGTGTGTGTGCATGTTTGTGTTTGTGTTCCAGGAATACATTAATCTACTCACTGCTTTACCCTCTGCTCCGATTGAACACCCCTCTGTTTGGTGCATTTTTACAACAATTTATCAGTTATTTTATGCAGTTATCAATTACATGATATTTAATGTGCTGGCTGAAACGTATTGGCAATGAAGTGTACCAGAGTTTTTTTTTACAGGATTTGTGCATTGTGGCATCTATTCAATATTTGCTACGGTTATTTGTAATTTGTGTATTTTTGCTTCATTGGACAAGATACAGTGAGCAACAGTACACAGATTGCACTTAATATCAGCTTGAAGATGCATCCTTTTTGAAAGCTCCTACAAGCTTTCCAGTCACCTCACTGAATGCTGGCCACACTGACCTGGCATTCTCTTTTTGTGTTGCTAACTACGCACTGAGCTAAAAGTTTGGTTCAGTACATGGGGATTGAAAACCAGATTCAGACAAAAAAAATCACCAAAATACTTGTGGTGATGTTATCATATAATGTCCATCACAGTTTAATCAAAACAGCAACATGTAAAACTCCTCTCTTCTTCCTCGAATTAATCAAAACAGATGTTTAGATTGCCAAAGAAAGAAAAACATAATACAAAGAGATGCAGTGATATATATTGGCTCAACATGATCAATATGTGTGTGCGTGACTAGCACCGGCTGTTGTGTCTGACTGCACATATAACTTTCTCCATTTCAAGGGGACACTCAGGACAATTTTACTGCTCAAAGCTTGCTCTTCTCGAGCGACAAAATTGTGATTCTCTTTTCAGCCTACTTTTGGTTTCTATTTTCCTAAAATTCACTCAAAGAAATAGGCGAGACAGAACAATTAATAAAAGGAGCCATACTTGAGACTTAAGGGAGATACCTTGTTGAACTTCTTAATGGAGCCATTTTTTCTCCTTTGGAAAAACAAAATACCAATACTCGAGCTAACCCTATGGTGCAATATGTGAGATATACATATGGATGACAACACACAGTAATGCTTTAGGATGTTAAGTTTTTAACAAAATGACAACTGGGCTATAGTCTTTATAACAGTTATTTTGCAATAAAGGTCCAGCAATCACTGGATCAGTTAGCATCTTTCGGCTGTCTAACCTCACCAAACGTTTTTTTAGCTGATGCTTGTTTATAGCCAATCTCCCTATATGTCACTTGTGTTCAACTCAACCACATGTTAACAGTTTGGAAGTCACATAAAAGTCTTCTTGGTAGCCATGCAAACAGCATGGTAAGGTTGCACTTTGAGGAGCTGTTCTGTCAAACACAATTGCGAGGAAGAACACTTTTATATGAAGTCAAAACTGTCATCACGTGGTTACGGTGAAACACAATTGACATAGGGTGGGTGGCCATAAATGCATACCCAATAATAAAGTTTGCTGAGGTAAGACAGTCAAAGGACATTGACAGTATCCATGACAATATAGGGTCCCCTGGACATTTATTGCCAAGTAATTACACAGATATACCCCCTAGTTTATTTAAGTACCAGAATTTTAACTTTACTAACAAATAGGCTATCGAGTGATGTGTAAGTCCTCTCTACATCTTCCCTGAAATGTCCAGAAAACGGAATAGGTACCCAGTAGTTTTAAAATAAGCACAGTGTAAATTATCTGTTTATTGATCCTAAACACCTAGATTATTGCTCAGTAGACAGACAGACCTTGCAATAATAGAATATGAACCCAGTAGTTTTAAAAAAATGATTACAGTATACATTAAAATCCCATAAGTGTGACCCCTTTATTTTGTTCCCCAGTACCTACATACATGTATTGGTGTTTGTAAGAGTACATTAGTACTGTTGGAATTGATGGTAGGGCAGGTTTGGTTATTAGAAATTAATTATTATTGAAAGTTTTAATTACTAAAATTGAATAAATACAAATCAATAATAAAATAATTAAATGGAGCACCACCCTGGAAGCAGTGACCAATAACCAGACCAAAACCATCTCAAATGAAGGGCTCCCTTTAAATGAAAATATTTGCAAAATATTTAGAATTAAAGGAACACTGAAGGAAATGAATCTGAGGACTAACCATCACAACCAGCACTAACCACACAAAATATGCACAGAATAATCACAGAAAACTGTTCTGTACAATACAATACAATGTATTAATGATGGCAAATTGATCAGTGCAGTTGGTGGGAGAGAGCAGGATGATGGACAAGTTGTCATTGCTGTTGGTACAGGAGTCCCGTCCCCTGCAGGTCACTGTCACAGCACTGGGCAGCTCCTTCAGCAATAGACTAATACACCCCAAGTGTGTGAAGGAGAGGTATTGCAGGTTATTCCTCTCTGCTGCTGTCAGACTGTACAACCAGCACTGCTCCCAATAGACCTCACTCTGCACCTTACAGCCACGTGTTCCCTGAATTCAGCTGAATTGTGTGGTGTATGCCCCGCCCACGTTCACGGTAACTTTCCATTCGTAAAATCGCAAAAAATGAAAAACTTATTTTTTCAAACTCCTCCTAGGCAGTCTCACTGATTTTCACCAAACTTTGCATGGAGCATCTGTGGACCCTCTTGACAAAAAAGTTATCAAAAGAATTTTGATGTTTCAAAGAATACTCAAGTTATTAAATAACAACTTTGTGTAGATTCAGTCAAAATACGAAGTGTTGCATTTCTTGACAAATTACCATCCGATTATCACAACACCTTCGCTAATTATGTTCCCTGTCCCGATGACGGTTAGTGCAAAATTTGATGCAAATCTGCTATAGGTGGCGCTTTCATTGCTAAATGATGAAAGAACAGCTTCACTGTCTTTACATTGTACATTCAGGCTTTCTCTACCAGAGGGCAGTGCTGCCTTGCTAATGGGTACAAACCTCTGTTGAAGAGTCTGTAGGGTCACACAGTGTAGTCCTCTCATAATTAATTCTTTATGTAGATTGCAGGGAGTTCTTCTGACTTCAGCGTACATTATTTAATACCGGTGGGAGCAGGCCACCAAATTATAAAGGAACAATTTCCTCAACGGAAGGTGTTGCATGAACAAGCCCCGACACGCAGGGACTGTGAGGGCCTGTTCATCGCTGCTTGCAGCTTTAATTTACTATTGATTTTTGTGATATTACTGTCCTTTGGCTACTGTGGCAAACAAATTTCTCTGTTTGTGGGACAATAAAGGAATACTGAGTCTGATTCTGATCAATAATCAATAATTCTTTATCAACAAAAATATACCATTCAAGTACAGTAGCTAAACTATAAAAAACTAAAAACTGACAGCAAAAAGGACTCGGCGGTCCACAAACTCACAAAAAATTTAGCTAAAAAGCATACAATACACACTAATTTCTGGTATTTGCGCAGACACTAATCAAGCCTCACTTGTAGTGCATGTCTTCTTTAATCCAGCTTCCTGGATTAAGGCCCTCAGACAATGGCACATGGGAGTTTTTAAACCTGGGAAAACTGTGACAATTGACGTCCTCTACTAGACATTAGGGCCAGGGCACTTTCCTTTGTTTACTAATCCATCCATCCATCCATTTTCGTCCGCTTATCCGGGGCCGGGTCGCGGGGGCAGCTGCCTGAGCAGGGACACCCAGACTTCCCTCTCCCCGGACACTTCCTCCAGCTCTTCCGGTAGGATCCCAAGGCATTCCCAGGCCAGCTGAGTGATATAGTCACTCCAGTGTGTCCTGGGTCTTCCTCGGGGTCTCCTCCTGGCGGGATATGCCAGGAACACCTCCCGAGGGAGGCGTCCCAGGGGCATCCGAAACAGATGCCCGAGCCACCCGAGCTGGCTCCTCTCGATGCGGAGGAGCAGCGGCTCTACTCCGAGCTCCTCCCGGGTGACAGAGCTCCTCACCCTATCTCTAAGGGAGCGCCCCGCCACCCTGCGGAGGAATAGTAATAATAATGTTTCACTTTATTTATTAGAGCTATAACTCTGTTAATGATATTCATATCACTTCATATAAAACATATAGTCTATTTGCCAGCCCATAGGGCCCCATTGTGAACCCGGAAATGTTGAGTACACCAAAGTTTTATATTAGAAATGTACAGTATGGGTCCCCAGCATTAAGAAACTGCCGGATGCTAACTTGCATATGTTGGGCAATTTGCATGATTAGCATTATTAGTATTAATTAGCATTAATTGCGTATATGGGCAATATTTCAGGAACTGCTTGGCCGATTTGGACAATATTGGCATGGTTTTGGGGGTTATTGAGGATGCTGAATCCATTTCTGACATTTTCAAAATTCAAAATGGCAGTTTAAAGCAAAAGTGGCCATATTTCAACTCCCAGTGGGCTGATTTTGATGAATTTTTAGTCTATTTTTAAGTTTTAGCTGAATCTATATAAATAAATTATAGGATACCTATGAACACAATTATCTAAATGATGCAGAATATGTACATTTTAATTCACATAACGTTACACTCTGAGGTGACATTGGAGATAACGAAGGCAAGTACCATATCAAAATTCAAAATGGCAATTTAAACCAAAAGTGGCCATATTTCAACTCCCAGTGGACCGATTTTGATTAATTTTGAGTCGATTTTGAGGTTATCTATATGCTTAATACTTTGAACCTGCATTTCAGAATTAAGAGAGCACAATGTCTTGGTGTGTATTTTGAGACGTTATACTTCTTCAGATTTATTCAGTTCTGCTTGCATTTTTTGGCTGCACAACTTTGTGTCATTGTCAGTGTGGTTACTGCGTTGGGCGGAATACTGGCTGGATGGAAAACGGACAAAACAGAGCTTTTTTCAATTTGGCTCATACCATCTCAATGCAAGTAAAAATAGAACAATAGAAGCAAATGACCATTACAGTGTGTATATAGTCCATATCTCATTTTAAAAAAATTATATATAGACTAATATCTCTATAGCCTACTTCTAAACTGTCTCTTGGGGTGGTTTAAATTGTTAAAATATGGTAGGAGTTATTTTCCAGAGGCTTAATTCACAGTAATTAATACATCAACAGTTAATGTTACCACAACTACCGAAAAAAGTTAGCCTACTTTGCTTCATCACCCCAAACCTAATAGCTTAAAAGTTCTGGCAAGCAGAAAGAGAGGGTGATTGGCTGTTTGCAACAACAATGCCTTGAAGAGATGCTGCCCCATTTCTTTGCCAACGCTCATCAGAACTACTCAAGATGGATTACATGGCATCTGTGCGACATGCAGCACCTTTCTGCTACTGCCAAGGATGACCTCCTCGCCAGAAGCCATGTGTGCTGCCACTCAGATGGTGCAGCTGCAGTGAGTGAAGATATATTTGGGGAGCAGACATGCATCAAGCAAGGGAAGGGACTAGGAGGCATAAACTATATCTCCATGAACCCTTAGCAGGTCGCAGTGTGGATCCAATGTTTCGACATATGCTCCCATCTCTCCAAGTCATTGGATGAGATGTACAGTGATGCTGAAGAGTTGGAAAAGACAATGAAGCCCAACAGACACAAAGAAGATGGCGGGAGTTGGACACAGAGGACCAAAGAATGCTATGGGAAAACTCTCACTGTCAGTCACCACAGAGACTGCTACCATATCATAAATGGCCAGGTGGTGGATGGAAAGGTAAATGGTCTTGCATTTTTATAGCGCTTTTCCAGTTTACCGACAGCTCAAAGCGCTTTACAATACATGCCACATTCACTCATTCAAACACTGATGGAGGAGGCTGCCAAGGCGCCAACTGCTCAAGGACACTTCGACATGCAGCTGGGGGAAGCCGGGATTCAAACCAGTAACCTTCCGATTGATTTTTTATTTATTTATATTTTATTTGACAGGGACAGTGCATATTAATAAACATTTCTGTAAATATACCAGATTTAGCCAGATGGCTAGTTTTCATCTGCAGTCCCTGGCCAGATGTAACAATAGGCTCCCTAAAAGAGAAATAACAAGAAGGGTTTAAAAAAACAACACATTAACTAAGATAAGAACAACACTGACCGCCCTGATCCACCAGCAGTCACTAGACGACCGCTCTACCCACCTGTGGCTGACCTCGCAGCCAGCTTGGGTCCCCGGCTTGATCGCTACATCACCCAAATATTTGTTATCTTTGACCTGTATGAGCAAGTCTCTGCCAAAGACCATGAGACTCAGAGTAGAGCGGGGGAGAGCTCAACAGAGTACCAACTCTCACTGACAACCCCCCTTACCTAGCCACGATAAAGTGATGAAGGAGAAGCCAAACAAGCGGAGGCTCGGTGAGCTCCTGTACACACACAACATAGGCGATCACATCGTGATGGTCAGCAGAGCAGACAGTATTGTCACTCATGACGAAGCTGATGTCTCCCTCATCTAATACATGTTGGATGCAGCCAGGTGTGGTGCTAAAACTGTCAACATTTTCAGCGATGACATTGGTGTGTTTATGCTGGAAGGTGGGAATCACATGTCACCTGTAGATTGAAAGCTGGGATGGCACTGTTCTCAACATCAATTCGACAATAGAGAATCTGGGTGAGCACTGTCGCTCCATCCTGGCTATGCATGCTGTCTCTGGGGGTGACACCACCTCCTATCACGTTGGTAAAGGGAAGGTGTCCGCACTTAAGGCCATGAGAGTAGTACCTGGTGACCTGCTTCAGTTCATCGGAGAGGAGGGAGCTACTGATTTGCAAATCACAGAGGCAGTGAGGTTTTTTTTTTTTCCTGGCTCTGTACAACCACAGGAAGTCTGCATGTCTGAACGGTGCCAGATATGACATATACTGAAAGTGCGAAACCCCCCCAGCACTGAAGACACTGCCTCCTACAGAGTGCAACGTGCACCTCCATGGATGGCGTGCCCATCTACAGGTGCTGCATTGGAAAGCAGCAGACCGCCCTGATCCACCAGCAATGGACATCACCAATTTATTATTATTAATTATCAGCTGTAGCTGCAAAGCTGCGGGCCTGCAGGCGCAGAGGCAAAGGCTACGACAGTAAATGTTGCAACCTGCTTACATACTCACAACAAGAAGAGCAAGACGGCAAGAATGTAGTCTGAAGAAGATGAAGACACAGCAGATGATGATGTTGATGATGAAGATATGGTTATATAGGGCAGAGTAGCAGAAGTGCAAGGCGCTCTTGCTTGATGAAAGTTTTCTAGTTGTAACAGGTTGTGTAACTAGTGCATATAGAGTCTACTGCTTTGACAATTTTGGCTATACTTGTGTTTCAAAACCTGTTCCAGGACTAGGGATGTAACGGTTACTGGTGTCACGGTAAACCACGGAAAAATTCCCGACGGTGAAGGTTACCATTTAAGTTTTAATTACCATGGTAACCGCCGCGGTCGGCAACCACGGTGTGGAAAACTTGCGGCGCATTCGCGGTCTGCAGTCCGGGCGTATTCTGGTTATTATAGGAATGCTCAGGGACAGCTGGTCGAGGATGGCAGCCCTATCTGCAGGAGGTGCGAGAGGAAAATTGCTGCGAGGGGTGGCAACACATCCAATTTACTTACTTTCACTTTACGACCATCACCATCAACTGTTCAACGAATGTAAGGTAAGCTAACCTTAAGCTCGGGTGCATGATGTACGTGTATGTCGAGTTTTCTCTGTCTAATGTGTTGTTGTCACTAATGTAAACTGACCAGATAGTGGTGTAACGGAACAAAGTTGATCTGTGATTTGGCAAGTTATCTGAACCGCTTTTTAAAGATTTCACTTAGACGATCTAATAATTCCCCAAATATTGATGCAGAGCTGCAGTGAGGAGGATTTGAGACAAACACGTACTTGGTGCACTGACTTAGTGAACGCAACCTGACTGAGATGACTGACTTTCATCTCAGCTCCGTTCACCGGAGCAGTGTCTACCTGTGGCTCAGCAGACATCTGACCAATCAGACTGACCGAGTCCACTGACAACAGACGAGCAGGTAGACAGAGAGACAGACAGCCAATATATATATATATAGAAGTTATATCAGAAATATATGATACTTGTGGATTATTTGTAGAATAGACTATATATAAAGAATACTATAAAATGGTGAATATAACAAGTGTCTAGATAGAGATAAGAGTCAAAATGGAGTATTCATAATTAATTTAACAATAATCCTTTTTGTTTTAATCTAAAAATTGATCCAACCTGTTTCTCACAAAAGTAAATGATCTAAATTGTGAGTTTAGTGATCTGTTGGTTGCACCCTTAGTAATAAGTAACAATGGCAGTAATAATTAATAATGACATGTTCTATTCATTTTTTTCACAGAGAGGGTCTGCTGGCCAATTGAGTGCTGCTGCCACTACATCTCATTCTACCTCTGTGACGCAGACATTAAAGGACACGTTTCAAAAACAGGCTGCCTCATCACAAAAAGCCAATGACCTATTTTGCACAGTTTTGATACATTCTTTTATAATTATTTAATGTTGATTTTGCAGTGTTTTGTTAAGGTTTTGGATTTGGACTATTATAACATATAATAAATATATTCAAATATAAATCTGGATGAAATTAGCTATTTCAATTTATCAGTGTTCTTTCAACATTTTGAAGACATTTTAAAAAATACCGCGGTATACCGATAACCATGATAATTTTGGTCACTATTACCGCGGTGTGAAGTTTTCATACCGTTACATCCCTATCCAGGACTCTTGTGTTCTACCTGTGACTTGTATTATACTCCTTTCTCTATATACCTATACTTCAGAGTGTAATGTTATGTGAATAAAAATGGACATATTCTGCATAATTTGGATAATTGGGTTCATAAAAATCCTGCAATTTATTTTTTACAGATTCAACTAAATTGACTCAAAATTAATCAAAATCGGCCCACTGGGAGTTGAAATAAGGCCACTTTTGCTTTAAACTGCCATTTTGAATTGTACTTGCCTTTGTTATCTCCAATGTCACCTCTGAGTGTAGCGTTATGTAAATTAAAATGTACATATTCTGCATCATTTGGATAATTGTGTTCATAGGTATCCTATAATTTATTTTTATAGATTCAGCTAAAACTTAAAAATTGACTCAAAATTCATCAAAATCAGCCCACTGTGTGTTCAAATATGGCCACTTTTGCTTTAAACTGCCATTTTGAATTGTGAAAATGTCAGAAATGGATTCAGCATCCTCAATAACCCCCAAAACCATGCCAATATTGTCCAAATCGGCCAAGCAGTCCCTGAAATATTGCCCATATAGGCGATTAATGCTAATTAATGCTAATAATGCGAATTATGCAAATTGCCCAACATGTGCAAGTTAGCATCCAGCACTTTGGTGTACTCAACATTTTCGGGTTCATATTCCTGGCAAATAATAAGGCATAATAAAACAGCTGCAGAAGAGTGAGATTAACCTTTGTCAAATACAGATCGTTATACAGCTAAATGATGGAAAAATACATTTTAAATATGGCTAGGCTGTTGTATAAACAGACAACAGACAAACGTTTTTACATTTTTATTATGTAAAAATGTCTATTGAATATTGTGTGACAAATTATTTCTTGAAGCTAGTTTGCATTTAACGGTTTATCTGTCAGTGTCCATCTTTATTGTGCTACATGGCAGTGCAACATGGCGGCCTTGCAACTGCCTTACATTATCCACTAATGAAAAAATAATTATGAATATTATATTTCATTTTGCCTGAAATGCTCTGTATAGTTAACTTGATTGAATATTCAACTAAGTGAAAAGCCAGTTATGTAAGTCCAGGATTGTCAGTTAAGTCATTTCTTTTACTCAAACAAATGTAAATTGGGGCAGCTGTAGCTCAGTGGGTAGAGCTGGTGGACCAGTGATTGGAAGGTCGCTGGTTCGAATCCCGGCTCCCTGGGGCGGAACGGAGCTACATGTCGAAGTATCCTTGAGCAAGATACTGAACCCCAAAATTGTTCCTGCCCTGTGGGGTCCTGCGATGAGCTGCCGACTCGTCCAGGGTGTACCCTGGCCTTCGGCCATCGAGTAACTGGATTTGGCCCCCACAACCCCCTTGAAAAAAGGGGCGACCCTAACGGAAAAAGCGGAAAGAACGGAACGGAAATGTGAATTGTAATCTGGCAGTTCAGAGTCTTCTAAAATAGGCAGAGGTTGTGGTATCATGTGTCAGGCCCAAAGTATTCTTGCGGAGATGTTACCACTTTTACCCCCCATTTCAAGGGGTCGCGGCGGTTACTGGGGCCAATTCCAGTTAACTCTATGGCCGAACACCCTGGATGAGTTGCCAGCTCATCGCAGGACCCTTACCCTTACAGAGGCCGCCACACAAGGGCCAACTGCACATCAGGAGCAATTTTGTGGTTTAGCTCAAGGATACTTTGACATGTAGCTCAGTTCCACCCCAGGAGAGCCGGGATTTGAACCAGCCACCTTCCGATCACAAGTCCACCAGCTCTACCCACTGAGCGACAGCCGCCCCCTGGATTAGGAATAATAGTAAATATCCAAGATCATTAGAAGGCAGACCATTACCATTACCAAAACAAAACTGAAAGATCACGAGTGTTCGTTGTGTTCCCTCTGTAGCATTTAGCAATGCTAAATAACATGCCCCGCCACTGACCCATTCTGCTCTGCCTCTGATCTGCTGTCATGCCCGAGCAACAGTAGGTTAAGCATGCCAGTCCAGTCCATTCATCTAGTATGTCAAACTCAGGAATTTATAGTCTGTTTGTGTGGATTATTTTTGTCTTTTATCTTTCTCAACTGGTGTCCATTGTCAAAGGAGTTGAGATCTCTACACACTGGCCACATACATCGGCAAGTAAAAGGACACTGTACCTAGTTCTAACCAGTGATTAAGAAATAAGAGCTCTGCTATTTGCATATTGTATTATTAATCAGATGTGTAATAATTGTTGTCATGATTACAATGAAGTTACAATTAAGTTATAAAGAAGTTATAAAAAAAAGAAACAGTTACAGAATCAAATGAAGAGATTAATCAGACTAAAGTAATATACAAGCTGAAGTGGGGTTAAGGTTGAGATTTCACAATGAGTTTGCAAAAAAAAAACAGTTGGCTAGTATGTCATCTGATCACTCTGCTTGCTGAAATTTGGACTTCAGGCAGAAATCGAGACATTTTTACTAGCCTTAGCTCTTTCAGATTCATCTTTTAACAGTGATTAAGATAAGTATGAGCTGTATGCTTTGTCCTTGTTAAAATTATGCAATAAAACCAACATAATACAGTTAAAGTAGAAGTTGTGGACATTGATTTTATGATTCTTTGATGGAAGTAAAAAGTAGGTGATAGGTGGGCAAAATATGTTAAAGGTCCATTCTAGCCTAACAAATTGGGGTTTACAAAAAGGGGCAATAAGAGACTTATTCAGTTCTAATTTACTGGAGGGAGTTTGCAGGCTTTCAAACTCTGTGTGGGTGTGTCATTACAGAGTTTTTAAGGACACGTGTGCGCTCTGAGTTTTAGAGTTGTTTGGGCCACTTGTGGATCATTGACCCAACCGGCCTTCATGTGGGTTGCTAGGGTTAGGTAAGCCCAGGTGTGAATGGTTGTTAAGCTGTCTGGGGAGGGAACTCAGTACTGCATAGTAGGTGAGTGATAAGTAATGTCTAAGGCCACCTCTTATGTTCAAAGACAGCCATTCTAGTTTGACATAGATCGGTTCCTTTACTGCTCTTTCAAAACATCTGTCTTCTCTGCCCAAGATGTTTACATTGTTGTCCTCAAAGGAATGATTTTCCTCCTTCAGATGTTGTGGACAGCAGAGCCTTGACATGACGAGTTGACCTTCCTGTGTTGTGCCATGCATTCATGGTGAGGTTGTTTTGTCTCTCCAACGTACAAATATGTGCAGTCTTGGTTTCATTGTTGGTAGGTTTGAAGCGAACTTGGATTTATTTATTTGATTTTATTTATTTTTTTGTTTATTGAAGATCCTTCAGAGTTTCTCAGATGTTCCCGCAACATAGGGAATGATGATGATGACGTTACGTTTTCTCATCCCCTCCTCTCTGTCTTCGCTGGATCTTTTAGCTGTTTTGACGGAGGTCCAGTTTGTCCTTCTCATTCCCCTCTAATTAAAGGCACGAACACACTAGCCCAAACGTTGGACATCTGAAACGTTTGGGGAGACTCAGACAAGTTCGGGAACAAATCTGTTCGGCATGTTCAGCTGTGTTGGAAGCTTTTGGAACTGTGCGGACGGTGTCTAGTCAGATTCAACTTGCAAAGTCTGAGAGTCTTGGCGGTTGGAGGACTGGACGCCATCGGATACTCTGATTGGTTGTCTGCCTGCTGTTCAATGACCATTCTGAATGGCGGTGCGCTAGCAAATCAGCGCGGAGTGTGATGGGGCGGAAGTGACGATGGTAAGTTCTGGGTCCAAAGCTGTTTATACTATATATAAATGATATATGCAAAGTGTCACATATTCTGAAATTAATATTATTCACGGATGATACAAATATTTTCTGTTCTGGGAGTGACTTGAACCAACTTGTGGAAACAGTAAATCATGAAATGGCCAAACTTCATGTGTGGTTTAATATAAATAAATTATCACTAAATCTTGGGAAAACAAAATACATGCTATATGGGAAAAAAGGCTGCAACAACAGTACTAACATTCAAGTAAACGGAGTGAATATTGAAAGGGTCCATGAGAATAAAGTACTGGGCGTGATTATCAACGACATGTTAAGTTGGAAGCCACACATAAGACAGTTAAAAAGGAAGTTGGCCAGGAGCGTGTCCATACTCTGGAAAGCACAAAAAATACTAAATCAAAAAGCACTTCATCTGTTGTACTGCACACTAGTCTCTCCACGCCTGCAATACTGTGCAGAGGTGTGGGGACACACATATAAAGGCTCCACACAGCCTTTGTTAATACTCCAAAAAAGAGCTTTGAGAATCTTATATTATGCCAACTATAGGGCACACACAAATCAGTTATTTATTGAATCAAGAATACTCAAACTATATGACTTAATAAACTATCGCACACTACAAATGATGTTCAAGGCTGCTAACAAAAGCCTCCCTCACAACCTGCAAATACTTTTCCTAGACAGAGAGAAGAGTTACAATCTCAGAGGAAACATGATTTTCAGGCAAAGGAAGGTACGAACTACATTAAAATCCTTTTCCTTATCGGTAACAGGTGTTAAACTATGGAATGTGCTAGAAGAAGATGTCAAAAAATCAGCAACACTAAGTGGCTTCAAAAAAAAGTATGTAAATTCAACCGTTGACCAGTACAGATTAATACAGGAGGGTTGATAAAGGTCAGAGGCACGAATCAACAGACACTGTATTGAGATGGCATGGGAGCATAACAAAAAACATTCTGTACCCAAACAATAAGTTGAACCTGAGAAACTTGTATGGTTCAAGGCCAATGCCAGTTGTACGTAGCAGGATGTTGTTATAATGTGTATCAACAATGTGAATTCAGCCGTGTATGCTACTGCTGTAATATGTTTTGTCAAATGTCATAGTAAAAGAAATTGTTAGGTAAAAATGCAAAATGCAAAAGATAAGTAAAGATTAGGATGAAGATTTTATCCTGTGGGTAATGGGGGCGGGACTAGATAAGCTTTGGCTTCTCCCGCTTTTTTTCCCTTTCGGCCGTGTGTATTGTATTATTTGAACAATGATGAAATGTGATGATGATGAATTGACATGCCCGAAATAAACAACATAAATAAATAAAAAGTAAACAAACCACTTTTTTTCTCCTGCGATATCGTCGTATAATAACGAGCCCGAGAGCAGACAATGTGACCATCAGCTCAGCCATAATGATCTTTCAAGTTATGCCAAGTATTTATTCCACAAACGTCTCCTCAGGTCAAACAAATACTGAGCCAACACTGTGTGCGCTTAGTTTTTCTCTGATAATATATGGGCTGCACTCCATTCTGTCATTTTCTGTTTTCATGTTTTGGATTACTGGCATAAGACTTGTGCCACCCGATGTTGAAGATACTTATTGCATCTTGCGCAAACACAGAACGGACATGCTACTGTGTAGTTGGCAGTAGTCGAGGCGGTATGTTTCAATGCAACTTTTCTGCTGAACGGGTCAGACGAGAGGCAACAGAGTGGTTGGGTAAAGGCAGTTGGCCGTTGGTTTGAGTCTGGGCGGTGTGTGGGCCCCTTAAGAGGGAACAGTCTCAGCCCAATGGTTTAGGTTTCTGATGACCCCCAGCTTGTGCTCCAGTGGGTGATGAGAGTATTGATGACAGTATTAATCGAAGTCTTGATCTGTGTGTGTGTAGTTTTTCTGTACACTTCAATGTTGAGGATTCTGTCTTCTTCAATGTGTACTGCACAGTCAGAGAAGTCGCCTCTGACATCTCCCTGTGTGAACTTGATTTTATTGTCCACAGCATTTATATGTTCTGTGAAGGCTGCCACTTCCCTTGCTCTGATTTTGACCCAGGTGTCATCCACATACCCGAACCAGTGGCTAGGAGATAGGTAATCAAGAATCTACTCTCAACTTCCTCCATGTAGAGGTTGGCAACTATTGGACACCAGTGAGCCCATGGCACAGCCGTGTTTTCTGTCTGTAGAAACCATCACTGTACTGGAAATAGGTGGTAGTCAGACAGTGGTCAAGTAAGGGACAAATGTGGATCAGGGTGAAGTTGGTTTGGCTGTACAAAGTGCTGTCCTGTAGCAGGCATTTCTTAACGATCTTAGCCATTTCTTGAGTGGGAATGCATATAGAAAGCGATGTGACATCATAAGAAACCATTGTTTCGTCTTGGTCCAGTGTTACTTCTCTCACGTTGTTGGTGAAATCCAGTGAGGTTTTTATGTGGTGTTGAGTGTTACCAACCAAAGGAGCTAGGATGCTGGTGGGTCTCACCAGCATCACCTTAGGGTCTCATAGGTATGGGTATCACAAAGCAGTGACTTTGATGTGGTAGTCCGCTGTGTTTTGTTAGACCCCCAGTTTGCCCCTGTCCAGGAGGAACTGGACCAGCTCTCCATTATAAAGGGCTAGATCCCGAAACCTACAAGAGGTTGTTTAAAAGTGGGAATTTACATAGGGATTTCTTTAGCTGGTAGTAAGGGGACTCGCCTAGCTTCTCAACTGCCTGAGTCTGCTTCCTCTGATTTGGCACCTGACACGAATAGCCCTTGAGTCAGATAAGGCCACCAGCCACACCCATTAATGGCAGCTCTCCTCTGTGCACTTGGTATGGTGCTAGGTTGGACTTTAGGGGCTTTTGGTAAACCCTAAGGGACTGTTTAAATTTGGTAGGCTAGAGTAACCTTTAAGAACCTTTAAGGTATTTTGCACACTTAACACCTAACTTTTTACTTCCATCAAAGAGACATAAAATCAATGCTCACAACTTTTACTTTGACTCTATTATGTTGGTTTTATTACATAGACTTTAGCATGGGCAAAGCATACAGTTAAATACTTATTTCATTTACTATCAATCATTATCAAAAATTCTTATTGATACTTTGTGATACACAATACTGTAAATAACAAAGTAATCTAAAAGAGCTGAGGCCTAGTTAGAAATACTTAAAGGGATATTCCGGTGTAAGTTTAATCCATGGTCTAACACATGGTCTTCACTGTGTTAGACTCCCTCTCGAGAGATCAAGTTAGCAGATCGCTAATTTATGGAGCTTTAGCAACCTCAGAAAAAGACTGCACGATAACAGTACATTGCAGTATATGCCACCAACAAGAAACTGCCATCAAAAAGCCACAAATAATGCTCAGAACGGCACCAAACTTAAGCAACAGTACAAATAGGGTCTCAGCACATAGTCCGGGGCATTAAAACTCCATTAACTTAGCTGGACAAAGTAACATTGCCAAAGCATTGCACTGCCTCTGCCAGCTTCCCTTTTTCACCCGGCTATCCACGTGATGTGAAAGAAAATATGATTCCTCAGACCAGACAATCTTCTTCCATCACTCCGTGGCCCAGTTCTGATGCTCACATTCTCAATGTTGGCACTTTCAGTGGTGGACATGGGTCAGTATGGGCACCCTGATTGGTTTGCAGCTATGCAGCCCTATATACAACAAAGTGTGATTCACTGTGTATTCTGACACCTTTCTATTTCTATTCTTTTAGCTGTTCACTCCATTTACCTATCTTTTGTCATAGTTTTTATCTTATCTTATGTCTTTCTTTTTTATTATTTTTTAAGGTTTTAACTCCAGAGTTTCCTCAGGGGGGTCCTCCACACTGGGAGCTATGTCTGGGTTGCTGCTGGGGCCCTGTCCCTGGGTCCCTTCGGCCCGGCCAGATGTTGTCTGTCGGGGTCGGGGGGGCCTGGGCACTGGTGCCCCCGTGACACAGACTGTGACTCCTCCAGGTGTGGACGGCCCCAAAGGTGGCGTTTCCTCAATCCTCAGTGCCTTGCCATGTCTCCTTATTGCCAGTAGTAAGAGTGTGTGTGTGTGTGTGTGTGTGTGTGTGCTTGTGTGGGTGTATATAGTATGGAAGGTGGGAGGGAGGGGCTTTCTTTTATATTGTTTTATTTTTCTTATGTAAAGCACTTTGTGCTACACACCAATGTATGAAAAGTGCTCTATAAATAAAGTTGATTGATTGATTGATTGATATTGCATCTCAAGCATTTGTGGCATTTGAATGCAATTTGCTCTGCCTCTGCCTATTTAAACGTCTAAAAATATGTGAACTGTGAAGATGACCCTAACAAAAAATCCTTTATCTCCAAGAGAAAAAAGTCTTTAATCAGCCCTGAAATCACAGAGCAAATACATAAATCACAGCTTGCTCTTATGTTATAGCTACTTGAATCTAGACTGACACACTATATTTCACACACTGGCTGGTCGAAAATATAACCTTAGCTCTACTGAACACACATCTGCAAAAAACACCCACGGTCTTCAGTCCAGAAAGCAGCCGTTCATATTTCATGGCAGTATACACATAACGATAATCTCTCTATAAAAGCAAGGAATCTCGGTCTGTCTGTGTGTGTGTGTGTGTGTGTGCCTCAAATATCTCTGCGGATCAGGATCAGACTGACCTGAGAGTTTCAACATGGCTGCCGTTCAGTGGTGTGCGACTTCGCATTTGTTTGGACTGCAATGATACCGTGAATAAATTATTTCATAAATGCTTTACAAATTCGGGAGCATAGTCCACCAGAGCCACCACAGTCACGTGCGCACCAGAGCCAATCACTGCAGAGCTCAAGCCTCCGACACACATTAAGAAACAAGCGGATGTATACCTGCGGCGGCACGAGCTGGACCGGGAGTTAGCCGGCGGTTCGGTCCCGTTCTGTTCTGTGCATCTAAACTGACTGTTGTGGATTAATGAGACTGAATGAGTCCGGGCCGAGTCTATTCGGGTCTGAGGAGATCTGGAGACACGCGAACAAAAAAAGTGGAATCAGAATCTGTGGATGTTCGTGTTTAGCTAGCCACTAGCTAGCCCACACGGCCCACCTCTCGAGTCGATGGACCGGACATGTCCAAAACCGGACTTAGGGTAAATAAAAGAGAACATTGCCGTCACGTTTGCTTTGTGTCTGGTGCAGAAGAAACGGTAAAAAAACGGGCTTTTGTCACGAAAGTGTCCAAGCAGCAAGTTTGGTTGTTGAAGAACAGGAAGTTGTGGGAGGGACATCGGCGGATGATTGACAGGCAACAGCGGTCGGTGTACAGACAGCGATATTGAGAGTTGAGAGATTTGTGACCTTTAGCGTGTTTGGAGTGTATAGTTAGTGTGTTATGTAGTGTTCGGTGTAGTGTGTTTAGTGCGCAGTGGAGTCGTTTTTTTGTTTAATGAGTCAAAACAATGAGAAGAAGCTGAATGTGGAGCAGGCAGTGCAGCTCTTCATTCAGCTGGAAGGAGCTCAGGCAGAACTGAGCATTGCCTGCATTTAAATGTAAATAGTTACACATAACTTTGTATATTTTTTAAATTCATGCACATATTCAGCAAACAACAATTTATATTTGCATTACAAGTAATTAAAAATGGTTTGTTAAACATATTTGTGGTTTTCACAGTAAAAAAATCTCACCTTTTCCTACTCTGATTTTATGTTTTTCTTTTGTGATTTTAGGTCCATTGTGTTAATACAGTATGTCAAAATGAAAGAATAACTGTACAGTCACATGTGAGGTTGTGCTGAAAATAATGACACCAAGTAAATAGTTTTTAAGGTGAAATATAATGGCAAAATCAAAAATAGTCAAAAACGACCAATTATACCCTGGAATATCGGATTTCACAACAAACCTAAATATCCCTGACGCTCCACCTTCAAACACAGCCTCATTTGGCCATCAATGAAAATGATTCTTAACCTCCCACTTTTCTATAGGAACACATATTTTCTTACGGGCAGTGCACTAGTAATAACAAAAAAAAAAACGCTAACGTTAAATGCTTCACTTGGTTTGCAGGCTGCAAAGCTAGCTAGCGCAGTGTAGTTCCTCTTTTAGCTGCTACTTAGTGCTAGATAAAGTTTTCCTGCACATTCAGAGGGAACTACGACCTAACTGAACATTAAATTACCTCTCAATCGACAGATTTAAGCGTTTTTTATCCAGCAGTTGACGTCACTGTGACCGTCCTCCTGTTTCATTAATGACCCGACCGGACCGGACCTGCAGCAGCAGCAGATGCAGCGTGCTCATGGCTCACCTATCAGACCTGCTTGGCTACACGACCAGTGAGAAGAAATCAGCTCTCACAGCCTCAGTAGGACCATTACTGTGTTAGTTAAAAATTTAAAACTGGCCCTAAATCAGTTGATCAGCTGTCATCATTGATTGACAGCATTTCTCTTGTTGTGTTGACGAACTTGACTAACTACCTACAGAGCTGCTATGCGGTCATGCTTTGAGTGTGACAGTCACGCAGTTTGACCCATTCTCACACCACACGCCACATGCTTATAATTCCCCATTCAATACTCTATATTTATTTTTTTCATGAAAATACACTTTGGTCCTCTCGGATTGCCGTAGTTCGAGTAACTCTGATTGACTGACCGAGATAACCAATCCCAGACCAATCCATGAGTCCTTTGTGCCTAAATCTAACCAATCACAGAAGTCACCACGCAATATAAACCAATCAGAAGCAACGTAAGGCAGGTCTTGGCGTCTCTAACTATCTTTCACACACAACAGCGCCGACATTTAAAACCCACTCGACGTTCTCCTGTGTTTGAGAGAAAGAGAGCGCAGGTGAGTGTGTGTGAGAGAGAGAGAGAGTGCGGGTGAGTGTGTGTGTGTGTGTGAGAGAGAGAGCGCGGGTGAGTGTGTGTGTGAGAGAGAGAGAGTGCGGGTGAGTGTGTGGCGCTTCTTTTTCTTGCATTTGTAAGTTGCAGTGCACTTTTTAATTAAGTAAGGGATAATGCCCGACAAGGTGTCTATAAACAGGAGTTAATGGACGATGCGGAGGCCTAAGAACCGTCCTGCGCGTTGGACGGTTGCCCCCACCAAGTCCATTAACTCCTGATTATGGACATCTCGAAGGGCATTATCCCGCTTATACCATGGTCACTTGCCAAAGAAAAGAAATTCAGACCATTAATTTATATTTTCATGCGTTTTACAATCAAAACGTCTGAGGGTTTGACTAATACCTGGAACAATCATTACTCTCCCGTAAGGTTCTTATGCAACGGAGACGTTGTTCACTCCTCCAGTAAATAGGACGGACTATAGATACGACTTGGCAACGGGAGATGTTCTAGTCCGCTCAGCGATGAGCCAGAAAGCTAACACTATACTAGCAAGATTCAAAGTCAATAACATTGCGTATGGTTGACAAACAGTAAATATAATGTGACAATATGCTAGCTAACAAGACCAGCTAGCTAACCAGTCATGTCATTGTCCCCAAATCAACATCAAGATTTTCACGAACAAATGACCGACCGTGTGTAAAGTTACTGTGGCCGCAGCCTGAAGTAGAGAGTTGAACAGCGAACGGGATGTGAGATTACTCGTGTATCAGTAAGTTTAGAGGGGAAGTGTACTTTCTGCAGCTTGTGTGTTACAGTCGCCACCTTGTGGTGTTCAGAGGATAAGACACTGAAGGACTGATGGACTGCACTCAGTGTTGGAAATATCACAATTCAGATTTGATACGCCAGCTAGCGCATTGATTTAGAGCGGTGAACAGACAATTTGACTGGAACTACTTAATAGGTGTCCGTATATCAGGGGTTAATGGACACCCTGCAGCCAATCAGAATCGAGTATTCCCCCAGACCATGGTACCCACCTCTTTCCTCGGAAGCCTATGGGGGCTGCCATGACAGATGACTACTTCCGCTGGCGGTTTTCTGTTTCCGGTTGCCTTGCAACTGCATGACGGACTGCTGCTGCCAAGCTAGCCCTAAACAACTAGCGTTAGGTCATAAGTGTTAAATTGTTTTTAAAATGAGCTCAGGTACAACATGTGCCGTTGTTGGTTGCCACAACAATTAATTAGAAATTGAAGTTTTTTTCAGAAACGTCTCGTGTAGTATATCAACAACTTCGACAAACATGTCCGTGCCCTGCGCCCCACACATCATGCTGAGGAAGGAGGAATGGAGACTGGCGTCGCTCGTGGCTTTGACACTAAAATAAATATTTTGGTTTATGAATATCTTCCAGAGAATAGCTGCTGCATGACTGCATGACTTCCCTAACCCAGCAATGTCTGAGCAGCCGCCTGTCTCCATGACTCCTCTTTCCTTCAGCATTATCCACGCTGTATGTTTAGCTTGATTGATGCTGTGGCTGGGCGCAAACGTTACTGCTGCCTTCAGAAATATAAACTTGCTGTGTTTCTTCAACAGTACTTTCCCTATTTTGTTACTGTGCAGGTAGTTGTATGCTTCTGTGCTTTTGTTACTGCGTAATTCTCCGCCGTCAACATCTTCAGAAAATATAAGATAATTAACTGTCGATGTAGCTAACGTCGGACTAATGCTTCATGTCATCTGCCCACTCCGTGGGAACTGACGGTGAGGCACTGTGAGAACTGTCCTCACTTATTAAAACATCCGTACTGTGTATCCACCTCCGATTTTTATCCATTCTGTCGCTTTCTCTGTGTTAAAAGCCATTTTTTTAGAGCGAGCATGACAGCTACGCTAGCGTAAACACCGAGGTCAGCCAGCTCAACCAGAAGAGCATAACCGAATACCACTATGAACCATGGGTAAACTCACGAAGTCAAGAATAAGGTGGATAACATAAAATTAAATATACTCTATTTGAAGGCAAGTTTGTTTTTCGCCTGTTTATCTGTTAATGACTGAACTCATTGTAATAAAATGATTCTTTCAGAATTTATTAGGGGGCTAATTGTAAAGATTTTTATATTTATTTTTCTCCGGCTAAAGGTGGTGCTGCAGGCTAGAGTTTAGATCGGGCCCAAAAAATCATGCCCGACCCGACCCGAGCCCGTGCACGTTGTGTCCGAGCCCGGCCCGACCCGACACATTAACTGTAATTATGAGCCCGAACCCGATTTAAACCCGACATTTTTTTAATATGTGGGCTGTTATAACTGACGTTCTCAACTACAATTCCGAGTTGTTTGAACAGCAGAAATCTGTTTAGAATTATCTTAATGAATAATGCAACAAGTGCAGCACTTAATGCACTCACAAAAGCCGACACATGTTGCCCACGATTTGTTTAAAATGGGTCCATACCTCCGATCTTCCTCCAAACTTGCTCACAGTTAATTCTCCTGTTTTTCTTTTTTTTTCTTTACATCTTCAAGCTCCCTGTTGCTCTAAGCTACACAATCAGTGATGCCGGTAACGTGTCACTCTAATCTGACCACTTTTACCAGTAACGAGTAATCTAACACGTTAATATTTCCAAACCAGTAATCAGATTAAAGATACTTATTCAATTGACTGTGCATTACTATCATTTTTGTAATTTTCCTTAGTAAAATATATATTTTCTCTTTATTCTTGTGTCATGGGGAGTGATGTCACCTGCGCGAGAAGTCACGTTTCCAGCACGAGCAAAACTCACTCTTGTGTTAGACCATGCAGCGACACAAACAACGTGGAGGGAGGAGAGAGATGCGCGTTTTGTAGCTGGAAATTACAGTCATTATTTTGAGTTATTAAAAAATACAAAACACAAATGCTTGATCAAGGGCCCGGCCCGACCCGGCCCGAGGATAATGACGGGAAATGTCGGCCCGACCCGACCCGCGGGCCTGTTCGGGTCAGGGTCGGGCTCGGGTTCGGGCAGAGAATCTAAACTCTACTGCAGGCTAAACCGTGCAAGGGAGGGCGGTGCAATTTGGAGGGTTGGTCCAGACTCCTGCGAATATCTCAGACACAAAAAACTACATATATCAGCTTTCAGGGGGCGCTATAACCGAGGACAACACGTTTTTGCTGATAACTCCCAAACTGTATGTCGCACATTCAAAAACCTTGTATCCCCAGATTCCCTGAATGGAGCTGAATCACTTTGCGATTGGTCACGCCTACTTCGGTTAGAAAGTTTTTTCGCAAAAACTGGAAAACCTACTTTTGGGATTTTGTCCGATCTGCATGAAACTTGGCACGTACACTCTTCAGCTAGATCTCATCTAAAGTTATCAAAAGAATTTTCCTCGGTCAAAAAATGCGCCAATTATTAGCAAACAAATTTCTGTAGCTAGCTATAAACATGTAAATTGTTTGATATCTCAGTCAAACTACATGCTATTAACACCAAAATTGAGATCCTTGGTTGCCATGAGACTCGGAAGGGATGAGCCGAATTTGGCGAAGTTTGGCCACTAGGGGGCGCTAAAAATATGGGAAGTTTATATCTCTTGAACGGCTACACCGATTTTTACGAAATTTGGTCGGTATGATGTAGGGCCAATCCTGAGGCCATATCTTGAAGGTGGTCACGACTGGTCAATGTGGGCGTGGCTTATTACAAGATAAACAACAAACATTAATTTCAGCCAAACTATTATGCTGACAGCTTTGAAATGTATATGGTTCATAAAGAATAGGACACAGTTCTTCCATACCAAATATTGCACATGTACTCCACTAGGTGGCGCTATAATGGATGCAATCGCGTTTTTGCCTGTAACTTCCACATTTCAAATGACACATTCGCAAACCTTATATCCATATCTTCCCTGAATAGAACTGGGTTTTCTGACATAGATGGGTTTCTGTGCAACGTCATCGCCGCAGCCAGGGGGGCAGAAAGCGGGATTTGTCATTGTTTACAAGCGGAGTCAAGCAGCAAACATGACAAGGAGTTGTTGTGCTGTGTACTGCACAAACCGGCAAAAGGATGGATTTAAATTGTTTAATATCCCGAGAGGATCTCATTCGTTTGCCAAAAAACGAAGAGGATTATGGCTCCAGGCCATTAAAAGAGCGGATTGGGGTCCCGAAGGTCCTAAAGGCAGCGAGAGTCTGTGCAGCGCCCACTTCCTGTCTGGTATGTTTGTGTTTGCTAACATGAGCTGGATAATGAGTAAGTCAGGACTGCATATGATTTTTACCATAGTTAATGAAACAATATTAGTTTGATTCAGTAGGTCATAGCATAACTAATTGGCCAACAAATGTGTCTGTCTTCTACTTACCGTTTGTAAAGTTTAACGTTGGCTCTCTGTTGTAACGTTAAGATTAGCTTTCGTTGTTAAGTAACGTTAGCCTACTAATGTTAGCGTTAGCTGCATGGCTGGTTTAGGTTTCCTCATTCAGGCTGAAAATCATACGGAAAAGTGTCTTCAGACAGCTAATGTTACATGTAGTGTACAATTTTCTTTAACTGCTATTGGTGCTTATTATGACTGAGCTCGTAAAATAGCAAATAGGTTTAAAAAGGTTAAAACAAACAATAAGCAGAGCTAATCTTATTTCTTCCTCTTATCAGGAGCACCGTCCATGGATTGTGATCGTCCAGATTTTGTTCCATCCATTTTTTCACACAGCAGCACCAGAGACACCTCAAGAAAGGTGGCAAGGTCAGTGTCATGTCATGCATTTTTAATATTCTACTTTCTGAGTAGCTTGTTAACTCTCTGAGCAAATAAGATATATTTGTATCGCCTTCTTTATTATGTTTTTGCATTATCTCTTAATGTGTTGATTATTTTGGGTTTTTAACTTAACTGTACTCTATTGTTTGTGCTAGATATGAAAGAAAGCGAAAACGGGATGAAGATAAGGCCCCTGCTACCTGTCCCACAAGCGAGCCTGAGGCAGATCCTCTAGATTCATCTGAAGGTATGCAAAAGTCATACTTTTAGTGTGTGTTTGTGGTGGTCAGGTGAGTAGTGATAGAGAAACAGACAGTCTGTGTGTTGTGTGCGTGTATGTTTGAAAGCTGATGTGTTGCACATGAAGAGTTAATTTATCTCCTTTTCGTGTTGTAGATGAATGTCAGTTTGTGTCCAGAAAAGAGATGCACCAACTCAACCTGCAGTACAACCAGCTAAGTGATGACTATAAAGCTCTGAAAAGTGAACTGTATGCCACACAGGAAGAAAATCAACATCTGAAGGAGCAACTTAAGCAGTCCAAGTTTGGGTTTGATTCCATAAAGGACACAAATGCTAAACTTATTTTTTTCAATGGTTTACTGTCCTTACATGTGTTTATGTGGCTGCTGAATATTGTAAAAAGAAGCACACTTGTGCTTAAGGGTGGGTTAAGTTGGGAGAACCACCTCCTTTTGGTTCTAATGAAAGTAAGACTTGGACTCACCAACAGAGACCTTGCCTACAGATTTGAGCTTCCATTCTCAACTGTTTAAAAAATATTAAGAGACTGGATACCCATGTTGTCCTCAATAGTGAAACCTTTGATAATGTGGCCTAGTAAGGATGCGGTGAGAGCAAACATGGCAAAGTGTTTTAAACCCAAATTTAGGAATTGCTGTTATATTATAAACTGTACTGAGATCTTTATACAAAGAACATACAATCTTAAAGCAAGGGCTGAAACCTGGTCAAATTATAAGCACCAAAACACAATTAAATATCTAATTGGAATCACACCAGCAGGAGCTATATCTTTTTTGTCTAGTGGGTGGGGAGGTCGTGCCTCTGACAAGGTAATAACTTTAGATTCTGGCTTTTTGGATAAACTTGAGCATGGTGACGAGATCCTTGCAGATAGAGGTTTCCTTGTTAGAGAGGAATTGGCCAGTGTAGGAGCAACATTAAAAATGTCCAAGTTTCACGAAAGGGAAATCTCAGTTGCCTGGTTCTTCTGTTGACACTTCACGTCAATTGTCAAGAGTCCGCATACATGTGGAACGAGTTATAGGTCAGCTTAAAACCTTTCAGATACTGAACACTGTCATACCCATCAGCCAAGTCGATATGCTAGATGACATTTTGACCATATGTGCTGGTCTTACGAACCCTAGGAGGACTGTGGTGGCCCGGCGATAACTGTGTTTAGAGTAGTAGTAGAGTAGTAGAGTAAAGATGTACATTGTTTCCATGATTGTGTCAGGCTTTTAAGGGCTAATGAGGGCAATGGTCACTCACTACTTGCTCTCTCTGTCTCTCTCTCACTTGCAGCCTGACTGTAAAATTAATAACAGTTATGAAAAACGAAATTTTATCAGGATCATTGAGAGTACAAAAAGGTTGAGAACCACACCACAGAGCTATTTTGTTTATGATAATGGCCATTTTAGGACCAAGGTAAGCCCCAAGCCCATTTTCTGGGCTTCTGCTCGAAAATTGCATATCCATAATAAATTGAGTATATCTCTGCAACCACAAGGTTTATTTGAATACTTTTGGTGTCATGGGAAAGGGAACACTTTGAGGATTTGTTGAAATGTGTAATTATCAGTGTATGTGTTAATGGTGAATAGTAAATGAAGATGGCACACAGCAAAAAATCTTATATAAAGATATTGCTGCCAAAGCTCTAAACCTCTTTCAAATCATAGTACAATATGTGGACATTGTCTCTGCAAAGGTTGATTTTGATCAAGTACAGCAGAAGAAAATTAGAGACATTTTAGCACAGACATCTTAGGCGAACTCTCCAAAATGGCCATTTTGGCACATTTTGGCACCATTTGTGTATTTTCTGATATACAAATATATTATATATTTTTCATTTGTATATCACTTATGGTGCTCAAAACATTCAAATACAACAGTTTTGGGCTTTATAGATATATATAATATATATAATATATTATATAGATATATATATTATATTTCCCATTCAAAAACTGATAACACAAGCAATTGCATCTTGAATCCAAATGGACCAGATTTAATTTTATAATACTGCAAACATTTCTGTGAACTATAAAAACACACAGCAAACAAAAACACCATTATTTACAGGAGTGTCAAATGTCTACTGTACTATTGTCCATCATGCCACAGCTGAAAGCAGTTTTTTGTGGATGTGAGGCAGAGAGGACCAGCTCTTCAGGTCCTTGATCTGGAGGGCAAGTCACTGGCATGTGGTGGTTCCTCATCGCTGTAGATCGAAACGCAGAGGGAAAAAATATATATAAAGTCATTCATGGAATTGCAATTACATATAAACACATGAAACTCAGAAACAGGGTAAAAAGAAACCCACTGTACTGGGGAAATAAGTACACACAAAACTAAATGCATTGAGCGCAACCTCCTCTGTATCATATTTTCACATCATGAGCCAAAATGTTGCCCCGACAAAGCTTAGCTTCACATACATAGAATAAATCTATAAATACAACATATACAAAACATTCCATACCTTTCTAATGATGGCAGAGAATAGTCGTGGTCACTGTCTTCATGCGTATCTTCAGGGTGAAGACGGTCCTCGTCTTCCGACGACGCGTCACTGACGCATATTGTATTTTCGGCGTCCAACTCCAGAAATTCCAACACTTCTGTGGCTGTCCTAAGTTTCTCTGGGCCTTGTTTTGCCATATTTCTCACAAACTTACAGAAATCACCGGTAAAATGCATGTCGCTGCGGCTGTAACGCGCTGCGCGCTAGGTTGCAGTGCGTAATGGCGACAAAGCTTCTCGCCTTTGGGCAAGTACGCAGGGCTCTATCTCCGCAACGGATTGGTCAATTTGGGTGATCGACACCTCGTTTTACTCCTTAGAGCCAATAGAATAAAGCTATACTCACGACAATGTGATTGACAGCACTGCTGTTTAATTTCATATAAGATATTACTATATTCTTTCATAATTAGTGCAGTGGTGGCTCTTTGATTGTTCTGCATGCCTCAAAGCCCTCCAATTGGGGGACCTTGGGGTTCAATTAAGGGACCATTTAAGAAAAACTGCTTTTAAAGCTGACACGCTACGGTAAATATTAACATGCACTGACAATGTTTTAAATGCAATATATTGAAGGCAACGAAACAGAATCTAAATGAAATGTATATATGTAACCAAAGGTGTTTTCAACAATGACAAGTGTAAATAATTAATACCATATGAACTCATCTAACATTTCTACCTGGAATTTTTTTTTTCTTGCTTGTAATTTTTGAGTATTATCATTATATAACAATATACATAACTGTCTACTGTAACAATATATATCAGTGCTGTTTGTGATTGTATGTAAATGTACATTAAGAAAAACATTTATAAACACTTGAAGAGTCAGATGTGTTGTTTGTTGTTGTGTTAACTGTAATGAAGTCAGTTAGATTTTGTCAGGTGTACCTATTCATCTTTGCTCATTACATCAGTTTTTCTTCACATGCTGTTGTCCAGCATCCAGTATTCATCATCATTGGATGTATCTATTTGCAACCACATTTCCATTTTTTTGAGTATCTGGTGATGTTCACACATGCATAGTGAAAGTGTTGGCAGCAGTCTGTGTACATTATCATTTCGCCAAAGCTTGGCTTTTTGCAGTACAGACATTTGATCTCTTCAGCCAGGTCGGGGTCTTTGCTGCGGCAGACAAGTTCTGGGAGGAGGTGGTCCATGAAGAATGATTCAGCCTTGGGAAGAGTTTCTTGTAGAAAGGGCTCATCTCTCCGTAGCCGGCAAATGATGATGCTTGTCTTCGTCCACACTATGAAATCACATAAGTCCATACATTTGTAACTGAATCTGTGAGTAATATGGGTGGGTGGGTTGCAAATCATAGTTTCCATCAAGGCAAAAGGATGCATCAGACTCAGACCCCTCTAGTCCCTCCCTGTACTTGTATGGACACTTTATCTCTAGCAGGCCTGTTCCACGGCAGTCACAGGAGAATACCCCATCAGGAGAAGCAGCCAGGTATGGCTCATCTGCTATCACTGTTAGACCCACTGCTTATACATTAAAGGCCATGTGTATTTTCTTCATTTCAATTTTATATTTTCTACGTGCAGTATCTCCCATTTGCCTTCCCCACATGACAGCTGGAACAGTGAGATCTGTGGCTGCATATTGCATGATCTGTTTCACAACACTTTCAACTGAGGTGTCTTTGCACTTAACAACCCTGTGAAAGGTACTGCCTGTTAAACGTCCCACTCTGTGGAGTTCCCATGTTGTGCACTTAGCCTGCTCTTTAGTCACATCCTGTAAATGTTCCAGTCTGTTAATTGTGCATTGCCCTCTCATTTTTCCATAGCTGGTTTTGCACTTCTCCTGAAGGTCAGCTGACGACAGGTCCCTAGCTGATGGGTCATACATAACTGTCAGGGGCTCAGGTAGTTCTGATCCAGATTCTGATGCTGTGTCTGTGTCTGAGTCTGCAGCTGTATTGACTGATGTAAACAAAGCAGCGTCTGGACATATGTTTTGGAGTGCCTGGAGATCTTCCGTTGTAATTGCTGAGTGAAGGAGAAAATTTACAGATATAAGGATTATCACGAGAGTGAGTAATTTTAAAATAACACTTATGGTTTTATTAAAATGCTTGATATGTAAATATTGTATTTAATTTAGCTCTGCAGAAAAAAATTAGAAATTATTGATGTATTATTATATTATTTATCAGGTAAATAATAATAATACTAGGACAGTCTGCAGATGCTCTGTAGCAGGTTTGGTGACAATTGAGCTACATTTTGGTGAAATAGGAAAGAGGAAGAACATGCAGGATAACAAGAGGGTCCTGGCAGCTTAGGCTGCCCGGTCCCTAATAATAGCCTAGATGTCAGCGCGTTACGCATCACTTCACCCAAATGTAGGCTACCTGGTATATTTTGGGGTGTTGGTGTGTGATGGACTTGAGGCAACTCTGTCAGGTGTCGCTTTGGTCGGCTGAAGTTGATGTTTTTCAACTTTTGTGGCTCAGCCTTTTTTCGGGACATGTCCTTCCAATGATTTGGTTGGGACGTGCAGGCGACCTCCTCCTCGGTGCGTCTGCGCCCTGACAGTTCAACTTGGCACATGATGGCTGCAGCATGACTGCAACAAGAAGCGAGACTGGTGCGATGGACAGACCTATTAGCAAAAGTAGGGTAAGTGAAAGCATGAGCTCACAATATCTGCTGAGTGAGACTTACCCTGCCATGCATGTGCAGTTAGCGGTTAGGATGTACCCAAGATCCCTGTGCACGTACACCCAGGCATCGTAAGGTTTTGTCTTTAGTCCCTGTCTCTGGCTGGGCAGGACACCTGCCCTCAAAGCGCAAAAACCTGAACCCGTGTCATAAAACTTTACGTTTTGCACATGACCACAAAGTACATAATTGTAGGTGTCTGAAGATTTATATGCACGTAAATTGTCCTTTGTGTACACACTGGGCTTCTCTATGAGATATAGCTGTATATATCGGGCCATATGATAGCTGGCCATTTGGACATATCTGAAATCCATTCCTCACTTGGAATATTATATGGGTCTGGTAATTTCTCAACATTACTAAGAACCAGTTTCTTCAGGTGATTGGTGCAGTCTGAGCCTCTTAGGCTGTTGATATAATTGGTCTGAGCCATCTCTGTCCCAGACCTAGCGAGTTACTATCATTTTAGTGTAGGCTATATATTTACAGTAACGACTATTTATTTATTTTCTAAATGTTGGCAGGCCGTAAAGTAGCCTTGTCGTAAATATTTTTACTTGATTTTTGACTTTGTTAGCGGTCACTAAGGTTACCACAGCGCTCCTGATATTGACGACATCCAAAACAACCGTCACAACCTGGTAAGTTGAGTGAAATTCATGGACATTTCAGCAAGTGGTTTCTTTCTATGGAGCTCTTTCTATGAAATAACATTTTATTGCAATTGAGTCAGCGAGAACTTATAAACAATACGGCACCTACACTGTTATAAGTTCACTCCGAAGCAGTCTTTTGCCCCCTGGTTGCGCGCGCACCTAGTATTGTTTGCACACAAGAAAGCCGTCTATAGGACACGCCCACTTCTGCTACACATTTTTTCGTTCACTAAATAGCCACATATGCAAAACCTACTTTTTCGAACTCCTCCTTGGGATTTTGTCTGATCTGCGTGAAACTTGGCACGTCCACTCTTCAGCTTGACCTGATCTAAAGTTATCAAAAGAATTTTGCTCGGTCAAAAAATGCACAATTTATTAACGAACAAATTTCTGTAGCTATAAAAATGTAAACTGTTTGATATCTCGCTCAAAGTAAAGGCTATTAACACCAAATTTGAGATCCTTGGTTGCCATGAGACTCGGAAGGGATGAGCCGAATTTCGTGGATTTTGTCTACTAGGGGGCGCTAAAAATATGGGAATCTTATATCTCTTGAATGGCTACACCGATTTTTACGAAATTTGGTCTTATGATGTAGGGCCAATCCTGAGGCCATATCTTGAAGGTGGTCATGACTGGTCAATGTGGGCGTGGCTTATTACAAGATAAACAACAAACATTAATTTCAGCCAAACTATTATGCTTAGAGCTTTGAAATTTATATGGTACAGATAGAATAGGCCACAGTTCTTCCATTCTTCCATACACATTCACAAACTTTCTATCCATATGTTCCCTGAATACGGCTGGGTTTTCTGACATAGGACATGCCCATTTCTGCTGCACAATCCGTTCGCTAAATCCCCACATATGCAAAACCTACTTTTTCAAACTCCTCCTTGGGCTTTTGTTCGATCTGCCTGAAACTTGGCAGGTACACTCTTCAGCTCAACCTGATCTAAAGTTATTAAACGAATTCTGCTCGGTCAAAAATTGCGCTAATTATTAATGAACACATTTCTGTAGCTAGCTATAAAAATGTAAACTGTTTGATATCTTGGTCAAAGTAAATGCTATTAATACCAAATTTGAGATCCTTGGTTGCCATGACGCTGGGAAGGGATGAGCCGAATTTGGCAACATTTGGTCACTAGGTGGCACTAAAAATATGGGAAGTTTATATCTCTTGAACGGCTACACCGATTTTGAAGAAATTTGGTAAGTATGATGTAGGGCCAATCCCGAGGCCATATCTTGAAGGTGGTCATTACTGGTCAATGTGGGCAAGGCTTAGTACAACAACACCAAATTGGCACACATTCAGCCTTTTGCACTTCCAGTGCACTTCCCATTACAGCGAATACCACTGCTCAAACGTTGACCTGTGTCTTCACTTTTGCTCTGAGCTCGTTGTCCTTTGGGCCAACTTCTGTGGGCTCTGCGGTGTGCGGGGTCCGAGTCGCACAGGGGGATTGGCCCCCGTTCATAACTGCTTGCAGTTCTAGTTATCTTTAACATTGATGCCATTCAGCAGGATATCAGTCTTCAACATTGGTTGTTCATTAAACACAGACCTGATAAAACTCACTGGTAAGTCCATCATTACCTGGGGATTTATTATCTTTTAAGCATCCAATATTGTTTTCAATTTCTCTCAGGGATAATTCTTGATCACAAACATTTTTTTGCGTTTGGTCAATGCCTTGTTATTCCGTTATTCCATCTCTTTTTTTCTATATAGAAGAAAAAAAGAGATGGGCTATGAGTGTCATTTGGTTCAGAATATAAGTTTTTATAAAACTCTTCCACAGCTTTAGAAATTTTTTTAGGGTTTTCAGAGATCTGCTGATCATCTTTGACTTTATACATGTTATTCACAGAAGCATTTCTTTTTTCTGGATTATGAAAATATTTGGTATTTTTTTCACCGTGTTCCATCCATTTCCGTCTGGAACGGATAAATGCACCGCGTGCCATATTTAGATATATATTGTCCAATTCAGATTGTAGCTCAACTAACCTGTTGATTTCAATCTGAGAGAGTGTGTTATTTTCATAAATAGAAATGATATCCTTTAGAATTTTCTCTTGTTTAATTATTTTTTCCTCAGCCAATTGCTTTCCCCTTTTAATTGCCATGTTACGAATCATGAATTTTGTATATTCCCAGTGTTTGCCATATATTTTCTCTTCTTGAGCTTTCTTCCAATTATCATGTATCATTTCTATGACTTTTTCTTTGAAAGACTTATCACACAAAAGCGTATTGTTTAATTTCCAGTGGTCAGAGTTACCTTTAACTGGAAGGTTCCTTATATACAATGTCAGAGAAACAATTTTGTGATCCGTGAGTATTGAAGGTTCAATTTTGGTTTCCTTTGCTTTATCTATTAAATCATTTGAAATAAGCCAAAAGTCAATCCTTGACCTCTTTGATAAATCTTTGTTATTCCAAGTAAACTGGATTTGAGACGGGTTCCTTAATCCCCATATATCACAACAGTTTAATTGTAAACATAGGTTGTTAAACTCTCCATATGGGCTTCTTAAAGGTCTTTGTGGGTGACAGTCAATTATGGGATCATTAATGCAATTCCAGTCACCTCCAAATATCAATTTAGCATTCATGAAGGAGTTTAATAAGACAGTGATTTCTTCTTCAAATTCTTCAAAGAGGATTATGTTTCTATGACTGCTATTGTACCCATATATATATTTCCCAGAATGAAAATATCATTCATAAATTCAATAACTAAAATTAACCATCTTCCAGAGTTATGAGCAGTGTTTTTGAGGATTTTTCCTTGAAAGGATCCTTTCAATATAGCCACACCAGCAGAATTACTGTTACCATAAGCCATCCAAATATTATCACCCCATTGATTTTTCCAAAAATTGAAGTCTGCAGCTAATGCATGTGTTTCTTGTAGAAAATAAAAATCTGCTTTCAAGCTTTTACAAAACAAAAAAACAGCCTTCCTCCTAGACTGTTCTCGAATACCACTCACATTAAATGAACAAAATGACAAAGACATATGAAACAAAAAACATTAAGTTATCTAGATGGAGTTATGAGTTTTTAAAAAAAAAAAACAATATGTAAATTACTTTCTTCACCTTTTAATATTAGTAAGCTGAACATTCAACTATGAGCTAAATTAAACTGTGTATCTTTCACCTTAACATTGCCTATATCTTCGAAATCTCTGATTTAAGAGTAATACTATGCTTTCAATGAACATATAGAATAACAAATGAACAGTAGTGAGTAACCTGTAATGCAAGGTATCATCATTTTAACTTTTTCTTTGTTTTAGATGTTAAACATGTATTACTGTTTCACACTCTAATTTCTATGCAATCAGTGATGGCTTTGATCCCAACAAAGAATGCTTTTTTCCCCTGCTTACGTGCCTCTTCGATTTGTGGCCACAGCTTGTTGTGTATTTCTTTGTCTTTTGTAGTTAGATCTTCTCCGAATTTCAGTTTCTTAGCCTTGAGAAAGCCAGAGTCCTTTGCATTCCACAACATTTCTCTCCTCGATCTGCATGTGAATCTTGTTATCACCGGTCAAGTTTTGCCACTCTCTTTTCTTCCAATCCTATGGCTCACATTGATGTGGAAGCGTAGGTCTCCTCCGGTGTCCGGGATGACTGCTCTGCAGACGTCTACTATGCGCTGTTTAACGTCTTCAACTTCCTGCTCCGGCAGACCATACAGCCTCAGGTTCCATCTCCTGTGATAGCGCTCCATGTCATTTATCTTGTCTTCCACGGCCGTTATTCTTTTCTGATGAACCTCGCTGGCTTGCTTGACCGTTGTAACATCTGCTTTCACGTCTTGGACTTCTTTAAAAAGGAATTCTGACGTCTCCTTCAGGGCCTCAGTGGTGTCAGTATTTTTCTTTATCAGTAATGCAAGACTGTCGGCGTTTTATCTTTTCCGCCACCAACCTCACAATGTTGTTTCATGTTGTTCACAACTACCATGTCGTTTTCGGTTGAATCTTCAATGAATGAATGCGACTTGCATGCCTTGTTACCTTGATTTCTGTGTCTTTTCTCTGCCATTATTATCAAGCCATCAACTACCGTGTAAAAGTCCACTTCTTCCTTTATAAGTTGAAATTTCAAATTGACGGCAAAGTTGAATAAAATGTCGAAGTCAGTCCACGGTTGCTTATTCTACCAAAGGGCGACAAGAATAACAGCTGGCAACTGTTCTGAATGAGCAAAGTCCACTTTTAGGGTGAGAAAATCATTTCTATCGGTTAGTGAAAAAGTTCTCCGTACGCCTCGGCCGCCATCTTCTGTTCCCCAGGTACTGCGTGACCCTAGACCCCATTTGCTGCCCAATATATCCCACCAATTAACAGGTGCCATGATAAAGAGATAATCAGTGTAATTCACTTCACCTGCCTGATCAGTGCACATTTCAACAGCCAGTATGAACATAGGTAATGTACTGTACTGCACATTCGGACAAAGAAACAGATGAGAGGGAGAGGTTGAAAGCTGCCCTTTAAACTGACTAAACTTATAGAGAGCATCTCATCTATATTAACAGCAGGCTTCCATTACCTGCAATCACGCTGTCAAATGTCCGGTCGCTGTACAATAAACTAACCGAACTTTCTGCACTCATCCACTATGACTCGGACTACAGACAAACAAGCCTCTTCTGTTTCACAGAATCGTGGCTGTCAGAAGACATTGATGTACACATTGACGGATTTAACATCATACGACTTGACAGGGACACGGTGAAAACCAGGAAGGCTATTGGGGGCGGGCTCTGCCTAGCTGTCAACACCAAGTGGGCAACCAACTACACAGTGAGAGAGAGCGAGAGCTGCAGACACTACAAGCTCCTAACTGTGTCCTTCAGACCACACTATTTGCCCCGGGAGTTCACACAGATGACAGTGATACTGGCGTATGTTCCTGGACCTGACTACAACCTGGCGGCAGACCGAATAGCAGACTTCTATCACAGAGCTGTCACCCGGACCGGTGAGCAGCCTGTGTTTCTGTTGGGGGACTTCAACAGATGTGACGTCACCACCGTGTTGCCAAATCTGGAACAATACGTGACATCCCCCACTCGACTGGACAGAATGCTTGACCTCTGCTATGGGAACATACCTGGTGCATATATTTCTAAGGCCCGCCCACCCCTTGGTTGTTCAGACCATAATGTCAATCTCTTACTCCCACGATACAGACAAAAACTGAAAACAGACAAAATCCAGACCAAAATCATTAAAACATGGGACAATGACTCAATTGAAACACTCAGGGGCTGCTTGGAACTGACTGACTGGGATGTGTTTTTCAAAAACAACGACTCTGATCTGAACCTGGTAATTGACTCAATCTCCTCCTATCTGACTTTTTGCACTAACTCTGTCATTCCATCTAAGCAGGTTAGACTGTACCCCAACAACAAACCCTGGGTTACAAAAGACCTGAAAATATGCCTAAATAAAAAGAAACTGGCATTTTTGAGTGGTGACAGACATAAAGTTTTTGAGCTAGAGAAAGAGTTCAGACAGAAATCAAGGCTGGCAAAAATCCACTATAAAAACAAAGTGGAGAGGAAATTTACAACAGGGAATGTCAGGGAGGCCTGGCAAGGGCTCAATACCATGATGGACAGAGAGCAGAGGCCTGCCCATATCAAGTGCTGGACCCACTCCAGTTTGCCTATAAAGCAAAGCGAGGGGTGGAAGACGCCTGCCTGACACTCTTGGACACTGTTACCAAAAACATGGACCACACTCACTCATGCTCCAGGATTTTATTTATGGACTTCTCCTCGGCTTTTAACACAGTCAACACGAACTCCTTATCAGACTGCCTCACTGAACTACAGGTCAATCCGGTACTGGTTAAATGGATCAGAGACTTTCTACAGGACAGATCACAGCATGTAACGGTCAATGGCAAATTATCCACCAACACTATCATAAACACAGGGGTCCCACAAGGTTGTGTCTTATCACCCATTATTTTCTCCATCTACACAAACAAGATAACCTGCAACATGGACAATATGACACTTTTCAAATATGTCCATGACATGGCCTTGGTGGCTCACCTGACGGACTCTAACAGCCTAACAGCATATCACCAACAGGTGGACTCACTCATCACTCTCATTGAGGAGAGCTTCTTAGAGCTTAACATCTCTAAGACCAAGGAGCCATGCTGCTGCAGGAGAGTGACACCAGGTGACTCCGCCCACCCACTACTGCAGCCACTGAAGATCAAAGGGCAGGAGGTGGAGCAGGTGGAGGCGTTCAGGTATCTGGGCATTGAGGTGGACAGAACACTGTCCTCTGTCCACACTGAACACACCTACAAAAAGGCACAACAACGTCTCTTCTTGCTGAGCAAACTGAGGAGTTTTAATGTGAGCAAAGACATTTTAACAGTTGTTTACAGATCACTCATCGAGTCAGTCCTCACAACATCTCATCCGGGTACACCTTTCTTTCCGTCAGAGACAAATCCAAACTGTCACGCATCATCAAACACGCAAGTAAAATAACAGGCACCACACAGTCCTCCCTCTCAGACCTCCACACACAGGCAGTCAGACTCAAAGCCACCTCCATCATACATGACCCTTCACATCCACTCCACAACTCATTCCAACTCCTTACTTCAGGCCGTCGCTACAGGGTCCCACTAGCTAGGACAAACTTAGTGAAAAAATCATTCATCCCATCCGCCATCAACATCATCAACAACGCACTATAAAATCCTTTTTAATGCCTTCATTCTGTATTGTACGTATCGCACTGTATTTATTTAATTTTATTGTGTTGCTGTTTTTTATGTTAACTGTGTTTTGATGCACATCTGTGAACACGTCAAAGACGAATTTCCACTGCTTCTTGCAGGGGACAATAAAGTTTTTCTGATTCTGATTCTGATTCTGAACTCTTCGAAGTCTGCACTAATTCTGTTCAGGCGCCCTTGTGCATGCACATGAGATTTGAAATACAAGTCAACTTTAATCAACTGCTATCGCTGCCTTTATCCTGAGAAGTCATGACTTAAACAGGATTTACAATGAAACATGTTCCCACATTTTGTTTCAACTGCATAAATATCATGAGTAAGTGTGAGTATAGAAAACAAGCACAGATGAGAGAAAAAGACTAAAAGACTCTCCTGTGAATGTGTCTGCATGTCTTTTGGCTGAGTGCTATGCGGAATGCCACATGGCAGTGTTAGACTAATCCCAGCCGATTCCAATCCAATCCTCCCAGCACAGTTAAGAGGCAAAGCAGGATTGAGATGGCTTTGAGTCAAGCCTTCAAACCCACTCAGTCATTAGTGTGTGTCTGTGTAGACATGCATCCAGTCTATTTGTATCTATTTTTTTTTTTTTTAAAAGAGAGAAAGGATGCATGCAGCCTCATGACACAGCCTAGTGTGTGTGTGTGTAGCATAATGGTAATGCTCACCATGAGAGACGTTATGGAGTGTATGTGGGCAATGAGGAGTAATTATGTGGATTCTAGTCCGGCTTGAATGAGCAAGAAAATGCAGGACAAAGACACAGATATCAGACAGTTTCTCTTGCTACAAGGTCTGAGGTAATCATAATGTTATAATTTAATATTTCTCGACCCCTAACTGCGAAAGGGAGGTACCTGTGCCTGGCTGTGTGAATTAGTATATATTCATAATGTCAAAGTGTTTGTTCACACAGCAAGTTTATTTCATATGAAACAATACTGATATGGACCTGCCATAAAATAACAAAAATACTTGGGTTCTCTGGTCTTTTTATGCAGTATATCAAATATAACTATATCTGAAACTATAGTACTACCCCGCGCAGTATATCAAATATAACTATATTTGATATACTGCACGGGGTCCGAGTCGTGCGGGGGGGCTTGGCCACCGTTCAAAACTATGAATGGCGGCCAAGACCCTACGCACAACTCGGACCCCGCGCACCGCACAGCCCACGGAAGTTGGCCCCAAACGATTACGGGCTCGGGGCAAAAGTGAGGACACGGGGCAACGTCTGAGCCGTGGTATTCGCTGTAATGGGAAGTGCACCGGAAGCGCAAAAGGCTGAATGTGTGCCGATTTGGATTTGTTGTACTAAATCACGCCCACTTTGACCAGTCATGACCACCTTCAAGATATGGCCTCATGATTTGCCCTACATCATACCGACCAAATTTCATAAAAATCGGTGTCGCCGTTCAAGAGATATAAACTTCCTATATTTTTCCAGTGGCCAGAATTCACCAAATTCGGCTCATCCCTTCCCAGTCTCATGGTAACCAAGGATCTCAAATTTGGTGTTAATTGCATGTAGTTTGACCGAGATATGAAACAGTTGACATTTTCATAGCTAGCTACAGAAATTTGTTCGTTAATAATTTGTGCATTTTTTGACCGAGCAAAATTCTCTTGATAACTTTAGATCAGGTCCAGCTGAAGACTGTACGTGCCAAGTTTCACGCAGATCGGACAAAATCCGAAGGAGGAGTTTGAAAAAGTAGGTTTTCCAGTTTTTTGCAATTTAGCGAAAAAACTTTGTAGGCGAAAGTGGGCGTGGCCATTGCAAAGTGATTCAGCTCCATTCAGGGATTCTGGGGATACAAAGTTTTTGAACATACGGTGTGGGAGTTGTAGGCAAAAACGCGTTGGCCTAGGTTATAGCGCCCCCTTACAGGCATATATATGTAGTTTTTGTGTCTGAGATATTTGCAGGAGTCTTGACCAACACTCCAAATTACACCACCCTCCCTTGCACAGTTTAGCCTGCAGCACCACTTTTAGCAAAATTAGAAAAATAAAAATAATTAAAACTGCAAGCAGTGATGAACGGGCCCTCGCAGTCCGTGCGCGTCGGACTGCGCGCTCACCTGTTACTTGCATGTCACGATGGGGAGGAATCAAGCAGTAAATTTCGTGTCATTTGGACGATTTTTGTCTGACTTCCTGTGTCCAGTGGGTGGCGCTATGGATACGACACAGTTATGATGCACAGATATATGCATGGCGATTCCCTCTGCATTCCTGAGATATTTGTCGCAGATTGGACATTGTATGGTGAAGTTACGAGGACTTGATGCTTCATGGCGAAGGATTTAATTCGACCGCACCACCACGGCCAGCAGTTACGTAAGGCTGGGGCGCCGTCGGATTGCGCGCTCACTTGTTACTTTCATTTGATGCACGGGAGAAAACAGGCAGTAAACGTCATGTCAATCGGATGATGTTTGTCTGACTTCCTGTGTCCAGTAGGTGGCGCTATGGATACGACTCAGTTTTGATGCAGAGATATATTCAGGGCGACTCCCTCTACATTCCTGAGAGATTTGGCGCAGATTGGTCATTGTATGGTGAAGTTAAGAGGACTTGAAGGTTTATGGTGAAGGATTTAAATCGACGGCACCACCACGACCAGCAGATGTGTCAGGCTGCAAAGCCGTCAGATTGCACGCTCACCTGTTAATTGCATGTCATGCATGGAAGAAAACAAGCAGTAAACTTCAAGTCAATCGAATGATGTTTGTCTGCCTTCCTGTGTTCAGTGGGTGGCACTATGATTATGAAGCTTTTTGATGCACAGATATATTCAGGGCGACTCCCTCTACATTCCTTAGAGATTTGGTGTAGAAGGGGAACTGTATGTTGAAGCAACGAAGACGTGATGCTTTATGGCGAAGGATTTAAATGGACCGCCCCACCATGGCCAGCAGGTATGATGTAGGTGAAAGCTTTGAACAGGTTTTCATCTTTAAGGTCTGTGGATGATGCCGAGTGACTGTGAAGTCTGTAATGACATCCTCCTATAGATTTAACACAACAGTTCTAGGATAAGAAATATTTCAAAATGGCGGCCACAATCAAAATGGGTGACTTAGTATTGATGCAGAGACGTATTCCGGGCAACACCGTCTACATGAATGTGACTTATGGTGTAGATTGGAAGTTGTCTGTTGAAGTTATAAAGCCTTGATGCTTCACGGCGAAGGACAAAAATGGTTTCCACCGCCACGCCCACCAAGCATGGCGTAGCGGAAAGATTTCCATAGCTTTTTTATCTTCAAGACATGAAGATGATGCTCATTTAATGTGAAGACTGTGGTGTTTAAGCTCTAGGACAAGATAATTTTCAAAGTAGGCATGAATAGGACAAAAATGGCGCCACACATGAAAATGGCTGACTTCCTGTTGGAGTGGCGATATCGGTCCAGGTGGGTTTTTTGTGCGTCTGGTCATGAGGAATCTGCGTACCTAATTTCGTTCATCTATGCGCATGCAGGAGGCGGGGCATCACAATAGGGGGCGCTACAGAGCGTGCAGGACACGACCACGCCCAATGACAACACAGATCTATTCAGGGCGACTCCCTTTACAGTCCTATAAGATTTGGCCGAGATAGGAAATTGTATGAAGAAGTTATGAGGACTTGATGCTTTACGGCGAAGGATTCGAATTGACCGCTCCACCGCGGCCAGCAGGGATGACGTAGGATAAAGATTTCCAAAAGTTTTCATCTTCAAGGTCAGAGGATGATACTGAGTGACTGTGAAGACGGTGGTGTTACGTCTGTAGGAGGAGATCATTTAAGTACGAAGATTGGCAATATTTGAAGAATAATAAGAATAATAATTTTTCCAATTACAATAGGGACCTCACAGGTCTGTGACCTGCTCGGGCCCTAATAAGAAGAATATTTTTTCCAATTACAATAGGGACCTCACAGGTCTGTGACCTGCTCGGGCCCTAATAATAATAATAAGAAGAAGGATTTTTCCAATTACAATAGGGACCTCACAGGTCTGTGACCTGCTCGGGCCCTAATAATAATGATAATAATAATAATAAGAAGAATTTTTCCAATTACAATAGGGACCTCACAGGTCTGTGACCTGCTCGGGCCCTAATTAAAACTGCAAGCAGTGATGAACAGGCCCTCGCAGTCCACGCGCGTTGGCCCGCAGCGATGTCGGACTGCGCACTCACCTGTTTACTTGTATGTCATGACGGGGAGAAATCAAGCAGTAAACACCATGTCATTCGGACAATCTTTGTCTGACTTCCTGTGTCCAGTGGGTGGCGCTATGGATACGACTCAGTTTTGATGCAGAGATATATTCAGGGCGACTCCCTCTACATTCCTGAGAGATTTGGCGCAGATTGGTCATTGTATGGTGAAGTTACGAGGACTTGATGCTTCATGGCGAAGGATTTAAATTGACCGCCCCACCATGGCCAGTATGGAGTAAGATAGCTGTCAAAAAGACGTGTGTATGATTCTCACATTCGTATTCATAATGTTAAACATTTGTGCGCAAATAAAATTGTTGTACACAAAATTCTACTGTCACACACATGAATCTGAGAAGTTATTTGGGTTAGGATTGTTTTCATGTAAGGATGAATCTAAAAGCTGTGAGTGCAAAGTCTTGTGAGGACGACTCTTATTTCTACGACTACTAAGTCTTCACTGTGAACATGAATTCAAGTTTTTGGGTACGAGTAGAAAATTGCTGAAATGAAGTCACGTAGGTCACAAGCAGGTCACAGGGGAAAATAATCGAACCCCAATCACTCCAAACGGTGCACTGTACCTGCCCTCTGTGAGGGGGGCGGGTCAGGAGGCGAGTTGCCGGAATCTGACCGCACCGAGACCCCCAAGACCAAGAGAGAGATTTACTGATACTGTAGCAGAACCACAAGGTCCAAAAGACTGAAACCATCCAGCGCCCAGTGAAGGAAAAGAAGGAAAGAAGAGGAAGACGTGAAAAAGAGACAGGTACAGTAACGTCAGTGTGATGAAGTGAATGAAATTAATAGTTTAATGATCGTAGTTACCGTTGTTGGAGCAGAGTGTTAGCTTGCTAGCTTACTTTGGACGATAGCAGCATTGTTTAATAATCAGTAAATAGCTCAGTCGACGTGTGTTATTTAACCTGTTGGCTGTGTTTCCTGCTTATATGTCAGTTAAAATGCCTTTAGTTGTCCATCCCCTTTGTAATAGGGTAGTTGTAAGCCTTTGGTTTATTGTGTCACAGTTTATGTTTGTTGAAGTTTACATCAGCTTTAAAGTGCAGTTAAAGTGTATTACTGCTAATACTCCACACCTCAGCTTTCCCATGTCATTCATGATACCTATATATGTGTGTGTGTATGTATATATACACATATATATACACATACATATATACTACAGCTGTACTCTGATTAGACTGAATTGCATTGCAATGACAATAAACTGAATAAATCTCATCACATGTTCATTATTAGTCTACATTAGTCTTATGTATAGCACATTTTTCTATTAAAATGTAACATCCAGTGGTCACATATACTTCTCTTCTCTCTTCAGATGCACTTTTAACATATTTCGCCAGCAGCCCAGTGACACAGCATCAGGTGCTCCTGTCCCTCTACCTCAGCATAGCAGAGTGACACAGCATCAGGACTAAAGGCACCAACAGGCATGCTGACTGGACATCTCTTCTGACTAGTTCAAATAAAAAAGCAGTTCAACATTTTCCAAAACCAAAGATGGGAGAGTGTCAACATGACTTTTGTAACAGAGCCTGAGTCAATGGGGAAAAAAATCAAAAGAAGCTGGTTGATGCACTCAAACAGAAATGACAGCTTGCACTGCTTCTGCTGCTAAATGTTTCCTCCAAGAGAATACACTTAATAGACTTAATAAGGAAGGACTAAAGGACTGGAAAAATGCAAGCCACTAGCTGAAGGTTCACGAGGATAGCCGGGAGCACAATACCCACATGGCAACATAGAAGGAGTTGGAGGTCGTTTTGCAAAGGGGCTGACAATAGATAAGTGAGAGATGGCACTGTGAGGCTGAGAGATAATATGTTTACACAATGCCTTATTTATATTGTATTTTGATCACTTGTTTCTTTCTTCAGTTTTTATTTGGTGTGATATTTTTGACTTAAAAGAAATAAAATCTTGAATACATAAATGCAGTTTCTGTGTGAGTGTATGGAGATTGACAGGTAAAGTCAATAACCTGCATATCCAATATTTATTTCATAAAATTGCACTATTTAAAATAATATACAGTTCATGGACTTAGACTTTCTGCTGGTAAGCTAAATTGACATAAATCTGTCCATCGTTTATGTATGGTTTCTTTTCCTCCTTGCTAACCCTCCTCTCCGTCATGTGCATTGGTCTACAAGGAAGGTGGCAGGAAACCAATCAGTGGATCGATGGATTATCAAACACACATTATGACGTGTATATTTGCGTAGTCTTATCTGTCATAAACAAGAGATTACAGGTTACGGAGCACCTTTGTGACGTGGTGCTGCAGAGACGAGAGCTGACACCGGGTCGGAGGCTCCATTCTCCATGTAACAAGTCACAAGTTGTTTATTTAACCAGCACTGTTATTCTGAAGCTGTTTAATGAAGGTAAACAAATGAACCATAAAGCAAATGTCCCTCATAGTTCATTTCTAGCCTCTTTCCATCTGTGCTCCTCTGATCAGAGCGGCGTCCCCAGCAACTATCTGTTATGCAGAAATTT
>CAEMYA010000425.1:494575-509488 GCA_903131615.1 Diplodus sargus | reverse complement strand
TCAGCGGCCTATGGCTAAGTAGTAACCTCAGTTTCATGTCATTAGACCATACCAATGTGGAGATATGCAACACTTCCTGTTTTGAACCAAATCTGCAGGAAGTTGATATTTAATAACTTGAGTATTATGAGGCCTATCAAAATTCTTTTAATAACTTTTTGTCAGGAGGGGCCACAGATGCTACATGCAAAGTTTGGTGCAATTCGGTCAAATCGTCTAGGAGGAGTTCGAAAAAGTAGGTTTTTCATTTGTCACGATTTTGCGAATGGAAAATTATCGCAAACGTGAGTGTGGCCTATACCCGAGCATGTATTCAGGGAACACGTAGATATAAGGTTCAACAATGTGCTACATATAATGTTTGAGTTATTTGCCAAAAACGCATCTATGCGCATGCAGGAGGCGGGGCATCACAATAGGGGGCGCTACAGAGCATGCAGGACACTACCACACCCAATGACAACACAGATCTATTCAGGGCGACTCCCTCTACATTCCTGTGAGATTTGGCCGAGATTGGAAATTGTATGAAGAAGTTATGAGGACTTGATGCTTTACGGCGAAGGATCTGAATTGACCGCTCCACCGCGGCCAGCAGGTATGACGTAGGATAAAGATTTCCAAAACTTTTCATCTTCAAGGTCAGAGGATGATACTGAGTAACTGTGAAGTCGGTGGTGTTACGTTTGTAGGAGGAGATAATTTAGGTACGAAGATAGGCATTTTTTCAAAATGGCGGCCAAAACCAAAATGGCCGACTTAGTATTGATGCAGAGATGTATTCGGGGAGACACCCTCTACACCTATGAGCACTTTGGTGTGGATAGGAAATTGTATGTTGAAGTTATTAAGCCTCGATGCTCGACGGCGAGGGGGAAAAAATGGTTTCCACTGCCTCGCCCACTAAAGTATGACGTAGCTGAAAAGATTTTAATAACTTTTGTTCTTCAAGGCATGAAGATGATAATTGAGTTAATTTGAAGACTGTGGTGTTTAAGCTCTAGGACAAGATAGTTTTCAAAGTAGGCATGAATTGGACAAAAATGCCGCCACACATCAAAATGGCGGACTTCCTGTTGGAGTGGCGATATCGGTCCAAATGGGTTGTTTGTGCGTCTGGTCATGAGGAATCAGTGTATCGAATTTCGTTCTTCTACGCACTTGTGGGGGGCGGGGCTGAACATTAGGGGGCGCTACAGAGCACGCAGGTCAAGTCCGCGCCCAACTACATTAAATTATAAAGAATTTTCGCCAGATGTGACGTATATTCCAAATTTGGTGAGTTTTTGGGTATGTTCAGGCTTCCAAAGCTGCAGTTAACGTCATGTCAATCGTGTGATGTTTGTCTCACTCCCTGTGTCCAGTGGGTGGCGCTATGGATATGACTCAGCTTTGATGCAGAGATAAATTCAGGACGACTCCCTCTACATTCCAGAGAGATTTGGTGCAGATTGGTCATTGTATGGTGAAATTAAGAGGACTTGATGCTTTATGGCGAAGGATTTAAATGGAAGGCACCACCACGACCAGCAGATGTGTCAGGCTGCAAAGCCGTCAGATTTCATTCTCACCTGTTACTTGCATGTCATGCATGGAAGAAAACAAGCAGTAAACGTCAAGTCAATCGGACGATGTTTGTCTGCCTTACTGTGTCCAGTGGGTGGCGCTATGATTATGAAACTTTTTGATGCACAGATATATTCAGGGCGACTCCCTCTACATTCCTGAGAGATTTAGCCGAGATTGGAAATTGTATGAACAAGTTATGAGGACTTGATGCTTTACGGCGAAGGATTTGAATTGACCGCTCCACGGCAGCCAGCAGGTATGACGTAGGATAAAGATTTCTATAGCTTTTCATCTTCAAGGGCAGAGGATGACACTGAGTGACTGTGAAGTCGGTGGTGTTACGTCTGTAGGAGGAGATCATTTATGTACGAAGATTGGCAATATTTCAAAATGGCGGCCAAAGCAAAATGGCAGACTAAGTATTGATGCTGAGATGTATTCAGGTAGACAGCCTCTACACTTATTATAAAGCCGAGTGAAAAAAATGGTTTCCACTGCCCCGCCCACTAAAGTTTGGCGCAGCTGAATGATTTCCATAACGTTTGTTCTTCAAGACATGAAGAAGATAACTGAGTTAATTTGAAAACTGTGGTGTTTAAGCTCTAGGACAAAATAATTTTCAAAGGAGGCATGAATTGGACAAAAATACCGCCACACATCAAAATGGCGGACTTCCTGTTGGAGTGACGGTATCGGTCCAAAAGGGTTTTTCGTGCGTCTGGTCATGAGGAATCAGCGTACCGAATTTCGTTCTTCTACGCACTTGTGGGAGGCCGGGCTGAACATTAGGGGGCGCTACAGAGCGTGCAGGACACGACCACGCCCAATGACAACACAGATCCATTCAGGGCGTGTCCCTCTACAGTCCTGTGATATTTGGCCGAGATAAGAAATTGTATGAAGAAGTTATGAGGACTTGATACTTTACAGCGAAGGATTCGAATTGACCGCTCCACCGCCGTCAGCAGGTATGACGTAGGATAAAGATTTCCATAAGTTTTCATCTTCAAGGTCAGAGGATGATCCTGAGTGACTGTGAAGTCGGTGGTGTTACGTCTGTAGGAGGAGATCATTTAAATATGAAGATTGGCAATATTTCAAAATGGCGGCCAAAAGCAAAATGGCCGACTTAGTATCGATGCGGAGATGTATTCGGGGAGACAGCCTCTACACTTATGAGCAGTTTGGTGTGGATAGGAAATTGTATGTTGAAGTTATAAAGCCTCGATGCTCGACGGCGAGGGAAAAAAATGGTTTCCACCACCCCGCCCACTAAAGTTTGGCGCAGCTGAATGATTTCCATAACTTTTGTTCTTCAAGACATGAAGAAGATTAATTAATTAATTTGAAGACTGTGGTGTTTAAGCTCTAGGACAAGATAATTTTTGAAGTAGGCATGAATTGGACTTCCTGTTGGAGTGACCTTATCGGTCCAAATGCGTGTTTTGTGCGTCTGGTCATGAGGAATCAGCGTACAGAATTTCGTTCTTCTACGCACTTGTGGGAGGTCGGTCTGAACATAGGGGGCGCTACAGAGCGTGCAGGTCACGACCATGCCCAGTGACAGTGCAGGATCGCAATTTTTCCTTAGCCGGACAGGTTTTCCAAATTTGGTGAGTTTTTGTTCATGTTCAGGCATCCAAAACTGCAGTCGAACTCGGATCGGAATGGCGCGGAGCGAGGGCGTGTCAGTCTGACAGTCTGACAACTACACAGGTCCCTCACTCAGCTAAATACAGAGAAATGTCCCACAAAGCAACGTTACAGGACCGAACAAGAGTAACGTAGTAACTGTAACTGTCTTTGGCAACTTATATGAAGAAAACAAATAGCTCAGCTGTACATGGAGCAGCGTCTGTCCTCCCGCCTGTCCTCCCGACTCTTCCTCACATTTCTGCTCCAAAAACAGCATCTGTCACCGGCGAACAACTTTAACTCACCGAGTGTTTGTGATGACAATAAATCACTGCGACCGTCAGCTCTCCCGACCGAGACTTCAGGGAACTTTCCCCCAGAAAACAGCCTCCGTCCCCGTGAGTGACAGAGTCAGATAGCGTCCTGTTTACAGATGGTGATTATGTATAATTATGTAGTTTAGCGCGAAAAACTCAACGAACTTAAGTCACTTTCCAGGATGTTTGGTGGGTCAGGATCTCAATCACTACACATTATAACAGCATCCATATGATTATAAACTGTCCGCGAGTTTGGATTAACAGAGGGGAACACCTGGGGAAACAGGAGAGTGATAATACACACATAGCAGCCAATAAAGTCTCTTGTTCAATATCTGACTGCTAGTATTGCCTCATGACTGATGAAAAATTTGCCTTGTTGTGTGCAGTAAAATTTTGATGCATCGCAATGCATTGTACAATCAAATTGAATTGAATCGTTACCTGGTGAATCGTAATCGAATCGTGAGGGCAGTGCCAATGCACACCCCTAGTAAAAACGATAAGAATGTTTTTGAAGTCCAATAAATGTCAGTATTTTATGGCCAAAAAAAATGTTTAGTGTAATAAACACATACAATTGATAGATGAATACATAAAATAGATAAATAACACATAAAAGTAATACATAGATAATAAAAGAATACACACTATACTGTATACATGCATAAATACAACCTTACACATGTCACTTCAAACAGTCCATGGATAGATAGATGTAATGTGCATAATTGATACTGCACAGGCAGTTGATATACTACACATGAACTACATATCAGTAAGAAAGTAACAACTTTCTATTGTTTTTGTTATTTTATATTGTTTTCAGTTAAGCAAGACATATCTCTTGATTATATATTTATTTTATTCTGTCAAGTTAAGCAGGACAGATCTCTTAAATACATATTTATTTTACTCTGTCAAGTTAAGCAGGACAGATTTCTGTCTGGGGACGACGACGACGAGGTGTCCCTTATTTATTTTTCAGGGAGTTGGCAACCCTAAAAGGGCGTGTTCTTCTGAGAGCTCTGCTTCCTGCTCATGTGGATGGAGGTCAGCAAGAAACCTCCTAGCTCCTCCCGGGTGACAGAGCTCCTCACCCTATCTCTAAGGGAGCGCCCTGCCACCCTGCAGAGGAAACTCATATTGACCGCTTGTATCCGGGATCTTATTATTTCGGTCATGACCCAAAGTTCATGGCCAGGTTAGGGTTGGAACGTAGATTGACCGGTAAATCGAGAGCTTTGCCTTTCGGCTCAGCTTTCTCTTCACCACGACAGACCGATACAACGACCGCATTACTGCGGCTGCTGCACCGTTCCGCCTGTCAATCTCACGCTCCATCCTTCCCTCAGTCTTGAACAAGACCCCAACATACTTAAACTCCTCCACTTGAGGCAGGAGCTCTCCCCCAACCCGGAGGGCGCAAGCCACCTTTTTCCGATTGAGAACCATGGCCTCGGACTTGGAGGTGCTGATTCTCATCCCAGCCGCTTCATACTCAACTGCAAACCGCCCCAGGACATGCTGGAGGTCCTGGCTCGAAGGAGCCAACAAGACTACATCATCTGCGAAAAGCAGAGATGAGATCCAGCGGCTCCCGAACCAGATCCCCTCCGGCCCGTGGCTGCGCCTAGAAATTCTGTCCATAAAAAAAATGAACAGAACCGGTGATGGTGCCGGAGTCCAACATGCACTGGGAACAGGTCTGACTTACTGCCGGAAATGTAAACCAGGCTCCCGCTCCGGTCGTACAGGGACCGTACAGCCCTTAGTAGAGGGCCTCCAACCCCGTACTACCGGAGCACCTCCCACAGAATGCCATGAGGGACACGGTCGAATGCTTTCTCCAAGTCCACAAAACACATGTGGACTGGTTGGGCAAACTCCCATGAACCTTCGAGCACCCTGCGGAGGGTATTGAGCTGGTCCAGTGTTCCACGGCCCGGATGAAAAACGCATTGTTCCTCCTGAATCCGAGGTTCGACTATCGGCCCAATTCTCCTCTTCAGTACCCTGGAATAGACTTTCCCAGGGAGGCTGAGGAGTGTGATCCCCCGATAGTTGGAACACACCCTCTGGTCCCCCTTTTTAAATAGGGGGACCACCACCCCGGTCTGCCAGTCCAGAGGCACTGTCCCCGACTGCCACGCGATGCTGCAGAGGCCTGTCAACCAAGACAGCCCCACAACATCCAGAGACTTGAGGTACTCAGGGGGGATCTCATCCACCCCTGGTGCCTTGGCACTGAGGAGCTTCCAAACTACCTCAGTGACTTTGGCTTTAGTGATGAATGAGTCCACCTCTGAGTCCCCAGCCTCTGCTTCCTCCATGGAAGGCGTGTCAGTGGGATTGAGGAGATCCTCAAAGTATTCCTTGCACTGCTCGACAATATCCCCAGTCGAGGTCAACAGCTCCCCACCTCCACTGTAAACAGTGTTGGTGGGGGACTGCTTCCCCCTCCTGAGGCGCAGGATGGTTTGCCAGAATTTCTTTGCGGCTGACCGGTAGTCCTCCTCCATGGCCTCCCCGAACTTTACCCAGACCCGAGTTTTTGCTTCCGCAACTGCCCATGCTCCCGCACGCTTGGCCTGCCGGTACCGTTCAGCTGCCTAAGAAGTCCCCCGAGCCAACCAGGTTCGATAGGACTCCTTCTTCAGCTTGACAGCATCCCTTACTTCCGGAGTCATTGGGTTCGGGGATTGCCGCCACGACAGGCACCGGAGACCCTCATAATGCGTTTGGGTCTGCCAGGTCTGTCCAGCTTCCTCCACTACCAGCGGATCCAACTCACCAGCAGGTGGTGATCAGTTGACAGCTCAGCCCCTCTCCTCACCCGAGTGTCGGGTGAGTGTCGAGTGTCGGGACATGGCCGGAGGTCAGATGACACGACTACAAAAGTCGATCACTGACCTCCGGCCTAGGGCATCCTGGTGTGCACAGATGGACACCCTTATGCTTGAACATGGTGTTTGTTATGGTCAAACTGTGACGTGGGCGTTGAAGTCCCCCAGTAGAACAATGGAGTCCCCGGGTGGAGCACTCTCAAGTACCCCTCCCAGGGCCTCCAAGAAGGCCGGGTACTCTGCACTGCTGTTCGGCCCAAAAGTCGAGACAACAGTTCGAGACCTATCCCCGACCTGAAGGCGCAGTGAAAAGCGACCCTCTCGTTCACCAGGGTAAATTCCAACACATGGCGGCTGAAATAGGGAACTATAACCAAGCCCACGCCAGCTCGCCACCTCTCACCGCGGGCAACTCCAGAATAGAAGAGAGTCCAGCCTCTCTCAAGGAGTTGGGTTCCAGAGCCCAGACTGTGCGTGGAGGTGAGCCCTTCTATCTCTAGCCAGTACCGCTCAGCCTCCCGCACTAGCTCAGGCTCTTTCCCCCTCAGCCGTACGCTTGGCCTGCCGGTACCATGAAACTGTTTTTTGAAAACAGTTTTTTGAAAACAGTTTCACGCATGTTTGAAAACATGCATGAAACTGTTTTCAAAAAATGAACGAGCTTGAGCGGCTTACATGCACTCACTCAAGTTGACTTTTGAGACACTCGCCTGAAACAGAGTAATGACACTGCATTTGGCACAGTCTCTCCTTGTGAGTTAATTTGTTAAAGGGCAAGGCTGGATTATGTGTGGACCAGATTCCAAAGCATGAATAGGTTTCAAATAGAATAGAATAGAATTACTTTATTGATCCCCGACTGGGAAATGATTTTGTTAAAGCAGCAGTGCGTCCGCAAGAATAAAAGAAAGAAAAGGAAAAAACAAGATATATACAATGTATATACACAGTGCAAACTATACTGTAAACAACAAAAATCTATACAACTGTACAAGAAATAAACAATTTCTATGAATGTGCAATGACAGAACCAACATATACTTATGAATGTGCAATAACAGAGCCAATATATACTTATGAATGTGCAATGACAGAAGCAACATATACTTATGAATGTGCAATAACAGAACCAAAATGTACATATGAGTGTGCAATAATAGAACCACAGGTAATATAAATAGATAAATAGACTTATATAGATAGAACCTAGAATGTGCAGATGTAAGCATGTTAAAAACTAGTAAAAACAGTAGAGATATCAGAGATCTCTCTGTCAAGCAGAGGTGAGAGAGTTGTTGTATGAAGTGATGACTTGTGGCAGGAAAGATTTCCTGTATCTGTTGCTACGACAGCGAAGCTGAAGCAGCCTTTTGGAGAAGGTGCTCCGCTGTCTGACCAGTGTGAGGTGGAGAGGGTGGAGAGGATTATCCATGAAGGATAACTGTTTTTTCAGTGTCCTCCTCTCCACCACAGCATCCAGAGTGTCCTGTTTGCAGCCAATCAGAGCCAGCCTTCCTAATGAGTTTATTGAGTCTGTTGATGTATAGTATAAGTATAGTCTGCTCATCCCCTTCTTGTAAACAGCTTCAGTGTTAGATCTCCAGTCCAGTCTGCACTCAGAAAAATATTTAGGCCTAATATGCCATACTTATGTATTTCAATTACATATGAAATTGCCATCCATTTGAATTACATAGTTTCAATATAAACAAACTATTAAACTTTATGTGATGCATATAAGTCAGTCTAATATAAACAAAGTTCAAGTAAGAATGACATTTATGTTATAATACTAATAAACCCAATGTATTTCAAAAAGACAACCACCAGGTTTATATATTTATTATTAGTAAATCCAATTTGTTTGAAATTCACAACAATCAGGTTCATGTATAATTATTAAATAATCCAATATATTTATTGCTTAAAAAACAGCTTTATGTAGTAAACCGAATTTACTTAAAAATGCATCAACTGTATGTATTTTTATTAATGAATCCAGTGTCCAGATATTTCAAATGTTATGATTTTCATCCATCCAATACATGAAGAAACAAAAGACAATCATTTCTCACACTAACAGTTTATCAGTTCCATGTTCAAACATTTACATATTTGCCACAATTGACTTTTGCGCTAATAAATGTAGATTAATAATATAATAAATGCAAACATTTAAAAGCTTATATAAAAGGTAACTACAGTACCTGTGTTGGGACCCACAGATGAAGTTATTAGGCGTGTTCAAGTTGAACTCCAGCTGACCTCTTGCAACAGCAAGATCTACTGGCGACTGCAGGGGCAGGGATACAAACGCTGCTATGAAGTTGGACCATCTACGTGACGGGAACAGAAAGGGCTAATAAGAGTGGATAGTACAGAAAACACTGGAGTTGAACCTGTGTTGTCTGCATGAAAGACACAGCAGTTAACCACTTCTCTATCAAGGAAGGAGCTGTGGACCAGCGATCGTTATGGGGAAACGTGAGGTCTCTGGGGAATAAGACGGACAAGCTTGCCGTGCTGATAAAGACCCAGAGGGAATATCGTGAGTGCAGTGTGCTGTGTTTTGCAGAGACAGGGCTCCACTCACACATCCCGGACCACAGCGTGGCGGTACCCTGGCTTCAGCACTGTTCTGGGCGGACAGGGACGTGATAAGCAGCGGGAAGAAGAAGGGAGGAGGGATTGCATTGTATGTGAGTGAGAGGTGGTGTAATCCCGGACATGTTCATGTGAAGGAACGTCTCTGTAGCCCGGACATTGAACTGCTGACTGTGGGATGCGGCCCTATTATTTGCCCCGGGAATTAACGTCCGCCATCATTATCGGTGTGTACATTCCTGCTTCGGCTGATGCAGCGGTGGCCTGTGACGTCATCCACTCCGCTGTTGCCCAGGTACAGACACAGCATCCCAGTGCCTTCATAGTCATCGCTGCAGATTTCACGTTTCACTGGACAAAACACTCCCAACATTTCACCAGTATGTTGACTGCCCCACCAGAGACTATAAAACACTGGATTTTTTGTATGCAATTGCTAAGGATGCATACAATCCCACAGCCCTCCCCCAACTTGGCAGATCTGACCACAACCTGGTCTTGCTGAACCCTAAGTATGTCCCTCTTGTTCAGCGGCAGCCTGTCCACACTAGGAGCATGAGGAGGCGGACTCGGGAGGCTGCTGATGCACTACAGGACTGCTTTGATTCGACAGACTGGGATGTTCTCGTTGAGCCACATGGAGAGGACATCGACAACATGACTGACTGCATCACTGAATACATCAGGTTCTGTGAACACACCACCATGCTAACCTGCAGTGTTTCCTCTTGGATTTTTTTAAGGAGTGGCGGAGCGGCACATGTGGTGGTTAGTGATACACGAGCTCCACAGGGGACTGTACTGTCTCCTTTCCTATTCACCTTATACACCACTGACTTTCAGTACAACACCGGGTCGTGTCACCTGCAGAAGTTTTCTGACAACTCGGCTGTTGTTGGGTGTATAGGTGAGGGACAGGAGGAGAAGTACAGGGCACTGGTGGACAACTTTGTGGAGTGGACTGGACTGGACAGAATCACCTGTGGCTGAACATCAGCAAGACCAGAGAGATGGTGATAGATTTCAGGAAGAAGAGGAGCACAACTCCCCTACCACTGTGCATTCTGGGAAGGGATGTGGAGGCAGTGGAGGATTACAAGTACCTTGGTGTTACCATCAACCACAGACTGGACCGGAGATCTAACACTGAAGCTGTGTACAAGAAGCGGGTGAGCAGACTTTACTTCCTGAGGAAGCTGAGATCTTTTAATGTGTGCAACAAGATGTCGGAGATCTTTTATCAGTCTGTGGTGGCCAGTGTACTTTTCTTTGCTGTGGTTTGTTGGGGGAGCAGCATTGGAGCCAGCGGAACCAACAGACTCAATAAAATCATGAGGAAGGCTAGCTCTGTGATCAGTGGCGTATCCAGGACATTTTTCCTGGGGTGGCCAAGATGGGACACAAAGCTAGTGTGGGGTGGCCATGGCATAGCGAAGTTTAATGCCACGTACGCAGCCGACCGCGGTTGAAATTTAAAGAATAGATTGTTTATGTTTAAATGTTGGGTTTGCTGTGTATTAGCAAAATAAATAGCATACACTTTGTGCAAAATTGGACCATCCTTTTTAAAGGAAATCATGTATGAGAGTACTTCAGGTAACTGTTCATGAATGACACATCTGGACAAAACAGAACTTGACATACCATGCTTAGCAGGTGGAGCTCCAGACACTGCTGGATCACACTCATCTCTCACTATCTCCTGATCCTCTGGGTGTGGCTGGTCAGCTGTGGGAATACACAGATATCTGTGAAGTCTGAGTCATCAATAGGTTGAAGGTTCTGCCACAAACACACACATGTATATATACACATATATATATATATATTTTTTACACTCACACATTCATACATATGTACAAACATACATAGATATGTGTGTGTGTGTGTGTGTGTGTGTGTGTGTGTGTGTTTATGTATTATGCACATTTTATTATTGTTCTTCTGCTTTTACAACTGTTTTAACTATTGTTCTAGTGGAGTGATGTTTCAGACAGTTGACTGGCAGACTGACAGACTGACTGGAGTCAGGGGTGGATTTAGTCATTTGGGGGCCCAAGGCAAACCCAGTCATTGGGGCCCTCCACGTCCTCGTACTGCACTGACAAAAGTTTCATTCTCACCTCAACGCAAGGTCTTCAATGCGGGCAGCAGCAAGTAGGTTCAGCCTGGATATTGTTGTATCTTGTGTTACTACTACTAAAATTGAATATTGATATTATCTGTTTCCCACCTTGTTTAGTCATTGTTGATAATTATTGTGAGAAATAATTAACGTGATCAGTGTCTTCACATAGATGAGTATCATTAATCATTAATAATCATATATAAAATGTAAGGAGGTGAACTAATGTAGAGAGCCAGCAGAGGTTTCCTCATTATTTTAAGCAATGGTCAAGGCCCCCCCTCTGGCCCACCCCCCCCAGTTTCATTGGACGGAAGAATGCGAGGCTGCTTTCCAAGGTTTGAAGCAGAAACTTACCACAGCCCCAGTCCTGGCATACCCAGATTACAACCTACCCTTCTTGTTACAGACTGATGCATCCGGGGAAGGACTTGGTGCAGTTCTCGCTCAGATCTAAGATGGGAAGGAGCGTGTTATCTCGTATGCCAGCAGAGGTTTGCATCCATCTGAAACGCGTTACCCTGCACACAAGCTGGAGTTTTTGGCTCTCAAGTGGGCGGCAACAGAGAAGTTTTATGACCATCTGTATGGGCACAAATTCTCTGTCATGACGGATAACAATCCACTAAAATATGTGATGACGAGAGTAAAATTGGATGCAACTGGCCAGCGCTGGGTGTCCCACCTGTCGATGCTTGACTTTGATATCCAATACCGGCAAGGGAAATGCAATGCCAACGCAGACGCTTTGTCCAGGCTATCCAGCCAGGATGTCGCACAAGCCCTGCAGACCTTCCCACAGCGAGTTAAAGGGACACTTCACCGATTTGCATTGAGCTTTGTATCTTCAGGAAAACAGTCATGTTTTTGAAAGGTCGTGCATCATTCCCTCAGTTTGCCCTGAGACAGGAGAACTAGAGATTTCAGTGTTGGACTTCCTGCTTTCAATGATGTAAAAATCGTCATTTTACGTCATTGAAAGCAGGAAGTCCTATATCTGTGTTGAGAGGGAAGACTACAAACGCTTCGCTCATTTTTCCAAGGGTGGGGGCTAGAGGTGGGACCCACTCACGCTACAGACCTATCACAGACCAATGGGCGGGACTTCACTTGCAGAACGAAAATACATAGCTGCCATCTTTGTTAGCCGCTAAGCGAACAGACACTGTGGAGCCAGGTTTGACCCACGATGGCAGAAGATATGCAATATGATATTTCAGACAACGAAGAGAGTGATTTCGAGAGCGTGATGCTCGAGTCAGATGTTCGCGGCTACCTGTACGAGCCACAATACAGCGACGAGCAGCTGAGGGAGATGGAGGCGGCAGGTCTTCTGCCTCAGCTGCGGCGGCTGCTGCAGCCGCGGCAGAAGACCTGCCTGTCCCGGACGAGGAGCCCGGACTGGCTCGAGCAGGGGCGGACTGGCGGTGCCACCGGTGCTCTCGCTGTGCGCCTATGGACACCGAACTGGACTCTGTTTGCTGCAGTGAATTCCAGAGATGCCAGTTTCTTCGCGACGAAATATCTACAGCGGACGGAGATATGTGTGGTGTGCCGGATTAGTGGGAGTGGCTTGCAGAGCTGTGCATTGTGGTGCATTGTGGGAGTTGTTGTCTTTCATACAAATGCGCCCTAAAGTCACTTTCTGCCTTTTCTCAGTCAAATAAGCACAAAATTCAAAAATGATGTTACATTTTGACTACAAATATGACCCTCTTTCAATAAAGATCAATGTTCCCACCAGTGAAATGCTTCTTTAAGTACGGGAGCAGCAAGAGGAAGTCTCCGAGTTTGGATGAGGCAGAGGATAACACTGAGGCAGAGAATAACACTGCACGAGTACAGACAGATGGGCCTCAAACAGCACAATCATGCGATCCTGATCCACTAACTGAGTCATATGATGGTATTGGGACGGACTCGCTGCCTGCAATGACAAAGCAGCAGGTCAGGATTGGCCAAAGAGATGACCCTGTGGTTGGACCAGTTCTGCACCATCGGTCCCTGAACACCAAGGCGAAGAGAAGGGACAGTGTGGAGGGTGGGGGACAGGTGTGCGTTCTCCTGAGGGAATGGAAGAGGTTGGTGGTCAAGGACGGCATCCTCTACCGCAAAGTCAAAGATGGGCAAAGAAAGTCAATTGAACAGTTGGTGCTGCCTGAGAAACTATGAATGTTCGCCAAGACAGCCCTCCATGACGATTCAGGACATTTAGGTTTTGACCGCACATTCGCACTGATGAGGGAGCGCTTTTACTGGCCCGAGATGTTCCATGATATCAAGGCATGGTGTGAACAGTGTGAGAGGTGCTGCCTCAGGAAGACTCCCACAGCATGTCTTAGAGCCCCCCTGGTCAGTATCCACACAAGTGCACCAATGGAACTAGTCTGTATAGACTTTCTGACGTTAGAGAGGTCCAGAGGTGGGATCGAGAATGTGCTGGTTGTAACTGATCACTTCTCTCGTTTTGCACAAGCTTACCCGACCAAGGATCAGAAGGCGCGCACAGTGGCAAAGGTGCTGTGGAGGAACTTCCTCTGCCATTTTGGGTTTCCGGCTAAACTTCACGCGGATCAAGGTCGCAACTTTGAGAGCGCTATAGTGAAGGAGCTGTGCAAGATCACCGGAATCACAAAGTCCCACACAAGCTCATATCATCCGCAGGGAAATGGAACAACAGAAAAATTTAATAGGACCCTGATGGATATGTTGGGTACACTGGATCCACGAGAGAAGTCCCGTTGGCATGAACACGTGGACGCAATGACACATGCTTATAACTGTATGCGCCATGACTCGACGGGATATACACCGTACTTTCTAATGTATGGCAGACATCACAGGCTGCCTATTGACCTTGTCTTAGGGCAGTCACATTCACTCGCTCCTTCATACCCATGCGCTTACTCACGCGCAGACACACGCACACACACGACACAGTCACTCGCTCATTCACAGTCACGCACGTACCCAAACGTAGACACACATGCACACAGTCTCATTCACTCGCTCATTTACACCGACACGTAGACACACACTCACACACACACAAACACACACACACACACACACACACACACACACACACACACACACACACCTGGTATCTACTGGTTATGTTATTACTGGTTACTGGAAAAGACCATGGGAGAAGTTTTATGGCAGTGTGACATATTTTGTATTGTAAGCGACAACCTCTTGTCCTTTTCTGAAAGGTGAAGATTTGAGATAAAGACTGCTCAACCCAGATCCTGTGCTTCCTGGCCTGGTTCTTCTCTCCGTCTTCCACAGTACAAACGGAACAAAATACACAACGCAGAGACTTTATAGGGAGACCGAGGGCCTTGACCTATCTGTGCTAGAGGCAGCTGACATCAAGGGTTACATAACTAAAGGCAAACTGAGCAAATTTGTTAGAGTGTATGAAACTGGTAGCCCTTCGTATGACTCAGTACCCATGAAGTAGCTCTCAGTTTCAAAAAGGTTGGTGACCCCTGAGCTAGATAGTCCTTAGAAGAGACGAAATTCCAACACTACTAGAACGGCTGTAAGTCATTTTGTCCGCTAGATTTTAAACTCTATAATCTCTCATGTAAATACCCAACTGAGTGATGAATGCATTCATTGTGTCATGATATCTCTCTATAAAAGCAAGGAATCTCTGTCTGTCTGTGTGTATGTGTGTGTATGTGTGTGTGTCAAATATCTCTGCGGATCAGACTGACCTGAGAGTTTCAACATGGCTGCTGCTTGGTTCAATGGTGTGCCATGCGGATTTGTTTGGATTACAATGATACCGTTAATGAATTATTTC
>CAEMYA010000425.1:475227-492812 GCA_903131615.1 Diplodus sargus | reverse complement strand
CAGATTCCGTCTCTTTCCATTCGTTCAAAGCTCAGATCCTTACCGGCTGCCCATCGGGTGCTGTAGACCATCAGTCCTGCGTACCTTTTGTGGCGATCGCGGCAGTTAGTAAGACAGTGTCCACTTACTTCTTCTAAAGTTTTTAGCCGCAAGCCATCCTCTGTTGCTCCTCGCTTCCGGTGCTGTGTTCCCTCTTAAAAGCCCCGGGTGGAACTCGGCAGCGCATCGGTTCCGCCCACTTTCAGTCTTGTGTGCTTTTGTGACTTCTTGTGATTATGTCAATCCATTCATTCTAGTTTGACTTGACAATATTCATATCATCGCACATAGTAAACAGTAATTATTGCATATATTTATACAAGATTTTAATAGAGAAAACTCAGAACAAGAAAATTAACTATTAAAAGTAACTTATTTGATTATGAAACATTTTATTTTAACACTTAATATATAATAAAATCAATAATGATAATCGAAAAAGCTGGAAACGAGTAGATCTAAAACTAAAACAAAGAGCCGTTGTGATCACTGGTCACAGTCTACAGATTACCTGCGCTCTCCTCGCACAGTTACCACACAGGGGCTTGTGGCATTTCAAGTGTTCGACGTTTGGTTCCGTTTGCAACTCTTTCGGACCGGCACTGTCCATGTCTGCTGCTGCTGCTGCTGCTTCCGCTGCTGCCCACCTTGTGCCGACTGCCGCGGCCGCTTTCCCCTCCATGTATTCTGCCCTCAGCTCCTCTGCCAGCTGCTGCAGGACTTTCCTCCGGGCTCTCCTGCTGCTGGTGCTCCTTGAATAGCTAAGATGCGGGCATTGTTCCCAGCCAGGTCGAGGATGTTATAGAAGACCGCCACCGGCCATCTTCCGTACCGCCTTTAACGGAGTACGCCCTGGCATCTGGTCCGGGACGTCCACGCCATCCTTCGTGTTTTTGGAGTAAATCACAGACTGGTGTTGCCTTCGCCCCACTAAAGCTGCCCACAGCTGTGTGCACGGTGCTCAGGATGCAGACATCCTTCCTCGGCTTTCCCCTGGTACACAGTCTGAGTCGCAACAGCTCCGCTTGCTGTTTCACGGAGGGGGAACTCCCGTTTTTGTTTGCCCATGGTGCCAACCAGGCTGTATAATACAACTATATAATAATTAACTTACAAGTAAATTCGCAAAGAAGCGCAGCTGGAGTCCGCTGAGAAAGTTAGAGACTCGAGAGACAATGAAAGCAGTAAACCGCGTGAAATTATGTGTGGTCAATATGACCACTTATGGCTGAAATAGGTAAATCATACATTTTCTTTGTGTTTTGTGTAATTTATATAAAAAGCCTTCTAAATTCGAATACAGCTACTTTAAGGAAAAGTGAGGTAAGTTGACAGCAGAAACGTTACTGCATTTTTTCATTCAACAAAGTTATTGCACATATAAACATATACATTTGAAAACGGTCAATGACCGTCTCGGCCGTTCTAGTGTTAAAATCCTTCTTGAGGATTATTATTTAACAAAGGAATCATCTCAACGCTTTTACTGTAATTGATAAGAACATTAATCAATATTTAATATAGTTTACCATTCTGACCGCTTTAATACTCACATCTTTGTGATGAAAAGCGTCACTCGTGTCACTCTCCACTTCATCTCCTCCTCGCTGACACTGACAGCAGCTTCTGGCTCTTGCTGTTGTCGAGTATCTACGGCTACATTCGGTGTAACTCGAAAAAAGGTTGACACTTTTGGTAGTTTTGATGAAAAAAACTGTTTGCTTTCCTCCTCTTCTCCGCTCCACTAGTGTAACTCCGCTTAATTTTTCTCAACTCAAAACCTCTCAAAACCGCGCCAACGAGTTTGTTTTTCTACCGTCTTCCTGAATCAAGCCTGCACATGCGCAGTAACATGGAATAGTCCATTGCATGAGAAGGGAGGGGGAGCAATCGCAGTCATGATAGATTAAGCATTTTTATGTATTTTTAAGCGCACGAATTAAGACTAAAACAATAGTAATTGCTTTCAGTCGAAGACAACTTTATTAAATCAGTTTTTATGAGATAATGAGTTTAAGTGATTATGAGTTTGGGGGCCCCTGGAAATCTCAGGGCCCAAGGCAATTGTCGGTGTTTGCCTAATGGTAAGTCCGCCCCTGACTGGAGTGACAAACAACTTGAATCTACATGAGTCTACATGGTAAACTCCATCTATTCAAGTGTAACCTTTAAGAAGGTACAGAGTACGCAGGGCCTTAAATGAAGAGGCCACAACAGCCAGTGTGGGTCATACATGCCATTTATTTTATTACAACTAAAACTTTAAGAACACAGGCGAGAAGAAACAAGAGGACAGACAGTCACTCATACTACGGCTGGGACACCAGCCACTCACTGCTAGGACACTGGGATTATACTAAGTATTCAAAAGAAATATAAACCCAACACACTTCAAATAAAACACCACATTACAATGTGCAACCACAAACCATATCACCATCTAAAGTGAACTCCCAGCATCAACCACACTGGTGAATGGAGGACCTCGCAAGCCGCAGCACTAGTGACAAAAGGAGACAGAATGTTAAAACTCTAAAACAATTCCAATCCTATATTAAACAAAAACAATAAAATCAATAAAGCTAAAATAAATAATACTAAACTAAAATAAACGGCAGTCAGTGCTTTGCCTAAAAACAAACAAAAGCAATGTTAGTTTATTTTAGAACACAAGAGGTTTAAAAGCTGTATGTTTTACACACCTCTGTGCTGGCAGTCAAGTTAGTCCTAAAAGCAAGTTTGGCAGACCAACAATTAAAATCATTAAAATACAAATACCTCACGGTGCAAGCACCCCTACTATACCCTAACAATTAAAATGCTAACATGAGTATAAAACAATGTTAAAAGTCCGTCCTACCAGAGCCAGAGGGAATCAAACAGTCACAGCCCTGGCGTGCACAAAGGATTTGAAGAGTGACTGCTGCAGTCACATATGCTGCCAATCAGTCCCTCCTCCAATTCCTGTCACTTGATTGGTCTCTGCTCTTTGGGTCCTAGTGACCTCGTGCTACACAAGCATGACCTACCATCCTGTGCACGGGGAGCTGACTGCTCATGGTCACTACTGCTGTACCGAGGCTGCTGACTGGACCGGGCCTGTTCACTGCTGCTGGTCGAAGCTGCGGCTGGCTCTGACTCTTTCCTTTTTGCAGAAGAAGAAGAAGCTCTGAATATCTCTGCTTCTCTTCATAGATATTCTCTTAATAACCCTGGGGGAAATGTAATTCAGTCACTCAATCAATCAGTCAGTCAATTCACTTTGAAGTAATAGCTATAACTACAAACATCAAGCATGATCATTGTGAAATTGGGTTAGAATCAGTGTGCAAAATACAGGTGTTTGTGGGGCGCTGGAACCCCTTAAATAACAGCTTTGACTCCATCAAAATGTCAAAAAGAAAGGAGGTGTCAACAATGTGCCCAGTTATGTCTATTTATAGTATCTACAAAGGTTTATTTTTACATAACTACCGACATCTTCGATCACTTATTATAACACACATTGCATCTCAAGCATTTGTGGCATTTGAATGCAATTTTCTCTGCCTCTGCCTATTTAAACGTCTAAAAATATGTGAACTGTGAAGATGATCCAAACAAAAAGTCCTTTATCTTGAGGAGGAAAATACACATTTGAAGTGGCATATGGAAAGAGCCCTTTGACTACCAGACCTAAATGGTGATTTCTGTCTGTCTCCTGCACCCTGTGGATACACATTTGTCTTCAGTCTTCAGTCCAGAAAGCAGCCTTTCATATTTCATGGCGGTATGCAAACAACAATAATTAAAAAAAACGCTAATGTTAAATGCTTCACTTGATTTGCATGCTGCTAAGCTAGCTAGCGCAGTGTAGTTTGTCTTTTAGCTGCTACTTAGTGCTAGATAAAGTTTTCCTGCACATTCAGAGGGAAATACAACCTAACTGAACATTAAAATACCTCTCAATAGACAGATTTCAGCGTGTTTATTCAGCAGTTGACATCACTGTGACCGTCCTCCTGTTTCATTAATGACCGGACCAGTAGCAGCAGCAGATGCAGCGTGCCCATGGCTCACCTATCAGTCAGCTCTCACAACCTCAGTACGACCATTACTGTGTTAATTAAAAGTGTAAAACTGGCCCTAAATCAGCTGATCAGCTGTCATCATTGATTGACAGCATTTCTCTCAAAGCTCTCAAGTCTTACGCATTGGGCATAAGACACATGCATTTCAACCCATTCACACGCTCACACGCCAAACCTTGTATTTCTCACGCAGAGAAATTACCAGGATAATGCCCACCAAGTTGTGCCGCTATTTTTAAAAAAACGGTAGGAATCAAGTGGGTTCCCTTAGAGTTCAGAAGGCGCCTGCCACACACCAGCCAACCAAATAAAAACAATGTAGCTACCGAACAGCCAATCAAAAAATTGCTGTATCCGGGTAAGGTTTACATATTCAGAGTCAGAACAGAATCAGAAATCCTTTAATGTCCCGCAGACGGGGAAATTTGTTTGTGGCAACAGCAGAATATTACAAGACAGAGCAATAGCAAAATAGACAAGATCATTAAAAAGGAAAGAAAAATAGAATCCGCGTATGGACATATTTACATGAATAGCGCAAAAAAGTGAGCAACACATTTTTATACACAGATTTTAAATATAGATAATAAATATGGGTGTTGAAATGAGTTTGTACAGGCTTATTGCACAGTGCAGAGTACAGGGTGAGGTCTACAGGGAGCAGTGCTGGTTGTACAATCTAACAGCAGCAGGAAGGAAGGACCTGCGATACCTATCCTTCACACACTTAGGGTGTATCAGTCTGTTGCTGAAGGAGCTGCCCAGTGCTGTGAGAGTGTCCTGCAGGGGGTGGGACTCCTGCATCAGCAGCGATGACAGCTTGTCCATCATCCTGCTCTCTCCCACCACCTGCACTGAGTCAAGAGGGCATCCCAGGATGGAGCTGGCCTTCTTGATAAGTTTATCAAGTCTCCTCCTTTCTGCCTGCTGCCGAGATGTTGCTGCTCCAGCAGACTACTCCATAGAAAATGGCTGATGCCACCACAGAGTCATAGAAAGAAGTCAGGAGTGCCCCCTGCACTCCAAAGGACCTGAGCTTCCTCAGCAGATACAGTCTGCTCTGACCTTTCTTGTATGTGGCTGCAGTGTGATCAGTCCAGTCCAGTTTATTGTTCAGGTGAACTCCCAGGTACTTGTAAGATGTCACCATCTCAATGTCCCTTCCCAGGATGTTCACCTGTGTGCAGGGTTGTTTGTGCCTCCAGAAATCCACTACCAGCTCTTTGGTTTTCCAGGCGCTGAGCTGGAGGTGGTTCTGCTGGCACCAGTCCACAAAGTCCTGAATAAGTTATCTGTAGGCTCTGTCGTTCCCGTCCCTGATGAGGCCGACGATAGCAGAGTCGTCAGAGAACTTTTGTAGATGGCAGTGAGGGGATTTGTGGTAAAAGTCTGCGATGTACAGGGTGAACAGGAAAGGGGCCAGGACCGTTCCCTGTGGGGCCCCTGTGGGGCCCCTGTGCTGCAGATTATCGTGTCCGACATGTAGTCCCAAATCCTCACACACTGTGGCCGGTTAGTGAGGTAATCTAGGATCCAGGATGTGAGGTGTTGGGTCACCCCTGCCAGTTTCAGCTTGTCCCCCACGAGTGCAGGCTGAATGGTGTTAAAGGCACTGGAGAAATCAAAGAACATGATCCTCACAGTGCTTCCAGACTTATCCGGATGAGACAGTGATCTGTCCAGGAGGAAGATGATGGTGTCGTCCACTCCGATGCAAGGCTGATAAGCAAACTGGAGAGGGTCCATAAAAGGACCCACCAGAGGGCGGAGATGGACGAGGACCAGCCGCTTGAGGGTCTTCATCAGGTGTGAAGTAAGAGCAACTAGTCTGTAGTTGTTGTAGTTTAGGGTGAGGGATCTTTGATACAGGTACCACACAGGATGTTTTCCACAGCAGTGGCACTTTTCCCAGCTTCAGGCTCATGTTGTAGATGTACTCTACAATCCTGCACAGCTGGTCTGCACAGGACTTGAGGAGCCTGGAGCTGATCCCATCTGGACCCTTAGCCTTCTTCACCTTCATCTTCCTCAAATCATTTCTCACCTGGAGAGATGAGAGGGACAGAGTGGAGCAGGGGTGCTGAGTGTCAGATGTGGGGGAGGGTGAATGTCGGGGGGGCAGTGGGGTGAGTCTTGCAACATGAAAGCCGTGGAAAGGGAGCTAAAGGTGAGAATGGGGCAGTAAACAGGGGGGATGGAAGAGGTGGTGGGGGGCAGCACAGATGGCTGGGCCGGGGGAGGGGTGGGTGTCTGATCAAACCTATTGAAAAATAGGTTCATGTCGTTCACCCACGCCTGATCCTGGGAGTCTGGAGTCCTCTGCCCTGAGATTGTTTTAAGGCTTTTCCAGACTCCACTGACGTTTCTCTGCTGCAGCTGGTTCTCCATCTTCCTCCTGTAGCTGTTCTTCCCCTCTCTGATTTTCTTCCTCAGCTCCTTCTGCACAGCCTTCAGCTCCTCCGTGTTTCCTGATCTAAAGGCCCTCTTTTTCTCCTTAAGGAGAGCCTTTATGTCAGGATTAATCCAAGGTTTGCTGTTTGAAAAACACCGTACAGTCCTGGTGGGTACAGTGTTATCCACACAGAAGTTAATGTAGTCCGTTTTGCAGTCTGTTAAGCTGTCGATGTCCTCCCCATGAGAAACACACAGTTGTTCCCACACGGTTGAGTCAAAGCAGTCCCTCAGAGCCTCCTCCCGAATTCCCGATTCAGCTGCTCACTGAAGTAGCGACAGAAGAGCACAGCTGTCACATCGATCCATGTCTCGCCGAAGTAGCTACAGATTGATTGACATGGGAGAAGATCATATCCTATAAGTACAGTAAGTCACCTCATCATTGATTTCCGTTGCTGGGGAATATTGTGTCCAGGCAGCTGGTAATCAGTAATGTTAGCTAACAGTTTGACCAGAGTGTGTGAACTAGCCTAGCTCGCCAGTTGAATCCCTGCTAATTTCAGCATCTATTTTGACACTTAGGTAATATTTTTAAGTCTCACATAAGGAGATAAACCTGTATGCTCATTGACCTCAAATACACTTTTTTGGGAAGATTGTTGTTATGAGTTGGATGATATCTCTGATGTGATGGAAAAGGCATAAAATATATGTAGGCATACAATGTATATGTAGTCTATGGGTAAAATAGCTTGCTTGCATAGAGGAATACCTTCAACTACTTCTTACTTATTGTGCATATTGTGCTGAATCTATGCGCACCTACTGTTTGTCTAGTTTTGAGTTAAAGTGCTGATTGCCAAGTCAAATTCCTGTGTCTCGACCTGATGCGTCTGGTGAATAAAAAGTACCTACCTGTACTTCATTTGCTTTATCTCTTTCTGTTCTCTGTCTGGTAGGAGAAAAACTAAATGTTGGCTTCACCACCAGAGCTACCATCAACAGGCTCCTAGAGGCTGGAGACACCACACCTCAGGAGGTGCAGCTCGGCCTCAAAACCTGCCACCAACACCTACAATAAACAACATTAATAACCATTATCTCTCTCACACACACTCACACTAAGAAATGCTAAATAAATATTTTTAGCATAATCTTTCTGGTGACATTGCTGATGATGCTGGTCACCAGCATCCCATGCTGGCAGGGAGCACCTGTGCCTGAATCCTGATCAATCAGCATCTTGAATTGCCCCACCTGTCAGGTGGATGGCTAATCTTATTGGATTTTACCAAATGTGTGCTCAAAATCTGAAAGAAGTAATTATTTTGTGTACATACAAAAGAAAAAACTTCATAACATTGTTTACTTCAACTCGTGAGAGAAATGGGAGCAAAAGTGTTGCATTTATATTTTTGTATATTTTGTGCAGTATTTACAATTTGTTTCAGGTGCCCTCAAATGACCCCAAAATCTTGCAGGTTTAGAGCTTGTGTTCAATAAACTTGGTATACTGTGACAACATCACTGACTCTGTGTCCTGTATTGGACTTTCACAGTCAAACCTCAGTCCTCCTCATACGCAATATGAAATAAGTTGTTGACACACCCCATGCTGGTGACCAGCATACCAGCACCAAAACACAACATATGCTGGTCTTGCTGGTCATGGATTAAATTTACGCCGGAATATCCCTTTAAGTCAGTGAAAGCAATTTGACTTTGCATTATGGGCTCTAAATATACATTATTCCTTTTCCTGCAATGCATTTATGGGATTTATTCATCAATATGTTGCGCATTCCTTGTTAATGTGAACTAATAAACATGAAATCAATATCTAAATTATCTTACTTGTCTTCCATATCTCCTTTGACTTACAGATGTCTTCCACTCCCAGAAAGGTGGTGACATTTGGGAAACGCTCCAACTCTATGCGCAGGAATCCCAAAGCAGAGGTGACCAAAAAGGGATGGCTGTACAAGCAGGTAAAACTGTTTTTAATGAAAACACTATTAAAGAACTCTATGGACTTTACATCAGTCTAATAGCAGCAAGCAGAAGGAGATTCGTATCAAAGAAACAAATTATTTGATGTGTGCAAAATATTTGGTTTTCAAACTTCATTGTGTTTTTCAACAAATAAAGTGACAAGTACAGCAAATTCATCAAGCATCTGCATCCTTATGACCAAGCACTCTGTTCCTTAATTCCTATCCTTATTAGGTCTAAATGGTCACTTTAGTTCTTCCCAGAGGATTTAATATGGTTGAATTGGTCAATAAAAGGTTGCCTAATTCTGTCTTGTTTGTTTAGAGAGTGTGGAAGCATGTTGCTGCCACACACACACAAAAAAACAGTATCATGTCATAATGTAAAAACTAAATTTCTCAGTTTGTTGTTATAATGTGATAATTTATAATGTGCAAAAGGGAAAGTTATATTGTACAAATATGACTTTTATTATACAAACATAATAATTGTTTTTCATGATATCTCATTTACAAAATTTGATTGAGACAGGGCGAGATTTTGCTTTTATTGAACACAGTAGATGACATTGTGATCATTATGTGCACAGTAAAATGTATGGGGCTGAACAGAGGAAAGAAGTCCTCCTTCCTCTGGAGAAGGCGTCATTTCTCAATGATCAGCTGGAAGCATCCATACAAGCAACCCAACACACCCACTGACAGTTCAATCTTTCTACATAGAGACTGCCTTTGATAGTTATCAAAAATCAATAAAAATGATGAAAACAACTCTGTTTTACTTCATATGATGAAAATGTTCTATTTAACTACAGGAGGAGGAGTTGCTGCACTTTGTCCCTTAGTGCTTTATTTGGGGGTGGATCTCAGTCCTCTGATTGTGATTAATAGGGGATGGGGTGTGGGTGGGTGAAATTATTCATCTTTGATGAGGAAGAATCAGTGGCCATCTTTTTGCCGGCTGAAGCAGCACACAGCTTTAGTGTTGTTGCTGGTTTTCGACCGAGCCCGCTTTGCTGCCAAATGTTGGAGCAGCAGAAAGCGTTTTGCAGTAACAAAATGGGCCCTTGATCTGAAGTCAATGTCAAAGTGTTTTACCTGCTATATAAAGGGCTCAGTTTTCATATAGTAAGATGCACCTTCATAGGCAGGTTCACAACACATGTACACCGTGCTTTAATGATTAGAGAGGCTGCTTTCAGACATTTAAAGGCTCCTTTCCATCCACATAGTAGATTAGATTAGATTAGATTTCATTCAACTTTATTGTCATTGTGCACAGTAGAAGTACAGAGACAACAAAATACAGTTAGCATCAAACCAGAAGTGCAAAAAGCAGTAAAGTGCAAAGTATAGGGGAGAATGGGGATGGTTCTAACATAGGTTAGTTGTATCACTTCCAATTTCTCCAATCAGGAACAAGTTACAAATCACCTGATTCACTCTGCACATGCTCAATCTAGTCCTTATTCCACATGTGAGAAAGTAGCACTGTGTGGCAGACATTGGCAATTTCAGAGGGAAAAAAAATCATTTTGAGGTACAAAAGTGTTTTTGTTTGTTTTTCACTTCATTTATTTTTGTCATAGCCTTGCCTGCTTTGTAGTTAAACGCATCAAACTTAAATCATAGTTTTTGTGTGCCTATGTAGATATCTTTCACGCAAGTCCTTTGTGCTAATGTTTTAGCTGTTTGCTGTAAGGTAAGCTAGTTCATGAGTATAAGAGTCTGGGTTATTTGTAACAACATGAGTATGGGTTAGTTTGTTCATTTTTAGTTGTATTTGTATTTATCTGTTTTCTTTGAATTTCGGCATGCCTAGGTTTTTGAAGAAAGAGACTGCCAGTGGGGTGCCTCTCAGCATTTTGGAGAGAGCATCAAATGATGTAAAAAAGCAGGGAAAGTCAATCAGATCTGTGGCAAAATTATATGGCATATGTCACACTGTAAAGATTTTGTAAAGAGAGACAGAAGTAAGAAAAGAAGGGATCAAGCGAACTTCCACGTGTAGGCTACCACAGTGGAAAGAAGGTCTTCACTGATAAACAGGAGAAAGAACTGACAGAACATCTGATGAGGGCTGCTGATGCATATTATCTGGACCACACAGTTGTTAAAGATGGCCCTGGAAGAGGAGCAGAGAAGAAGGTCTGGCAAGGTGAAACGAAAAATGAGCTTGCCAAAGAAAGATCTGGACAAGAAACAAGACAAATCAACTTGTACAAACCAGCAACAATCTAGGCTGTCTAAGAAATCATCAGGAAAGAAAAAATAGAAAATGCATAACATTGAGCCACAGGACACAGATTTGTCGGATGCTGATGAGAATTTCCTGTACAGTGTTCTGTGCATGGAACACTTCAATAACTCAAAGCCAAAAGAAGCTTGGGTTCAGTGAATAACCTGTAGTCTGTGGGCCCACGAAGCCTGCACTTCTGGAGTGCCTACATCAATCACCACTCTGACTCTGATAGAGACGCACACACACACACACACGCACACTAATGTTCAGTTGTGGTAGCTGGTGGACATTTTGTTCAGTTGGATTATTTTGTTCAAATGTTAGTGTAAGACCTGTAGGCTACTCTGTGGGTCTATGCGGCCTGCCGTATGTCTGTCACCACTGTGACTGAAGGTGCAAGACAAACAAGCAGAAATACAGACACACACATACACACCTATATTAAGTTGGTGCACATTTGCACATTTTGTTCAGTTTTATTATGATGTTCAAATGTCTGTCACAACTATGACTGACAGTAACTAACATACAGTCTATAATTCCTAAGGACCGCTATGTGTCACACATCACAAACATGGCATTGCTGCTAGCACTTCTCTCAGATTTGGTCAGCAAAGTTGACAGTGGCCTCTTAATTCATAGCTGATTAGCTGGGCTTATTGAAAATGGCCAATGTGTTCAGAAAAAGTTGTGAAGCAGGAGTTGCACACAGTATGTGTCTTGTTCAGCTTGTGCTTCCTAGCAAGAATACAAAACTCGAATGTCTTTTTTCAAAGTACTTTTATAAAAATAAAGCTTTTTTAATTTGCCGCCGTTGTTTGTTCACACAGAACCAAGCATCTCCGGCATGAAGATGGACCGGTGTGTAATTCACTGCGGCTCCTACAGAGGAGTGACGATACACGTCATGACTCGGTGTCTTTTTTTTCAAGGTGTTTCCCCCAGTGTCTTCCTGTTAATCTAAACATGTACGTTTTTCTAATCATATGGATGCTGTTGTAATGTGTTGTGATTGCGATCTTGACCCACTAAACGCATTCAAACGGCCGTGTGAATGGGGCTAGTGAGTGTTAGTCCTACAGTTTCTATTAGAACCCAATTTGCATTGTTACTCGTTTCGTTTCGTTTTCTTCCGCATTCTCCATCAGGGTCGCAGGCGATGTTATTGCCTTATCCCCCCCTTTTTCAGGGGGTAGCAGGGGTTACTGGGGCCAAATCCAGTGACTCTATGGGCGTAGGCCAGGGTACTCCCTGAATGAGTCGCCAGCTCATCGCAGGGCCCTCACTGATGGCAGTGGCTGCCACACAAGGTGCCAACTGCACATCAGGAGCAGTTTTGGGGTTCAGTATCTTGCTCAAGGATACTTCGGCATGTAGCTCAGTCCCGCCCCGGGACCAGCGACCTTCCAATCACTGGTCCACCAGCTCTACCCACTCAGCTACAGCCGCCCCGCATTGTTACTCATTTAATCAAAAAATCATAAACAATAAATAAGTAAAGTTTAATAAACATAAATCAATAAACAATAAATCTATTCACAACTTATTTTGATTAAAAAAAAAGCATTGTTACTCATTTAATCAAAATAAGTTGTGAATAGATTTATTGTCCCATAAACAAGCAGATCCAACAGGATTGCATGGCTAAAAGACAACAAAACGGTGACCCAGTGTTACTGATGATGCCATTGCATTTGCATGTCTACGCACAGTACTTTGTGCGTACTATCAAATCAAATCAATATCAAATTACACTTGCCAAATTTATATTAATACAGATATCAGAAACAGAAATACTGCAAATGTTGAACAGCTGAACTATATGTGCATGGAAAGCGAGCTGTATAAGGCCCCTTCCCAGAACAGCCTCTTGCCAATGCCATTTAGCCCTACCAGTGTGTTTCCTGACCTGAGACAACCTGATTCTTGTTAGGATAGAGGGGTAAGGTGAAGTATTAGGGCTCCATGCCCCCAAAATGATTATTTTCAGATGCACATTTTAAACCAAGAGCTTATTAGTACTCTGCTGTTGAAATTTATCATAGTCCTTTTTCTTTAATATGGGTGTAGAACAACTGTGAAAATGTGCTAATGTCTTGGAAGCTAACTAGCTTGCTTGCTAACATTACATTGCTATTGCTGATTTGTGCAAGCCAGTCCCACATTTTAATATATTTCAATGTTGCATCCTCCTCTTTGATGGCATGACGCCATATTCTGATTAATTTAATGACTTGATTACTAGTATGTGATTGTCATCTGGTCAAAATGTAACACCATTGACATATACTGATAACGTATGAGGGTCTTGATGAGTTGTCCCATTTCATAAGGGGAAATTCAATGATTGATGAGACTGTGACATATGTTCCTGCAGGCCAGCAGTGGAGTGAGGCAGTGGAACAAGAGGTGGTTCGTCCTCACTGACAGATCTCTCTTCTACTACAAAGGTTTGCATTTCATTTAATCCTGCAGTCCAGATGCCTGCTTCTATGTGTGTTGCTGATTTGATGCCAAAATGAGGGTTTGTTTCTTGTTATTCTGGTTCAGTTGGCTTGTCGCCAAGCAAGTCTTGCAAAGTTTGTATATACATTAAAATGCAAGACTTTCATCGTTTACGGTATCACTCATGGTGGCAAAAATTGGAATCTTGTGGTTAGGGGAAGAACATAGGAGGGCTTTCAAGGTGCTGATGGCTGTATCACTGTCGTCTGTTACTGGCTTATTCTGGTCCTTGCAGGCCAGGGCTGTAAGTGGGGCTGCAATGGTTGCAAACTAGAGCACAAAACTATCTGTACCAGCCAGCGAAACCCAGGAGGCACCGAAACTCCTTTCTTGGCTCAAGGTTGAAGGCAGTTCTGGATAGCTTCCACGTGGGTCTCAGCAATATACTACCAAGATGGCTCTGCACAATATGCGTGTAGTGGAAATTCTCTTTTGTGAGGTAGAGCGTTGCAAATTCTCCAAAGATTCTTCAAAATGTTTCTGACTTAAGTACAAAACAGAGAGGGGGTTACATACTTTTAAAACAGTCATTAATCATCTCTTCCAAAAACAATGATCCTCTAAGGTTTGGGTTGATCATGCTTTTCCCAGGAAAGTGACCCTTTGATGTTTTATTAGGATTGTAAATGTCATCTTATCTACCTCACTGTAACACCTCAGGCAGAGAGAATTGCTCTTCATGCGACTTTCTGACCCTTACACTAAAAGGGGATTCTCTCCTCCCCCTCTAATATCCTGATCCATTCTTTACAGCACATTGATTACTGAACGGGAAGCTATGTAATTTCTCACATGAGATCCCCGCAGATATACGGCGGAGGAAAAATGGCTGTAGAGCTGGAGTGAAGACGGTATAAACCATGTTTACACATCAGTCGTAAAGGGCAGTGCTGCACCAGAGACACTGAGCTACTAGCTGTTAGCATTCAGCCATCTTCTGAGGGAGTTTTCACATGTAGTCATTACAACTGCTCGCATTCCTCGCTCAGCTGATGCTGCAGCAGCCTGTGAGCTCCTCCACAGTCAGTACGTTTACATGCACAGCTTAGTCAGATTACAGCCATAGTTCGACTATGCTACTCAATCAGACAACTGCAATTGTCTGAGTATACATGCCGGTGAGAAAATCAAATTATTGGCCGAGGCATGTCATACCCCGATACGATAGGTGGCGCTGTACTCATTTCAACTAGCGGTAATACAGCCACCTCCGGCTGACCTCTTTACATCGCCAGCAATAACAAACTCTGCCTCGGCATTCGAGAAAGATGGCGAACAAAGTGCGAGACGAAGCTACATCTTTGTACATTTCGTATATGGTGTACATGATAATACACAAACTGGATGCTTGCGGTCATTTCGGAAGAAGGACAGCGGCGGCGTCTACTTCCGGCTCACGGCCCCGGGAAAAAAATCTCGAGCCTGCGCAGAACGCAAAATACGATCCGATCTGATAGAACGTATACATGCAGGAGTAATGCGACTATCAATCGAATAATCTAGGTGTTTTAATCCGACTATGAGAAATCCAATCCGGTCCGATTTTAGTCAGACTACAGTGTATACATGCATCTTAAAAAATCATAGCCAGACTAACCCAGTAATTCGGTTTTCTTGAGTGTCATGTAAACGCACTGACTGTTGTTTCTCAACTACACTACATCTCCAGTCCCTCCACCTCATCTCTGGCGACTATGACCATGATCCCCTGTCCTCTTGTCTCCCTGCCTTCACCCAGTATGTGAAATGTCACACCAGGGACAATAATACCTTGGATTTACTGTATGTAAACTTGAAGGAAGCTTACTCCTCCTCTCCCTCTCCCCGCTTGGACGCTCAGATCACAGCCTGGTCTATCTGCTACCTGACTACAAACCTGTAGTTATTAAAAATCCACCACAGAAAAACTAAGTGAAGGTTGGGTCTGAGGAGGCTAATGAAAGGCTGAGGGACTGTTTTGACACCACAGACTGGGAAGCACTCTGCAGCCTACATGGGGGGACAAAAGCCTGATAAACTGCATCACAGACTACATACATTTCTGTGTGGAGAACACTGTGCCTACCAAAGAAGGTACAGTGTTTTCCCAACAACAAACCCTGGGATCATAACCATACTGGATGAAAAGAGGAGGGTTTTCAGATCAGAGGACAAAGAGAAACCGAGGAGAGTCCAGAAGGAGCTCAGGGAGGAAGTAAGGAAGGGGTTAAAAGAGGAAGGTGGTCATGGAAAGGTCACCCCCCTCTCCTTGACAACTGACCAGATGAGAAGGGAAATGAGGAAGATCATGGCAAGGAAAGCCATGGGCCCCGATGGCATCAGCTCCAGAGTGTTAAAGGACTGTTTAGACCAGCTCTGTGGGGTGGTCATGCACATCTTCAACCTGAGCCTTACTCTGGAGAGAGGCCCCGTCCCGTGGATGACTTCCTGTTCATAATAAATAATAAATAATAAACTTGTAAAGTAGACAATCTGGAAATATATACAATACACAATGAAATGGTTGTAGCGTTATAAATGCAATGAGAATGAATAGTTCTATTTGTTTGGTTTTTTTATTAATGGCCAAATGAGTCCGATCATCAGAGGGAGGAGTTGTACAGTTTAATGGCCACAGGTAAGAATGACTTCCTGTGGTGCTCAATGGTGCATTTAGAAGCAATTAGTCTCTGTTTGACCAGAGCATTGTGGAGATGGTGAGAGCCATACTGCAGTATCGCCCACACATTCGACAGCATCCTCCTGTCTGACACTGCTGTCAAAGTGTCGAGCTTCACCCCCACAATGTCACTGGCCTTCCTGATCAGCTTATTGAGTCTGTTGGCATCGGCTACTCTCAGTCTGCTGCCCCAGCACAGGACAGCAAACAGAATAGCACTGACCACCACAGACTTAAAAAACATCATCAGCACAGTCCAGCAGATGTTAAAGGAGCGGATCCTTCTCAAAAAATAGAGGCGGCTCTGTCCCTTCTTGTAAAGGACTTCACTGTTCTTAGTCCAGTCCAGTTTACTGTTGATGAACACCCCGACGACGGTGTTCGACGATGTCCACATTATGCCCCAGGATGGAAACTGGGGTCACTGGTGTCCTGGTTCTCCTCAGATCCACCACCAGCTCTTTTGTCTTTATTGTGTTGAGCTGCAGGTGGTTCAGCTCACACCATGGCATGAAGTTTTCCACCACAGCCCTGTACTCAGCCTCCTCACCCTTGCTGATACATCCAACAACAGCAGTCATCAGAAAACTTCTGAAGATGGCAAGACTCTGTCTGGTAGTTGAAGTCCGTGGTGTAAAGGGTGAAGAGGAAAGGAGAGAGGACAGTCCCTTATGGGGCCCCGGTGTTGCTGACCACTGTATCTGACACACAGTGCCACAAGTGCACGTACTGTGGTCTGCCAGTGAGGTCATCCACAATCCAGGACACAAGGGGGGGATCCACCAGCATCACCGTCAGCTTGTCACCCAGTAGAGCAGGCCTGATGGTATTGAAAGCACTGGAGAAGTCAAAAGCCCCATTCACACTGCCGTTTGCATGCAGGGATCCTGCGCCAATTCTCCGCACCCTCCTCTGTTTGAAAGTCTCAGATGCAGAGAGGGGGGATATTTCGCTCTGGCGCTGATCCAACCCTGGAAGTAGTATCAGGGCCGCATTATTGATGAACCGTCCCGGTGTGAACGAATAAGCCAGATGAGCGGAGCAGGGACGTTTCAGTCTGACTAGTCTGATAATTGCACAGGTCCTTCACTCAGCTAAATACAGAGAAATGTCCCACAAAGCAACGTTACAGGACCAAACAACAGTAATGTAGTAACTGTAACTGTCGTTGGCAACTTATATGGGTGGAGAAGCGTCTGTCCTCCTGTCTGTCCTCCCGCCTGTCCTACCTACTCTTCATCACATTTCTGCCCGAAAAACAGCGTCTGTCACCGGCAAAAACTTAAACTCACTGAGTGTTTGTAATGAAAATAAATCACGCAACCGTCAGCCCTCCAGACAGAGACTTCAGGGAACTTTCCCGCAGAAAACGGCCTCCGTCCCTGCGACTGAGGGAGTCAGACAGTGTCCTGTTTAGATAGATAGATAGATAGATAGATAGATAGATAGATAGATAGATAGATTGATAGATAGACCGAATTACTTTAATGATCCCAGACTGGGAAATTATTTTGTTACAGCAGTAGTGGGTCCGCAAATAAAACACTTCGTACAAAACTTAAATAGAATCCAATATATACATAGTGTATATATACAGTGCACAGTGTGCTATAAACAATAAACAATAATAATATATACAACAAAACAGTAGAGAGACCAGAGTTCTCTGTCAGGCAGAGGTGAGA
>CAEMYA010000425.1:425207-473351 GCA_903131615.1 Diplodus sargus | reverse complement strand
ACGTGAACATGTCCGGGATTACACCACCTCTAACTCACATACAGTCCAATCCCTCCTCCTTTCTTCTTTCCGCTGCTTATCACATCCCTGTCCGCCCAAACAGTGCTGAAGCTGGGAATCGCCACGTTGTGGTCCAGGATGTTTGAGTGAAGCCATGTCTCCGTGAAACACAACACACTGCACTCACGATATTCCCTCTGAGCCTTTATCAGCGCGGCGAGCTCGTCCGTCTTGTTCCCCAGAGACCTCACGTTTCCCATGACGATCGCCGGTACAGCCGGTCTGTGTCTCCTCTTCTTCCCCCTCCACTTCACTCCGGCTCTGCAGCCACGGCGTCTCCTCCGCAGCTCCTTCAGGACCTCAGGTCTGGCTCCGGGTACCACAAAAGTCCAAAAAAGAAAAAAAAAGAAAGGTGTTCGTCCTCTCTCAGTCTCCGGAGAAAAGCTGCCAAAGTTCAGCAAGAATCAGAACAGAGAATACAACAAAAACTACGAAAAAACTTGAAAAAACTTGAAAACCCACGGGAGCCGCTGTTACAGGCTGCCACCTTGTACGGCGCCATAGCAACCACACTTACTGTCACACATTTACTGATGGTGATCATGTATTTATGTAATTTAGCTTGAAAAAGGTAACTTTGTCACTTTCCAGGATGTTTGGTGGGTCAGTATCTCAATCATAGCACATTATAATAGCATCCATATGATTGTAAACTGTCCATGGGTTCAGATTGTGTTAAAGAAATCATTAAAGTCCTGTTGAGCAGTTTGCTGTGGCGATGTGTTTGTTCAAAGATTACTGGTAAACTGGTGAACCGACAGGCACAGAGCAGATCTGAGCCCGTGAGTGACACCCAGAGCAAATGAAACAGTAGCATTTTATACAGTTAGAACAAAGAACAAGGAAGGGCAGGTTCAAACAAAAGGTAAACAAAAGGGGATGCAAAGGGAGGGGATCTGCTCTTTGGAGAGAGTGAACAGCAGGAGGTGGGGGGAGGTGTGGGGGCACACATTTAACACAGTGATCAAACCAGGTCCAGATGTCTCTTGATCAACTGGTGTTATGCAATTTTTTAAATTTTTTATTAACCTTTTTTTATACAGGTAAAATCTCATTGAGACCCAGGGTCTCATTTACAAGAGAGACCTGTTCCAGGTAGGCAGCAACATACAGGAGACAAAACACAGAACACAAACATTAAAGTAGTAGAGTGCAAACTACAAAGTGCAAAGAAGAATAGGACTGGTTAAGTACATGTACAGACCCCCACAGACTCTCTCATCAGCCTTCCTACAAGCAATTTTAAGTCTCCTAAAGGAATAAAGCTGGACAGCTTCAGCCTCTCCTGGAGCATGTTCCAGGTTGCAGGGGCAGCGTTGGTGACCGCCTTCTTGCCAAGTTCAGTACAGACTGACAGGATGGCAAACGAGATGAAGTCCAGGGACCGGAGGCTGCGATCCGACTGTTTCCGTGTCAGATATGTGGACAAATAGGAGGGGAGCAGTCCGATGATGGATTTATACATAAATAGATAAATGTGTATCTGCAGGGTGCAGGAGACAGACAGAAATCACCATTTTGGTCTGGAGGTCAAAGGGCTCCCTCCAGACGCCACCTCAAATGTGTATTTTCTTCCTCAATTGACAGGGGGGACACCTGGGAAACACCGACGTCATCAACATGACGTGTACCGTCACGCCTCTTTAGAAGCCGCAGCGTTGGCTTTCTGTGTGAATTACACGGTGGTACGGCGGAGATGCTTCGCTCTGTGGGAATCACCATCTGCGGAGAATTGGCTAACCACTGCTCCGGGGATAATGCGGAGACACTGTGTAAAAAAGGCTAAAGAACGTGACCCTCACAGTGCTCCCTGGCTTGTCCAGTTGGGCGTAGACGCGGTTCAGTCGGTAAATGATGGCATCCTCTACTCCAATCTGGGGCTGGTAGGCGAACTGGAGGGGATCCAGGTGCGGCCTGACCATAGGCCTGAGCTGCTCCAGGACGAGTCTCTCCAGGGTCATGATATGTGATGTCAGTGCCACCGGTCGGTAGTCCAAGAGACCACTGGCCTGTGGCGTCTTTGGCACTGGAACGAGGCAGGACGTCTTCCATAACACAGGGACCCTATGGAGGCTCAGGCTCATGTTGAAGACACGATGAAGCACTCTACAGGGCTGTTCGGTGCAGGCCCTGAGAACCCGTGGGCTGACACCGTCAGGGCCTGCATCTTTATCGGTGGGGAGTTTGCTCAACTGTCTCCTAACGTGTAGAGGTGTAAACAGGGCAGCTTGAGGAGGGAGAGAGTTGAAGTTCAAAGTGAGAGGAGGGCAGATAGCATGGGAGCCAGAGGAGGTGTGAGGAGTGGGGATGGGTGTGAGGGGCTCATCAAGTTGGATGAGGTGCTATCAGGAGGAGAAGGGGGGGTCAGAAGCAGTGGTGGCTGGAGACAGTCAGCAGGAGATCCAGCAGGGGCCGGGGCTTCAGCGTCAAACCTGTTGAAGAACAGATTTAACTCATTGGCCCTAGCCACACTGCCATCAGCTCCACTGCTAGTTGGTCTGAAACCAGTGATGGTCCTCATACCACTCCAGACCTCTGTCATGTTGTTCTGCTGGAGTTTCCTCTCCAGCTTCCTTCTGTAGCCGTCCTTAGCCTCTTTGATCTTTGCATTCAGCTCCCTCTGAGGCCCCGTCCAGACGACAACGCCGTTTTGCGAAAACGCACACGTATTGCATCGTTTTGGCTGACCGTCCATACGGATCCTGAAAACGCAGCGCCTGAAAACGCACTTTTTTGAAAACGGGTCTCAGGGTGGAGAAATCCGAAAACGCAGCCCTCCCGTTTTCATGTGGACGGCGAATCCGCATACTTTCCAAAACAATGACGCCATCGCCCCACCCCGCGACGTCTCATAACAACAACAACGGCGGACTACATGCTCGTGTTCGTGTTGCAGAAGATATTGAGCCATTCTTGCAACTTACTCGCCTTGTAGTTGAGTGTGAGTCTCAGCAGCAGTTCGACCTCATAACCAGTCCACACAAACGATTCTGGTTTCCTTGTACTCGCCATTTTGATCTTTTTCTTGTTGTGTTCAGTTTCTCCGTCTACTGTCTGTTTGTTTACAGCGCGCATGCTCTGTGTCTTCTTCTCCGTTTTTGGTGAATGTCAAGTGCCACCTATAGGCCTGGAATATGAACTACAGCGTTTTCGGTCGTGAGGACGCAAATATTCTTAAAACGATGACGAGGAAGACGGAGAAAAAAAAGATCATTTTCGCCCGTCTGGATGGGGCCTGAATGTCCCTCAGCTCCTCCCTGTTGCCACCTCTGAAAGCCCTCTTCTTCCGGTTAAGTATGGCTTTGATGTCTTTTGTTACCCAAGGCTTATTGTTTTGGTAACAAAGCACAGTCCTTGCTGGGACAATGCCTTTCACACAGAAATGTATGTAGTCTGTAATGCACTCATTAAGCCCATCAATGTCCTCTCCATGTGGCTCACAGAGTACATTCCAGTCAGTCAACTCAAAACAGCCTGCCTTATACCATGTCCTCACTGTCTTTGTGGTCACAGGTAGCCTCTTCACTAGAGGCACATAGCAAGCGGTGAGAAGCACCAAGTTGTGATCTGATCTTCCCAGCAGGGGGAGAGACGTGGAGATGTATGCGTCCTTTACATTAGCATACAGCAGGTCCAGGGTCTTCTCCTCTCTGGTTTTGGCTAACAGTTCAATATCTGGGCTGCAGATGCGGTCTTTGGTGGTAATGTGACCAGGATTGCACCACCTGTTGTTCACATAAACCCCCCTCCTTTACTCTTACTGCTCATAGTGCAGCCCCTGTCAGCCCGGATAGTGTGAAAACCCTTGGTGGAAACAGTCAGTGCGTTTACATGCACAGCTTAGTCGGATTACAGGCTAAATAAAACGTCAACGTCGAGTTATTCCCTGTCTCGGACACTTCTATGGAACATTATCATTGTCAGGCAGCAATGTCAACTTCTACACTATTTTAGTATCATAGTTCGGCTATGCTACTCGGTCAGACAACTGCAATTATCCGACTTTACATGCCGGTGAGAAAATCGGATTATTGGGCCGGAGCATGTCATACCCCGGTACGCTAGGCGGCACTGTGCCCATTTCAACTAGTGGTAACAGAGACACCTCCGGCTGACCTCTTTACATCACCAGCTGCCTCGGCATTCAAGAAAGATGGCGTACGAAGAGCGGGACGAAGCTACATCTTTGTACACTTCGTATATGGTGTACATGATAATTACACAGACTAGGTGCACAATGGCGCTCTTTCTTGCGGTGTTTTCGGAGGAAAGACTCTGCCGCCGCCGTCCGACTACTTCCGGCTCACGGCCCCGGGGAAAAATCTCGCGCCTGCACAGAACGCAAAAATCCGATCCGATCCGCTGGAACGTATACATGCAGGAGTAATGCGACTATCAATCGAATAATCTGGGTGCTTTAATTCGACTATGAGAAGTCCGATCCGGTTTTTACATGTATCTTAAAGATCCGATCATAGTCGGACTAACCCAGTAATTCGGTTTTCTTGAGTGTCATGTAAACGCACTGATTGTGGTCAGGAACATCAGTGTGTAGCCATGACTCTGAGAAAATCATCAAGCCACACTCCTGGTATTCCCGATGACTCAAGGTTAGCACTGTAAGCTCGTCCATTTTATTCCCCAGTGATCACACGTTGCCCATGATGAGAGAAGGGAGACATGGCTTGAATGTATTCCTCTCCATAAGTCTCCGGTGTTTCGCTCCTTTCCTCTGCCGTAGCGATCCTTTCCCTCTACATCCCCGGTGTGTTTTCCTCCAAAGTTCAGCAGGGATATCCTCCATCGCCGTCCGGCCGGCTTCAGCTCCATCAGCTGATCCCCGGAGTAAACAATGCGGTGTTGCTGAGCAACGGTCGAGTGGCAGAGTAACAGGAGAGATTCCACCACAAGCGAAACAACAAAAACTCTCCACACAAGCATGATTAGAGAAGCCATAGCTTAATAAATTACTAAAGTAAAAACAGAACAAGTAAGATAAAGAAGAGAGGAAAAAAGTTGAAAACAAAGTTAAAGTAAGCAGGAGCGACTGGAACAGGCTGCATACACCGCGGCGCATGCGCACTGTTGCACATGTGTAGTCTCAGTTCCAAAGTTTGTGCACCCCAAGGATCCTGGCCACTTTAACCCTGTAGCCATAACTTCTCACCTGTTGAAGACCATGGAGAGGATTTTTCTCAGGCAAATCCATCCCCAGGTGAGCACAATGCTGGATCCACTTCAGTTTGCTTACTGTCCCGGAATTGGGGTACATGATCCAATCATCTACCTATTGCACAGAACACTTACAAACCTTGAATACACTGGATGTACAGTGAACGTCATCGGTTTTTTTTTACTTCTCCAGTGCTTTTAGTACAATACAGCCGGTACTTTCGCCAGGGAAACTGTAAGGGGCAGGCGTTGACCAACCTGGCTGTATGGACTATAGACTTTCTCAACAATAGACCACGTGTGAGACTGTGTCCCAGATGTGACCCTCAGGGTACGGTGCTTTCTACCTTCCTTTTAACCCTCACTTCAGAATTCAGGCACAACACCGGGAACTGTCACCTTCAAAATTTCTCCAATGATACAGCCATTGTTGGATGTGTGTCGGAGGGGAACGAACAGGAATATAGGGTTTACTTTGTTAACTGGTGTGAATGCAACAACCTGAATAAAAACACCAGTAAAACAAAAGAGATGGTGATCAACTTCCAGAGGAAGACACCACATATCACACCAGTGAACATCCAGGGTTTGGACATAGAGATGGTGGCAAAAGACAAATACCTGGAAGTTAACATAAACTGGACTGGACTGAAAACATGCATGCCCTATACAAGAAGGGGCAAAGTCACCTCCATCTGCTGAGGAGACTGAGGTCCTTTGGGATGCAGAGGACATTACTTCAGTCATTGTATGACACTGCGGTGGCATAAGTGCTACTTTATGTAATGGTCTGCGGTGGAGGTAGCAGCATCAGGGACAGAAAGAGACTAAACAAACTGGTTAGGAGGGCCAGCTCTGTCCTGGACTGTCCGCTGGACTCCATAGAGGTTATGGGTCACCCCTGTACTGAACGGAGAAAGCCTTGAGCAGCTCTTTCAGCAGCAGACTCTTACACCTACTGTGAGAGAAGGAGCACTGCCGCAGATCATTTATCCCCACAGCCATCAGACTTTTTAACTCAAGCAATAATTGACTGATCAATCACTTTTCCACTCATGTGTTTGTTCCTGTAAATATCTTTTTTTTTTTGTAAACATCTTGTGTTTTTCTGTTTATTTTTATCGCACTGTTGTACAGTGTTTACCCTAGATTTTTTTTGTAGCAACAGTGCTCTGAGTTGGTAACCTAGCAACACTAGGGGGGTCCGGGGGCATGCCCCTGTGGAAGAATTTTTTTGAAAATAACCCTTTAAATTGTGACTACTGGTGAGATTTTTGAGGAAAAAAAAATCATTTTCAGAATCAGAATCTAACACATGAGACAAAATAGTGTAGAAGTTGACATTGCTGCTTGACAATTATAATGTTCCATAGAAGTGTCCGAGACAGGGAATAACTCGACGTTGACGTTTTATTTAGCCTCACGAAATCGAAATACATGGTCACGTTCTAGGCTCTCAGCAACAAACTGTCCCTCTCTTACTCTGAGACTCTGAAACTGCCCTCTTGAGCATTAGAGGACTTTATTACCATTATTTTCTTGATTATTATTTGTTGTTATGGAAACAGAATCTGTTTTAGAAGTCAGTGGGCCACATGACGTGGAAGCTATTGGGGAAAAATCATAACTTCTGCTAATTAATATTCATATAAAGTAGAGGAAGCACTAAAATACAATACAATAGGTGTGTCTCATTCGTCCAGTTTACTAATGCAACTTGCCACTGGTTTGGATTCACTGGGCCACGTAACATGGACAATATTGAAAAAACTGCAATTATTTTGTATTAATATATTTATGCTTAGTAATCTAATGACGGTCCCTAAATCAGTTTCCAGCAATTCAGCGCAAGGCTCTGGGAGGTGAGCGAACGTCCTCCTGCTGCTAACACTGGGCAAACCTCAGTAATGTCGCGGCTGGACCCGAGTGACTATCCGCCAATATCCAACCGAAAATGTACTTCACCCCGGTTCGATGAGTCGCCTGTTGCAGCTTTTGAATAGGATGAAGGGGATTTCAGTCACTCATCTTAAACGGTGCATAACGCCCGCCAATGTAATAATGTCCACAAATAAACCACAAACGTAATACAAATCTGCAGCATTCAATGTAATAAACCCTCAAATGTAATACATTTTCCATAAACATGATAGCCCCTGCCTACTACGAACGTAACGTGATTTCCCACAAATGTAATATCTATTACTCTCTCTCTCTCTCTCTCTCTCTCTCTCTCTCTCTCTCTCTCTCTCTCTCTCTTGTAATTGTTTTGTGGCATATAAATATCTGGTTTAAACAGATTTTTTTCTTTGCATAAGCAAAATGCTTCTTGTCAATGGGGATCATCTCTCTCTCTCTCACCACTGTCCGCAGTCCTGAACCAAAGAAGCCCTGACCCACGCATCACCAGTGCTGGGCACGTTACTTTTAAAAAGTAATTAGTTATAGTTATTAGTTACTTCTCCCAAAAAGTGACACAGTTAGTAACTGAATTACTCCACTATAAAACTAATTACCAGGGAAAGTAACTGTTGCGTTACTTTTTTCTTTTTAAGTTTAAATATGTCTAAGAATTTGGAATTTTTTTCTAAGTGGGTTTCACAAGCCAGTTGCATAGAGTAGAATTGCATAGACAGGTATCTACACAGAACCTTCAGTTCAGTTTTTGTTAACCTGGAGCAGAAAAATCCAGCTTTAGCTGCTTAGACAGCTCCATGTCCTTTGTTAGCGGAGCTCATGTTAGCCACACCTGGCCTGCTATCATCATCAACAGTGTCAACAAAGGTGTTTTTGGCCACTGGTTTTGTAGAAGCATGTGCCGTTGAAAGATGCTTCATTAGATTAAAGTTGCTTGCAACGAACGTGGTCCAACACTTCAAGTTGTGGGTATGAGTAGAAAAGTGTTGAAATGATGTCACATAGGTCACAGGCAGGTCACAGGGGAAAATAATCTAACCCCGATTCCTCCAAATGCACATGCGCCAAAGCCAAAGATGACTTACAGCAGTGGACCGGGTGAAGCTGCCAGCTCAGGTGAAGCATTACAGGCAAAGTCAATAACGTGTATATCAATATTTAATTCATAAAATTGTACTATTTAAAATAATATACAGTTCATGGACTTACAGACTTACAGCTTTAGCTTGCAAGCTAACGACATGCCGGTGTTGCTAAGTTAGTGTTAGTATTACTAGTAGGGGTGTGCATCTCTCCAATAAAAGACGATTCGATGCGTATCTCGATACATGGGGTACGATACAATTCAGGAACGATACATTTTAAAATGGAACGATTCGATTCAGAGGGATTTCGATTTGTTGTTGAAAGTAGACAATCATTTCATAAAATGAATTAACTTGTTAATGTGGCATTTCCTTCAAAAAGATTCATCAAAGACTAGAGAAGAAGTGTATTTGTAGTTTTTGTCATGTTTATTAACATGTAACAACACGTAAGAGCTCTCCAACGTTAATTAAATTCAAAGAAACAACAGAGAGATATGTGTAGCCTCAGATCAAGGCACAATGAGCTAGTGAGGTAGAACATAACATTTCAAGACATCCCTTGTACATTTTGTTTTTCTAAAAAGAGAACATAAAGTGGCTAACTGTAAGTAAGCTTAATAAAATCCTTCACTAGTAACTATTAGTGTATTTCTTTTTTTTTTTAAGTGCCATCTTGCCACATGTAAACTAAATAACTCTATCAAAAACAATTACATCATGCTCATTTTCTATTAGTTTTCACTCACCAAAATATTCTGGTTAATTAAAGAAATTCAAAGAAACAACAAAGAGAGAGATCTGTGTAGCATCAGATCAAGGCACAATGAGCTAGTGAGGTAGAACATAAAATTTCAAGACATCCCTTGTACATTTTTTCTGAAAGAGAACAAAGTGGCTAACTGTAAGTAAGCAGATTGTCAGTCATTTAAAATGCTGTTTTAACATGCATCTGCTTAATAAAATCCCCACTAGTAACTACTAGTGTATTACTTTTTGTGTCATCTTGCCACATGTAAACTAAATAATTATCAAAAACAATTACATGTCATTCATTTTTTATTAGTTTTCTCTTCTGAAACAGAATACTGTATGCTTGGTGCACTCACACGTACACACACACTTGACCATTATGTTCATTATGTTCATCCCATACAAGCAGTGAAGTTCATGTATGCTTATAAGGTTCTTCTTGAGAAAAATCAGTTGATCAACATGATCATGTCGTAGTACACTGCGTTGCGCAGAAACAATATCTCCTGCAGTGCTGAAAACTCTTTCTGAGGCCACACTGGTGGCTGGTATACATAAGTATTTCTTTGCAAGAGATGACAGCAGTGGCAGGTCTTCCTGTGTCTTCCACCACTGTAGTGGGTTGTCGGTCAGGGGCAAAGGACTCCGCTCTCTGTATCTCATGAGCTCCTCACTGGCTTTCTCTCTTGAAGATCGTGCTGCTGCTCTGACCTCAAAGGCTTCCCCAAACAGCTGGGCCATTGCTGCAGTCTTTTTCATTTTGGGCGGAGGCTCATCATCTGAAATACATAGGAATGATTTTATGTTAGTGGTTGTTTGCCAAAAGTCTTGAGAGTTTTTCTTTCATCTTATATGTTTACACCTCACTATGTCTAAAAACACACCTTTTGGCACATCCTGGATCTGAGGACCAACTATCCTGTTGTGTGGATCTCTATGAGCAGGGTCTCTCCGCACTGGATCCCTCTGAACGTGTCCCTGGCTGTCTGCATCCCCTGCTTCCTAGTCAAAATCAATGTTAAAAAAAAAAGCAAAGAGAGATGATTAACAAGAAAAAATACACCACTTACACAAATTCAAAAGCTGAATTAACTAAATAGTGAGTAATTTTGTTAAATCTAGGGCACACTGTCAATAGATGATAAATCAGGTGCAGTACAATACAGCAATATGTTCAAGAGCAGCTGTTACGATACACTATCATAATTATTTTGTATTCAGATAATGAAAGGGTGTTTTTATTTGACCTACCTTGTTAAGCAGGGCAGTAGCTTCAGCTGAAACACGTAAGAATATCCTCTCAGCATCTTCATCACTCAGGACAGGAAGAGTCTTAAAACAAGGGTCTAAAGCAGATGCAGTGCGGAGGAGGTCCTCAAGATGCGTGTATCGCTTCTCAAAGTCATTCTTAAATGCCTTCTTCATCTCAGTGATGAGTGGTGTGTTTTCATCCATTGACTCAAATTGTGTTTTTAGCTTTGCTCTGAGGGGAGCAATCATTGATAGTGTGGGCATCTCATCCTCACCAAGTATAGTTGTCACTACTTTGACAGGTGCCATCAACCGGACGATGTCTTCAGATTGCAGATGTCCTTCTCACCAAGAGTATTCACCTCTTCTCCTGTCCTAGTTCCCTTGACATGAGTGAGGCAAAAACTGCAGGCTGCTGCTCTAAAAAACGTTCGAGCATGTCATGGGAGCTATTCCACCGCGTTGATACATCCTGGATTAGCTTGTGGGAAGGCAATGTCAGTTGCTGCTGTTTCTCCCGTACGATTTCAGCTCCTCTTATGTTGCGATGCAAAAAACCAACCACCTTCCTCACTCTTCCCAGTAACCTTGCAGCAGTGTCAACTTAAAAGGCTTTCTGGGAGGCCAGGTTTAATGTGTGAGCAAAGCACCCGAGGTGTGGTGTCATCTCTGCCTCCACTCCAGCTACAATCATATTCCAAGCATTATCACTAACTAGAGCTGGCTCTTTCTGTGCAATGTTCCACTCAATACATGCTTCTTTTAATAAAGCACCTATGTTTTTGCCTGTGTGTGACTCGTTGAATATCCTGGTTTGTAAAACATGGCTCCTCAGCTCCCAGTCGGGAGAGATATGGTGCGCTGTGATTGTCACATAGGAGTCAGTGGCACATGATGTCCAGGCATTGGTGGTAATTGCCCCTCGTTCTGTATTGGATAGCTGTTCTTTGACTTCATCCATAACTTTGTTGTACAACTCTGGTACGCACTTGTTAGTGAAATGCTGTCGAGTTGGTAAGGTGTATCGGGGCTGTAATGTTTTTATCATGTTCCAAAAGCCATCATTCTCCACGACAGAGTATGGTCTCATGTCTTTAACAATAAACCGGGTTATTGAGGCCGTTATTACCTTTGCTTTCGCCGAGTTGTGGGTGAGTCCTGTATTTCTGTCGGTGTCTTTGTGCTAGCTTTGCTCGCTTCCTCCTCCTCACCTGTTTCCCCATGCCGTCTCACCAAGTGAGTGTTGAGATTTGTCGTACTACCAGAGTACTTTATCGCAGTTTTACAGTCTTTGCATATAGCGACGCTTTTATCCAGTACTCCATTCTTCAAATAAAATCCAAATTTCTTACACACTTTAGACTTTAAACTTGCCAGCGTGTTGTGTATCCTGCCCGAGTCAGCCATTCAACTTTCCCTCACAAACTCACAGTGCTATCTGACGTAACTGCGACAAGTCTCGTGAGAGTTTTAACGGAGGGAGCAAGAGACGGTCAGAGAGAGATGCACTTTTCATCAGCTGCTGCTGCATGAGCAGCATAAACCGATTTATAACTTTTTAATCGGGCCATCCGCCGTTTCAAGCTACATTGAAGGAGAACTTCGGTCAATTTCAACATGCAGCTTTATTGCTCCAGCTACCCTTGACTTGCCAGTACCGAAAATGCGAACACTTTTGGTCCACCCCTTACAGGGCTCCTTGAACGGAGAGTTAGCATTGACAGCTAACAGCGAGGGGTAACAACTTTACACTGTGTTTTAAACATCTTAACATGCTCCAAATATCACCCCAAAAGCTATGCAACATCAGCAGACACCTTACAACACAACACTGTAGTGTGTGTGGCTCAAAATGAATAAAAAAGTGGTTAAAACAGTGTGTTTGTGCAAGCAGCTACATACCGTTTGTTTACATCCCGTCTTCCCGTAGTCCAAACTAGTCAATCCATCGAGCGTGCGCTTACTCCCTCACTGGCAGACGGAAACTTTTGCAGACAGAAACATATTCCAGCATTTTCGTTTTTCTGTTCATAACGTACATGTCCATGTTACAGCCTGTTATGAGCCATGAGCCTTACAATAGACTGTCATGAGTCCACTCGCTCTGCACTGAGAGCTAGCTTGTCTGCGCATGATCGTAGCTCATACAGAGAGGGGACTCGTCAGTGGCGATCGAAGCTGTTTCCAAAATAGTCTCGATGGAGAGCTTGTCTGATATCGAAGTGGAAGACATCGACGACGAACCTTTTGAATTAGACGGTAGACCATATTTGTTCGAACCGGAGTATACAGATGAGGAGTTACTTGCATTGGAGAAGCTCTGCTCTCCTCTCTGCAAGATGAAAATGGCTAGTACAAGGAAACCAGAAGCGTTTGTGTGGACCGATAATGAGGTCAAACTGCTGCGACTCACACTCAACTACAAGGCGAGTAAGTTGCAAGAAACATGAATGCAAGTAGTAGTCCGCTATTGTTGTTGTTGTTGTTGTCATGAGACGTCGCGGGGTTCAGAGGCAAGAGGTCGAGGGGTGGGGCGATGGCATCATCGTTTCGGAAAGTATGTGGATTTGCCGTCCACAAGACAACAGGAGGGCTGCGTTTTCAGATGTTTGCACCCTGAGACCTGGTTTCAAAAAAGTGCGTTTTCAAGATCCATGTGGACGATCAGCCAAAACATGCAAGTGTGTTTCCACAAAAGAGCGTTTCGTCTGGAGGGCCTCTCAGTGCAGAGCGAGTAGACTCATGACAGGCTATTGTAAGGCTCATGGCTCATGACAGGCTGTAACATGGACATGGACATGAACAGAAAAACAAAAATGCTGGAACACGTTTCTGTCTGCAAAAGTTTCCGTCTGCCAGTGAGGGAGTCAGCGCACGCTCGACGGATTGACTAGTTTGGACTACGGGAAGACAGGATGTAAACAAACCGGTAAGTAGCTGCTTGCACAAACAGGCTGTTTTAACCACTGCTTTTTTATTCATTTTGAGCCATACACGCTACAGTGCTGTGTTGTAAGGTGTCTGCTTATGTTGCATAGCTTTTGGGGTGATATTTGGAGCATGTTAAGATGTTTAAAACACAGTGTAAAGTTGTTACCCCACGCTGTTAGCTGTCAATGCTAACTCTCCGTTCAAGGAGCCCTGTAAGGGGTTGACCAAAAGTGTTCGCGTTTTCGGTACTGGCAAGTCAAGGGTAGCTTGAGCAATAAAGCTGATGTTGAAATTGACCGAAGTTCTCCTTTGAGACCGATTTATTAGTCTGTGTACCGATGCACTCACATCTTTTAAATCAAAATTGATTTTCCGATTCAAATCGTTTTTTGTTACACCCCTAATTACTAGCATTAGAAGTTGGCTTGTGCTAGTTAATTAGCACCGACCTGCAAAATATGAAATAATCCATTTGAGACATAATGTTGATCAAAATGCGACCTTTATCAATTTATGAATTGTGTCAATTTCTGTATTGTATATAACAGACCGTTGCTAGGGACGCTGCTCTGATCAGAGGAGCACAGATGGAAAGAGGCTAAAAATTAACTTTGCAGCATATTTGCCTTATGGTTCATTTTGACCTTAATTAAACAGCTTCATAGTAATAAGTAATAGTGCCGGTTAAATAAACAACTTGTAACTTGAGAATGGAGCCTCCGACCCGGTGTCCCAGGTCTTGTCTCTGCAGCACCGCAACACAAACGCATAAACCCCATAACCCGTAATCTCTTGTTTATGACAGATAAGACTACATAAATATATATGTCATGATGTTTGTATGATAATCCATCGATCCACTGATTGATTTCCCACCGTCTTCCTTGTAGACAAATGCACATGACCGAGAGGAGGGTTAGCAAAGAGGAAAAGAAACCAGGTTTATACGATGGACAGATTCATACGCCAATTGACACAATTTATGTGTCAATTTAGCTTGCAAGGTAAAGCAGTAAATCTGTAAGTCCATGAACTGTATACAATTTTATATAGTACAATTTTATGAAATAAATATTGGATATACATGTTATTGACCTTACCTGTAATGCTTCACCTGAGCTGGCAGCTCCACCTGCAGTGCCAGTCCTGAGTAATTTGGTGCCTTAAGCAAGATTTTAGCCGACACCCCCTTGCATCGCAGTTAATTTCACAATCAATTTTCATACACTCTAGAGTTTAGATCGGCCCCAAAAAATCATGCCCGACCCGACCCGAGCCCGTGCACGTTGTGTCCGAGCCCGGCCCGACCCGACACATTAACTGTAATTATGAGCCCGAACCCGATTTAAACCTGACATTTTTTTAATATGTGGGCTGTTATAACTGACGTTCTCAACTACAATTCCGAGTTGTTTGAACAGCAGAAATCTGTTTAGAATTATCTTAATGAATAATGCAACAAGTGCAGCACTTAATGCACTCACAAAAAGCCAACACATGTTGTCACGGCCCACGATTTGTTTAAAATGGGTCCATACCTCCGATCTTCCTCCAAACTTGCTCACAGTTAATTCTCCTGTTTTTCTTTTTTTCTTTACATCTTCAAGCTCCCTGTTGCTCTAAGCTACACAATCAGTGATGCCGGTAACGTGTCACTCTAGTCTGACCACTTTTGCCAGTAACGAGTAATCTAACACGTTAATATTTCCAAACCAGTAATCAGATTAAAGTTACTTATTCAATTGACTGTGCATTACTATCATTTTTGTAATTTTCCTTAGTAAAATATATATTTTCTCTTTATTCTTGTGTCATGGGGAGTGATGTCACCTGCGCGAGAAGTCACGTTTCCAGCACGAGCAAAACTCACTCTTGTGTTAGACCATGCAGCGACACAAACAAGGTGGAGGGAGGAGAGAGATGCGCGTTTTGTAGCTGGAAATTACAGTCATTATTTTGAGTTATTAAAAAATACAAAGCACAAATGCTTGATCAAGGGCCCGACCCGACCCGGCCCGAGGATAGTGACGGGAAATGTCGGCCCGACCCGACCCGCGGGCCTGTTCGGGTCAGGGTCGGGCTCGGGTTCGGGCAGAGAATCTAAACTCTAATACACTCACACAGAAACTACATGTATGTATTCAAGATTTTATTTCTTTTAAGTCAAAAATATGACACCAAATAAAAACTGAAGAAAGAAACAAGTGATAAAAATACAATATAAATAAGGCATTGTGCAAACATATTATCTCTCAGCCTCAGCAAGTGCCATCTCTCGCTTATCGATTGTCAGCCGCTTTGCAAAACGACCTCCAACCAGAGTCCTGCATGGGTTCGGGTACATGCCGGTACCCGCCGGGTGACCCGCACAATTTGGATGAAACGGGTGAAAAATAATGTACTGTGTCGGACATGGGTGCGGATTGGGTCAGACGCCTGGAGAGCGTGGGTCGGGTTTTGCGAATGCCATTTTCAAGGCGCCACGTGCAAATTTTTAAAATCAAAAATCATTATTAGCGACACATCTACAAAAATATGCCTGCATTTCAAAATGATAATTCAAAATATTTCATATGAGCTCATTCATGTGTGCTTGCGCCCTCCCAGAACTCCCATTCCCCACACTGGCTTACTTTCACTTTTTAAAATTGTTTCCGTCTAATTTGCCTTTGGGTGCGGGTCGGAAGCAGTGCAAGCTATCATTTCTGTTTGAGTACATCAGCCATCCCTTCCTTTGATTTTTTCAGCATTGACTAAGACAAAAGTCATGTTGACACTCATCTTTGTTTTTGGGAAATGTGTGACTGCTTTTTTTATTTGAAATGGTCCTCTGTGAACTACCTCTCATCTCATTTGGTCAGTTAGAAGAGATGGCCAGTCAGCAGGGTATATTGGTGCAGCCTGTAGTCCTGATGCTGTGTCACTCTGCTGTGCTGAGGTAGAGGGACAGGAGCGCCTGATGCTGGGTGACTGGGGTGGTGGTGAAATATGTTCAGTCCATCTGAAGAGAGAAGTATATGTGACCACTGCATGTTACATTTTAATTTAAAAGATTCTTGATGTGTGCTATACATAAGATTAATATAGACTAATAATGAATGTGTGATGAGATTCATTCAACTTCATTCAGTGCGTTTACATGCACAGCTTAGTCGGATAGTTCGACTATGCTACTCAGTCAGACAACTGCAATTATCCGAGTATACATGCCAGTGAGAAAATCGGATTATTGGGCTGGAGCATGTCATACCCCGGTGCGCTAGGCGGCGCTGTGCCCATTTCAACTAGTGGTAACAGAGACACCTCCGGCTGACCTCTTTACGTCACCAGCTGCCTCGGCATTCAAGAAAGGTGGCGTACGAAGAGCGAGACGAAGCTACATCTTTGTACACTTCGTATATGCTGTACATGATAACTACACAGACTAGGTGCACAATGGCGCTCTTTCTTGCGGTGATTTCGGAGGAAAGACGCCTCCGCCGCCGTCCGACGACTTCCGGCTCACGCCCCGAGGAAAAATCTTGCGCCTGCGCAGAACACAAAAATCCGATCCGATCTGCTGGAACGTATACATGCAGGAGCAATGCGACTATCAATCGAATAATCTGGGTGCTTTAATTCGACTATGAGAAATCCAGTCCGGTCCGATATTAGTCAGACTAAGGTGTATACATGCATCTTAAAGATCCGATCATAGTCGGACTAAGCCAGTAATTCGGTTTTCTTGAGTGTCATGTAAATGCACTGATTGTCATTGCAATGCAATTCAGTCTAACCAGAGTGCAAGTGCTGGGTATATATTTCGCCTTTGAATAATATGGGAAAGCTAAGGTGTGGAGTACTAACAGTAATACACTTTAACAAACATAAACTGTGACACAATAAACCAAAGACTTACAACGACCCTATTACAAAGAGGATGGAAAACTTACAGCATTTTCACTGACATACAAGCAGGAAAACAGCCAGCAGGTTAAAATAACACCTGAACAGGCCTAACGTTAACTTTCCAAATGTCCCTGGTGAATTTAAGGTGGAGTAACATTAGCAATTTATTGTTCTAAAAACGTTCTGAGAATGTTACCGAGAATGTTCTCTAAAAACATTCCAAAAATGTTTTGTGATAACCACCTTAAAATGTTCATTGACAACATTGCTTGAACGTTATGCCCTAATGTTCTTGAAAATATTCTCTGCGGGAAGGTTTTGTTAAGTTCCCAGAATGTTCTCTAAAAACATTACAAACATGTTTAGTGATAACCTCCTTAAAATGTTTACTAAAAGCCCTGAACTACTACTGTGAACTACTGGAGCAACAAAAGGACTTTTTTAAGACTCTTTTAGAACAACAGGCAAATAACTTCAAATCCTGTGTTGAAATCCTTGTTGATTCCTCAAATAAAAGAGTTGGCTAGCTCCGGAGAGAAGTCACTGACCTCAGAGCTAGTCTGGAATTCACTCAGAAAGAATTTAAAGATTTTAAAAACTCTAGCAAGTTGTGGGTTGATTTCTGCAAAGAGACCAAGAGTGATATGGAAACAATCTGTAAAACCCTCACCACAATCAACGACAAAACCGACTACATGGAGGGCCAGTCTCGAAGAAACAATATTATTATTGATGGTATTGATGAATCAGCAAGTGAAAAATGGTCTGATTGTGAGGAAAAGGTGAAGAAGCTGCTGTCTGAGAAGCTACAAATCGACCACAGCAGAATTGAGCTGGAACGGGCCCATAGGACTGGAAAGCCCCCCCAACCAGACCCAGACCTCTCGTCGCTAAGTTTCTGCGGTATAAGGACAAACTGGAGGTCCTCAGCAAGCCAAAGCCCTGAAATGTACCAACATCTTCATTAATGAGGATTTTCCTGAGGCTGTACGACAGAAGAGGAAAGAACTTCTTCCAGCCATGAGGACAGCGCGGGCAGAAGGAAAGATTGCCTATCTCCGGTATGATTTACTCAGATAGATAGATAGATAGATAGATAGATAGATACTTTATTCATCCCCTCAGGGGAAATTCTACGTATCCCATGGCTCACATCACACATAATACTTACACAATAAAAAGACATATAATACACACAGCCATAAAAAAGACAGCCATTCAATCAATAAAAGAATAACAATGTGAATAAAAGAAGTGAGGGAGGGGAGGGTGGATTGGGCCTGGCACCAGAGCCTAGGTCAGCGGCCCCCGCCCACTGCTGAACTGTTGAACAGCCTAATGGCTGTAGGGACGAAGGACCTCCTGTGGCACTCAGTCCTCGAGCACAGCGCAGTTAGCCGCCCGCTGTGGCTACTGCTCTGCTCCATCAGGGTGTGGTGGAGGGGGTGGTTGGTATTGTCCATGATGTCAGACAACTTGGTCCACATCCTCCTCTCCACCACGACCCCCAGTGAGTCCAGGCACCCACCCAGCAGTGAGCCTGCTTTCCGGATCAGCTTATTAAGCCTTCTGGTGTCCCTCTCTGTTGCACTGCCTCCCCAGCAAATAGCAGCATAAAAGATGGTACTTGCCACCAACGACTGGTAAAACATGTGCAGCATCTCCCCACAGACATCGAAGGACCTGAGCCTCCTCAAGAAGAAGAGCCTGCTCTGGCCCTTCCTGTAGACCGCATCAGTGTTCACAGACTAGTTGAGCTTGCTGTCCAGGTGCACCCCTTAAGTACCTGTAGGACTGCACCACCTCGATGACCTCGCCCCTGATGTTGACCCGCAGCAGTGGTGGCTTAGACCTGCGAAAGTCGATGACCATCTCCTTGGTCTTCTTGGTGTTTAGGATAAGGCCGTTCCTCTCAAACCAGCTGCTGAAGGCTCCCGCAAGTTCCCTGTACTCTGCCTCCTGTCCCATCCTCACACACGCCACAATAGCTGTGTCATCAGAATACTTCTGAATGTGGCAGAACTGTGAGTTGTAGCTGAAGTCCGATGTGTACAGGGTGAACAGGTACGGAGCCAGCACAGTCCCCTGAGGAGCCCCAGTGCTACACTCAACCGAACCAGAAACACAGCTCCAAAACCTGACATACTGTGGTCTTCTAGTCAGATAGTCAGTGATCCAGGATGTGAGCGCAGGTTCGACTCCCATTAGTCCAAGCTTCTCTCGTAGCAGCAGGGGCTGGATGGTGTTAAAAGCGCTCGAGAAGTCAAACAACATAATCCCCACTTGAACTCCCCGGCTCATCTAGGTAGGAGAAGGCCTGATGTAGCAGGTCGAGGACAGCATCTTCCACTCCGATGTGTTCCTGGTACCCGAACTGCAGGGGGTCAAGTGTGTGTTTGGTCTGTGGTCTCAGGTGACGGAGGATCAGCCGCTCCAGGGTCTTCATGATGTGTGACGTGAGGGCCACCGGTCTGTAGTCGTTGAGCTCGGCCAGGCGTCCGGCCTTGGGAACCGGCACAAGACATGATGTTTTCCAGAGGACCGGGACCCTCCCTACCTGTAGACTTAGGCTAAAGAGCCGCTGGAGAGGCTCAGCCAGTTGGTCAGCACAGACCTTCAGCAGCCTTGGGCAAACATCATCTGGGCCAGCCGCCTTTCCTGGTCGCAGTCTCCTCAGCTCCATCCTCAGCTCATTCACCAAGAAGAAGGGAGGGGAGCTAGGAGGAATGGGAGTTGTTGTTTCGGTGTTGGGGCTGGAGCAGTGAGGAGAAGGTGGTGTAGGGGAGGGGGTTGATGCTGGAGAGGTGGAGGAGAGTGATGGTGAGGCCAAGCAGGCCCTGGTCGCCATGTCGAACCTATTATAGAACAGGTTGAACTCATTAGCCTTGTCCACCTCACCTGCTGTAACCTGGCTGTTTTTCAGTGGTCGCACTTTATTTTACAGTACGTTAATAAGACATAACGGGCCATTCTTTATCAAATCAATTTATCAAATTAGACAAAACAACACGCAAATAAGACGTAACGGGCCGCATATTGTATCAAATTAGACAAAACCACATGCCAATAAGACGTAACAAGCTTTACTTTGTATCAAATTAGACAAAACAAGACGCTAATAAGACGTAACAAGCCGTACATTGTATCAAATAAGACAAAACAACACGCCAATAAGACGTACCAAGTAGGGCTGTCAAGCGATTAAAAAAATTAATCTAATTAATTACAGGATTTACAGGAAGACGTGCTCACTGTTGGACCCTTATTGCAGTCTTATTAGGTCTACTTAGGAGTAATTACTGGCACATAACAGAACTGTACTGTAAAATGAAGCGAAGACGTGCTCACTGTTGGACCCTTATTGCAGTCCAACCCTATACCAACTTAGTGATGAATGCATTCATAAGACGCAAAACATAAAGAAATCTAATTATATAATTTTTGCTGGCAAGAAGAAATTTGGAAAAGGAAATGAAATAAAATCCATAGAGTTTATGCCACTCGCTTCTTGGGGGTAACAGTCAATGAAAAATGTGGAAAGACCATATTGATTATGTGTCTAAAAAAATGTCTAAATCTGTGGGAATTATCAGGAAAGTTCATAGATACCTTAACAGGTCTGGTTTGTTTACATTATATTATAGTCTTGTACATCCATACCTATCTTATTGTAATATTGTTTGGGCATGTACTTTTCCTACATACTTACATAAACTCCATTTAGTTCAGAAACGTTTTGTCAGAATAGCCAGCTCAGAGTGCCCTTTTATTTTCCAAATCAAAGATATTGTCCATTTACAACATTATCACTGTGGAAACATGTAATTTTGTCTACAAGGTCCAGTAACTGGGACACACACTTCTATATCATTTTCAACAATATTTTCAAAATAACTCAAACATTCACTCCAGAACAACTCGGCAATCTGAGCTGCTGCATATTCCACTCCGTTGTACCACTAGAGCACAGTTTTCCATCAAATATAAAGGTGTAACTTTATGGAACAAGTATATTCAACTGACAGACAGCTCACCCTCCCTACCCGTCCATAAAGGGAAATTAAAAGATCATCTGTACTCTGTGGGATTGTCTTAATACTCTGTTGTTTTTTCGTTTTTTTTTTTCTTCTTTTTTTTTTCTTTTTTCTCAATAGTTGCCATTGTAATTTATCTCTTGATTCATTCTCTTGATTCTCTTGATTCATTTCAATGTATCTCTTGATTTATTGCTTAATTACTAATTTTGGTTATTTTGTTTTTTTTCTCTCATTAATTCATTTGTTATTTTATTTCGATAAGATACACTTCGTTTTACTTATTTATTTTAATGATGAGGTTCTCGATAAGCCCTCCCAGGGTTTCAAACCTCTCCAGCACTGATTCATTGTAGTTTATTATATATTATCTATTGTATATTTATTTTTTCTTTATGTGATATACTCTTTGTTTGTAATTTTTTATTAAAGTGTAAACAATAAAAAAACAAATAAACTATTTTAGAAAAATCTATAAATGTTTTGCAGTAACTTTTCATTAAATACTTAGATATTAAAACACTATGACAACATTCCCACTTCATCTAAAGACAAAAATGTCCTCACTAGGATCACTGATCATTTCCTTAACTATTGGAATTGGACTATTAACACATGTAAAAGTTTGATAACATCAATATTCAAAAGTCTTTCAACAGAAATATTTATTTATATTCTTTTAGCTAAAACAAGGGTTAGGGTTACGTTTTTTCAATTGCACTTTCCCCACTAGACATTCTGCTAGAACCAAAGAACAAAAAAATCAACAAAAACTGGCAAAGCCCCCAGACATGTGCACTTTAAAGCTAAACTTTACACTTAACTTACTTTTCTCCATTGCTCACCCTGTAGGAAATCCATCCCATGGAGCCTGTGTTGTAGAATATATATTGTAAAGTCCCTTGAGGTAATTTTGTGATTTGTGATATTGGGCTATAACATGATTTGTTTGATTTTACCTGAATATCCTTGACTCACTGATTGATTGCGAAGATAGAATCCATTCATCCATCCATTACACTTGGATTTTTACACCAATTTAAAGGTAAGCCTACTATGCCTATGAGTAAGAATCAGAATGGCACTGATGGCCAGTAGGGCAACTGCAGACAGCGACCTTGCACAGGAGTGAGCACCCAGTGGCCAGACAGCATGGATCTGGCATTAGTTGCTTTGTAGCTGATAAAGTCATTTGCAAACGGCAACCTAGCCAATTTATCAGCCCTGGGACAGCTGGGAGTATGGATGGATTAGCGACGTCATTGTGGTGTTTGGTTGTGTCTTGGCTTGCATTGGCTTTTCTGAGGTAACTTAGCCTGCTCACCTGGAGCTGGCATGGGTTTATGACATTTTATATAAAAAAAGGTTCTGTCATCTGTTATCTAAGGCCTTAAACACATCCCCAAAATATTTTCCAAATGTTGCTTTGAGAATGTCCTTCCTTTGTTAACATATCAAATTACAGAAACGTTTTATAAAAAAACATTCTGTAATCTGAAGCCTTAATAACATCCATAAAAGATTTTCTGAATGTTGCAGTGAGAATGTTGTTCCTTTATGATCATGTAATATTGTGGGAATTATTTTATAACAATGTCCCCCAAACATCCTCAGAGTGTTGCAGTGAGAATGTTATTCCTTTGTGAACATGTAATATCGTGGGAATTATTTATTAAACAATGTCCCCCAAACATCCTCAGAATGTTGCAGTGACAATGTTATTCCTTTGTGAACATGTAATATTGTAGGAATTATTTATAAAACAATGCCCCCCAAACATCCTCAGAGTGTTGCAGTGAAAATGTTGTTCCTTTGTCAACATGTAATATTGTGGGAATTATTTATAAAACCATGTCCCCCAAACATCCTCAGAATGTTGCAGTGAGAATGTTATTCCTTTGTGAACATATCACAATGCAGAAACTTTTTATAAAAAAAGTGCTGTAATCTGAGGCCTTAGTAACATCCCCAAAAAATCCCAAGAATCTTACACCTAAAACATCCTTCCTTTGTTAACATATCATATGTCAGGAGCGTTTTAAGGTGTTCTTTTCTGTGATCTGAGGTATCAAAGCATTTTCCGTGTGTTGCTTTAAGAATGTTTTTCCTTTGTTATCACATAACATGGTGGGAACATTTTTAAAAAACTTGCTGAAATCTGAGGCTTTAATAACATCCTGAAAACATTTTCCGGATGTTGCTTTGACAATGTTCTTCCATTGATATTGTGTAACATTGTGGGAACGTTTTAATAAAAAACTTTCTGTAATTGGAGGCCTTAAAGACATACCGAATTCTGAAAACGGAGTGTTGCTTTGAGAATATTTTTCTTTTGTTATCATCTAACATTTTGGGAACGTTTCAAAGAACATTCTATAATCTCTTAACTGAACAACGTTCCCAAAACATTCTCAGAATGTTGCAGACAAAATGTTCTACCTTTGTTAACATATCACATGAGACAGGAATGTTGTAGAAAAAATGTTTTGTGAACTGAGGCCTTAATAACATCCAAAAACATTTTCTAAACGTTGCTTTCAGAATGTTCTTCCTCTGTTTTCATGTAACATACTCATTACACTACATTACACTACACTAACACTACATTCTATAATATGTTACCTCACCCACACCCTCCACAGCTAAAACTTCCTTTCTTTGTCAACATATCACATTACACGAACGTTTTAGAAAAAGGTTTTGGGATTGTAGACCTTATATATTATATTCTGAAAACATTTTCCGCATGTTGCCTTGACAATGTTCTTCCTTTGTTATTGTATAACATTGTGGGAAAGTTTTATGAAAAAAAAACGTTCTGTAATCGGAGGCCTTAAAAATATGCCAAAAACATTTTCTAAATGTTGCCTGAAGAATGTTCTTCCTTTGCTATTTTGTAACATCATGGGAATGTTTTATAGAAGAACATTCTATAATATGTTACTTCAGCAACATCACCAAAAGCATCTTCAGAATGTTGCACTAAAACATTGTTCCTTTCTTAACATTTAACGTTATAGGAACATTATTTGAAACGATAAACATCCTTAAAATGTTCTTTGAACATTAGATAAAAACATTTTTTTAAAAACATGATATGAACTTGTAGGGAATGTTAGCCAATGTTGTGGGAACATTCCCTGCTGGCTGGGAGTGCATTAAACTATTAATTTCCTTTCGCTTCATCACATTGACTGTACCTGTTCTTCGTCACGTTTTTATTCCTCCTCTTTCCTTCTTTTCCTTCACTGGGCGCCGGATGGTTTCATTCTTTTGGACACTGTAATCCAGCTACAGTATCAATAAATCTCTCTCTTGGTCTTGGGGTTTCGGTCCAGTCAGATTCAGACAGCTTGCCTCTAGACCCCGGCCCCTCACAGAGGACAGGTACAGTGCAACGTTTGGAGTAATCAGGGTTAGATTATTTCCCCCTGTGATCTGCCTGTGACCTACGTGACCTCATTTCAACACTTTTCTACTCATACCCACAAACTTGAATTCATGTTAACAGTGAAGACTTCGTAGTCGTAGAAGAGTATTCACAAGACTTTGCCCTCACAGCTTTTAGATTCATGCTCACATAAAACCAATCCTAACCCAAATAATTTCTCAGATTTGCGTATTTTTTAAATTTTTTTATTGAACATATCACAGACATACAATGGCTCATAGGGGAAAGAAAATAGCAATATAATACAATACGCAGTCTTTTAGAAGAGAAAATACAAACTGAAAGACAAAACAAAAAAGGAGGATTCAAGTACAAGGTATACATGGTAAAAAAATAATGTTTTTCAATCACCTGGCAACATCATGAAAATACAAAAAGGGAAAAGGATCATTAAATAAAGGAGTATATTTCAAAACAGTAAACAGCGAGATATATCGCCATAAATCTTTCTTGCTATTTTGCTAGAAAGTATTTTTTTAAGTGATATAAAAAATAACTTAAAATAATTTATAAACCAAGTAAAGGAGGGTCTACTTTTTCTCCATTTGCTACAGTGAATATGATATTTACCCATGAGAAAAATTATGTTAATAATATCAGAGGTAGATGAATTAAGATTGTCCATATAAAAAAAGATAGGAACATTTTCAAAGGATGGAATGTCATTAACCTTAAGGGATAGCCAATTTTTAATATCCAACCAAAACCTTTTGGACACAGGGCATGAAAAAAACATGTGATCTAAGATTTCTTCTTCCATATTACAAAAGGTACAAGGTTCCACTACAAATTTGAACCTACTTTTAAGAAATTCTGCAACCGGGTAGATCTTATGAATGATCTTAAAATGATTTTCTTATCAAGAACTTGTACACACAACCCTCTATTATAATTATGAAACAGTTTGGATTTCAGAGCAGCACTAATAAATGTGTTATATTTTCTCATTAAACTCACAATCATTTATGGCCAAATTTGGCAATACTGATTTAACGTTTAAATACATTAAGGTTTTGGATTAACTGAACTAGCGATACAGGGATCGCTTTGCATATCTTAATATACTCTTTATGAGTGCAATTAACATTATATTTAGCTAGAGAGGCCATATGGCCAAGAAGGTTACCGCTGCAATCCAGTAGATCAGTCACAAATAAAACACCCTTCTCGTACCAGTTTATCTTAAATATTGATTTCCTGTTAATTGTGATCACTCTATTGTTCCAAAGAGTTGATTCATGAGGAGAGAAGTTATGGGTAAGTATCATTTTCCAAAACTGAAGAATCTGTCTGTAGAAATTTGACAGCTTATTAGGAATCTTGCTTAAAGCGAAACTCTCGCCGAAAAGCACCTGAGGCTTTATTTGGGATTGAATATGAGTCAAATCTTCGTTGTTCGTGGCACTCGGGGATCGACACTTTTTGCCTGCTCTGACGGCGACGCTCTCGTTCGGCGACGTGCAGGAGATGCAGCAGCTAACGTGAGTAGTACAAAAACCTTCTTTTTCATAAACTATGTGTACACAAACAATGTTCTCAATGCACGTGTTCATGAGTAGAGACCCTGGTGGTGCTACGAGCAAAGTTTCATGTTGTGTCGAGCCTTCTTAGTGTTTTAAAAATAGCGATGTTGATGCTAGCGTGTCATGCCCCGAGCACTCCCGTTCAAAATGAACGTGTCCAAAACCGAGACTACGGTAAACCTTAAACGTGCCTCTTTCGTCGTAATTATGCTTTTACACAAAGATTTTACTCATATTCAATCCCAAATAAAGCCTTAGTTGCTTTTTGGTGAGAGTTTCGCTGTAACTCAAAATCGCACTGTAAGAGAAAATCAAGCTCTCCCACTTTTTGGCCTTTTTAATGGCATTGGAAGAAACATAATGGGAGTGACATGGATAAATAACGTTGGAGATACCTTCTGCTTATTAGTAAGGTCTCTGGTTAGCCAGTGGCTGGGAGATTTCTTCATATCTGCTATGCGGTTGGAGATATTAGTGTCTTCTCTTCCGATGATATTCTTAGTTATCATTATTTCTAGATATTTCACTTCAGATTAAACTTTAATTAAAGCAATAACTGATTCTGTGCCATTGTGAATGGGAAGTAATTCACTTTTTTTATATTAAGAGATAATCCTGAGGCTTTTGAGAATAGTGAAATCATATTAAGAGCTCTTTCTGCCATGCATTAATTTCTTAGGAAGATACATGTGTCATCTGCAAATTCACTAATTTTGAATTCTTCGTCGAGAACTGTAATGCCTAGTTATTCGGGAGTTGTTAATAATAAGCATTGTTAATAGTTGGGTGGCCAAAATAAACAGTTTTGGAGAGATAGGTCAACCCTGTCGAATGCCACGCAACACCTTGAACTAAGGAGTCATTCCAGGATTCATTGATGCAGAACTATATATGTCAGTGTTAAACATCTTGATTATATTACAAAAATGTTCTCCAAAACCCAGGAAATGTAATGCTACCAATAAGAAGGAATGCTCAAACGCCTTGTAAAAATCAAGAAATAATACATAACTATCAGTATAGATTAAATTTCTATAATCAAGCATATCAAATATCAGTCGAATATGGTTATGTATGCTTCTTCCCTTAATAAAGGCCGATTGACATTCGTCGACTATTTGCATTAAAGCCATATCTAATCTGTTTGCATAAACATGTGCTAATAGTTTGCAATCATTACATAGTAAAGTCATTGGTCTCCAGTTCTCAAGTAAAAGTTTGTCTTTGTTGGGCTTCGGTATTAAAGTAATAAGACCTTAATTCATAGCGGGAGAAAGATGCCCTGCTGAAATACATTCTAATAAGGCATTGTAAAGGGTTACCTTAATATCCCTCCAAAAGGCCACCCCGTGTGCCCCCCCAATGGTCATTGACTCGGGGTAATGCCAGTCATTGCGCTAAAGCTCTTTACCGACGCTGCATGTTAAAACGGAAGCAAAGCCGAAACCTTGTGTGACTAGACTGTGTTAAGAACTCACGAAGGCTTTTATTTTGGAAAATAGACAAAGGAAGTGGCTCCACGGCTGCGGTAATGAACTCTTAAGTTCACCAGTCACAGACTTTTTTTGCAACGTGATGCTCCTAGGTGCACCGAGATTAAGGTAAGAACAGAACTCTACAGGTTCATTAAGAAAGATGGAGGATTCCGCTTACATGCTAAAGCAGAGCACCATCTTAATGCCATGTTGGCATGGACGGAGTACCACAGGGGTGTTGAGAACAATACATCTTTACTCCAGGCAATGGACAAACAGTACCAAAAAAAGGTGGAGGAAAATAGGAAGTATATCAAAACAGTTGTTGATGTTTTGCTATGCACAGCCTCTCAGAACATAGCACAACGTGGTCATCAGACATGGTGAGAAAGGACGTTATTTTAATAGTGTCAGTATTCTAGCTGAAGAAACAAAAGACTTAAAAAAACAGGAACAAATTTCATTAGTACTCAGGTACTACTACAGAGGTACAGTGCATGAAAGCTTCATGCATTTTGAGCATGCAGACAAACTTGATGCTGCTGGGCTAACTGAACAAATTGTTAATAGCCTACAAAAGTACGGTTTAGAATAGATAGAGAACATCTGGTGGGGCAGGGCAATTACGGGGCTTCAGTTATGAGTGGCAAACACAGTGGTGTGTCTGCAAGGATACAGTCCTTGGCTAAGCATGCCTTTTATGTGTACTGCAATGCATATTGCCTAAATTTGGTTATTGTGGACACAGTCAGAGCAGTACCAGAAGCATCATGCTTTTTTTCTTTGCTGCAGCGCCTTTATGTGTTTCTGTCAGGATCCTATGTCCACCAGAAGTGGCAGGACATACAGCACTCAATGTATCCGGACGATCAGCCTCGAGAGTTGCCCAGACTCAGTGATATTAGGTGGGCTTGCAGGTATTATGCACGTCGAAAGCTAATGGACCAGCTTCCAGCTGTGCTACATGTCCTCATGACATTGAGAATAATGGAGACAGAAGTGTAGAGGCACGTAGACTGCGAGGGCAGCTAAACCTAGATTTCATTGACATTCCAGCAACCTTTAGAAGAATACTTGGAGATACAAAGTTTGAGTGACATGCTGCAGTCCTCATCAGTGGACCTCGCCAGAGCAATTGACCTCATTGAGGCGCTGCAGGACTCAATAGTAAAATACAGAGATGAATCATCTTTTGACCAGCTGTGGACAGAATTGCTGAGCATCGCTCAGCAGTGCAACATCAGGACAGAGAGGATGTCTAAAAGGCAACCTAAAACAAGCTCTACTCTTAACAGTTGGTCAGCGATACTGTGACAAGGATGGATGCAAGGATGATTTTTGTAAGACTGTTTACTATCCGATCCTAGACCGTGTAAATGCTGAGCTAGATAGGCAGTTTTCAAAAACCAATTGTGATATCATGAGAGGGATTCAGGCACTCAATCCCAAAAGCAACAGCTTTTTAGAGGAGGCTCCTTTGTTTTTGTTTAAAGCCATTTACGACACAAACATGGAGGATCTGAAGCATGAGTTCCATCAAGCCAGGTGGATCTTGCAGAGAAAGGAGGCAGCTGGAATGAAGAATCTCACCAGTTTACTTGAGTTTACAGAGTTCCTGGAGCCATTTAAAGAGGTCTTCTATGAACTGTTCAGGTTGTGAAAAACTGCTTTGGCCCTACCTGTAAGCACAGCTGCCTGTGAATGCAGTTTTTCTGCATTGAAACTGATAAAAAAATCACTTGCACACCACCATGAACAATGAAAGACTGAGTGATCTTGGTGTGGAGTCCAAGAGAGCCAAGGCCTTGGATATGGATGAGCTTGAAAGGTTGTTCAGCAGCAAACACGACATTCGCAAGATACAGTTATTTTGAAGTGTCAGCACCTCCAAATGAGTGGTACATTGAGTGGTGCTATTCTGATTGTGACATAATTGTTTACAATACACAGTGTAAAGAGCACTACTGATTTTGAATCTTGTTATTGGTTTTAGTTTCACTGAGAATTTGAGTGGCAGGCGTGAATTTTCCAGGGTATAATTTGACATTTTTGACTACTTTTGATTTTACTGTTATTTCTCACCTTATGAACTATTTACCATACCGTGTGTGGTGTCATTATTTTCAGCACAACCTCACATGTGAGATTGTACAGTTATTTTTTCATTTTGACATACTGTATTAACACAATGTACCGAAAATCACAAAAAACATCAAATCTGAGTAGGAAAAGGTTTGATTTTTTACTGTGAAAACCACAAATATGTTTAACGAACCAATTGTATTACTTAGAATGCAAATACAAATTGTTGTTTGCTAAAATTGTGCATACATTTTTTTAATTTACAAAGTTATGTGTAACCTTTTACATTTAAATGCAGGCAATGCCTCAGGCCTCCCTCAGCTCTTCCCTGCCTGCTCCACAAGACAAAAAAATGATCACACTAATTTTATTTCATTATTAAAGGATATTGTTGTAACATTGTAAGAATTTAAGTGGTGCTTAAAACTGATTACTATACAGAACACTGCTATGTTCACTGTACAGAGATAGAAGCACTAACTTCTTGCTAACTCTGTACAACAAACATGCTAGTGTTCTGTGTGTAACCACTTGGTAAGAGTACACCCAGCAGATTTTATGTGGCCAAGAAAAGCAAGATGAAAACAAACGGTGTGTAACTGGACAATATGAATTGAAGCGATCGCCCATATTGAAGTGGGTGATCAGTGGCAGCTTTCATTTTTGTTAATTTTGGGTGGCCCCCCCAGATTAATTGCTGTTACCCCCTGTGCCCCGAACCAGCAAATTATCTGGACCCGCCCCTGATGTCTCGCTGTTTCTGCCTTTTAAGATTAGAAGAATGCTTACTTGCTCTGATTGCAATCTAACTTTAAATTTGAACCATTCCCATTTATTCAAAAAAGACAGTTCCAAATCCACAATTTCTCCAGCCAGTTGTTTGGCTTCTTTACAAAAGTCAGTATTGTCCAGAAGGCTATTATTGAATTTCCAAATGGGTTTAAGAATATGTTCATGTTTGCACAGCAACAGAGACAACGAGATCGCACAATAATCAGTTAAAGATGATGCTGAGATTTCACACTCAGAAACATCATTAACTAAATTGTTTGAGATCAGGAAAAAATCGATCCTTAAACATTGTCCATTATTGGATGCATTAAACCAGGTATATTGTCGATTAATGGGATATTTTAACCTCGAATAATCAGTCAAACTTACTTTTGAAACCATTTAAATTTTAAATTATGGTTTGATCATAATAACCAGAGATCAGGAACTAAATTAAAATCTCCTCCCAGTATTATTTTATCGGTTGTGTATGACACTTTCCATACATCCAGCAGCTTAGTGACGAGAAGAAGTTATTGTTTTGAACTTTTCTGTTATATCCATAAACACTAACCAGGATATAGTTTATCCCATTAATTTCCGACGTCACCATTAACCAGTGACCATTAATGTCACCTTTGTGGTTAATTACATAACCAGGGAACCCGTTAAACAACATCATTACACAAGCCGAGTTCAATGTTCCATGATTAAAGTAAACTGATTTCCCCCATTGCAGTTTCCAAAATTTTATATTAGCCTCCACTGAATGGGTCTCTTGCAAGAAAACACAATCAGCTTTTTGTTCCTTGCAGAAAAGAAAAATGGCCTTACGTTTTACGTTATTTTCTAACGCCCTAACATTTAAAGAAAGAAAAGAACATTTAACTGGTAAATACTCTCCCAAGAATGTGCAAAAGTAACGATGTGCAGGACTGAGTAACTTAGTCCTTAACGTACATGTTTAGTGCAACAACCCTCAAAGTATCTGAACAAAAGTAAAAGCTGAATATTTCAGTAAACCTGTATAGAAAAAATACAGCTAAATGAGCTGGTTTATTCAGGGTCCACTCTTCGGTTGTCGATCAGTGCATATCCCTCCTTCAGGAATGCTCTCTGTCCCTTTCTCCTCGCATCCTGGATCAGCGGCCACAGTTTGGCAAGCGCCTCCCGATCTTCTTTGGAGAAATCTCTGAAACCTATGTGCATCTCGCTGCAGACTCTCTCGCATCTCTCAACCTCTTCCAGACCTCATCCCGAACACTTCTCATTCCGAATTGGATTATGACAGCCCTCAGTGTGTTGTTTGAAGTAGCAGCGCTTCCCTTTCTTCCCAGGCAGTGGACAGTATCCACAGTCTGCCGCAGCCGGTCCACGGACAGTGGTACAACTCTTGTCAGTATCCCAGTGACAACTTCTCTCGTGTCTTCTCCATCCGGTCAGCCTCAGATTCCGCCTTCTCTTGTAGCGGGCTTGCTCCTCACTATAGTTTTTTAGTGAGATGTTTTCTTTTTGAATATCAGAGTTTTTTCTTGAGCACAGCAATGTCATCCTTATTCTGTTTTGCTGCTGTTGTGTTGGCTTTAATGTGTCTTTCAAAACTCTTTGGCAGTTTGGTTTGTTCATCTATCTTTTGGGTCAGAACCTGCACCACATGAAGAATTGCAGCGCCGATACTGCACTGTAAAAAAAGATTAGTTGACTCAACTTAACTAAGTCAAGTCATCTTGTTGCTTTGACTGAGTTAATTTGAGTCAACTTATAGTGTCAAGTTTATTACACTTCAAAACATGAGTTGATGCAAAATGTAGTCTGTTGACTCAACTTCCTGTATCAAGTTAGGTGGACTACAAAATATTATTTGAGATAACTTTAAGAGATTTTCTGACTCAACTTTCTGTATCAAGTTAGGTGGACTACAAAATAGTATTTGAGATAACTTTAAGAGATGTTATGACTCAACTTTCTGTATCAAGTTAGTTGGACTACAAAATATTATTTGAGATAACTTTAAGAGATGTTCTGACTCAACTTTCTGTATCAAGTTAGGTGGACTTAAACATTACTTAAGATAACTAAAAAAGATGCTTGTTGAACTTATTTTATCAAGTTAGCGCAACATTATATATTTTTTCTCAACCTTTATTGCCAAGTTACTTGAGTTTAAGCAAACTAATATTTACAAAGAATCTACATGAGAATTAGCCAGTCAAACTTCAATATTAACACATAAAAAATAGCTGAGAAGACAGCTCAATAAGGACCTTTATTAAAACCCCAACAAGTCCAACTCCAACCTGCCTTGCTTCAAAATAAGTGTCAATGGATGTCAAGATGTCAAAAAAGACCTTCCTTGGGACATGTAAAAAAAAAAAACCCTCACCCTCTACCAGACCTTTGCTTTCACAAACTGAAATTCCACTGTCCCTCACATAAATAATAATATAATGCATAAAAAGAAGAGCTTCCTTCCTTTGGGGAAAAGCAATAACATTCTGAAACAGAGTCTGTTCTGAGTAAATGTTCAGAGTTGCTGCAGTAAATTGAATTGCAGAAGGAGATTCGCAAGAACAAACAAAAAATGTATCTTTGAGAAACTTGTTAAAAATGTTGAAAATGAAAACATTCAAACATTACTGAAATGTCCACTCTCTCGACAATTTCTCTGTAACATCACATGGATTAGTGTTCCTCCAAACAGAGCAATAGAAATAAGTCAGGACATGAAAACAAGGTGGTGTGACCCACAGAAGGGCAATACATTTCTATACATTTCTTCTCCTCTTACTAAATAATGTAAAAAATGAGAATTCTTCCTCTGGCACATGCAGACAAAACGTTTTCACATCCTCTTAAACAACCAGCTCTTTCAGGGCTGGTAAAAACTGAAATTACACTGTGCTGTCCCGCTTGTAAAAAAACAAAAAAGACAAAAAAAACAAAAAAAAAGAGCATTTCTTTGAGGGGAAAAAACCCAACTCTCTAGGTGACTTGATCAATTGAGTCCATTTTAAGTGTGTGTTCAGCACTGTTGGGCTTTACATTTATTTTCCTCTTACTACATAGTGCAATGGACAAATGGCAAAAAAATGAGAATACTTTCTAAGGGCCAAATGCAGAAACATCCTCCTGAGGCATCCCTTTAACTGAGCAGTTTGTTCTTTAGAGAGTGGACTCTAGGAGTGCACATCTCGGACCCGATTCCCATGAACAGGCGCTGAATAACCTCAAAAGTATATTTCAAGTCTTTCGGATAGTCAAGGTTCAGCCTGTACAGCAGGCCCATCAGGTTCACAAAAGCGTTAGGTACATCACCCAGATGACGCACGACAATATTTTCCTTAATGACGATGGCAACATCGTTGTAGGAAACAGGAAGGGGCGCTCCTTCACATCTTCAGCGACCAAAAGGATTCCAATCACCATTCCCTTGATGACATCCTCCTCGGGATCTGTTGGCTTCATGCAAAAACAAACAAAAAACAAAAAGGTGCCTGTGCTTTAGATGCGTTTTGCCATATAGTGTAAACACACAGAGGATGCCTGAAATGACATGTGTAACCCTGCCCATTATGAACTGAAAAAACACTATACGTGCATTCAGTTGATATCAGAACTCTGATTTTTGTCACCCTCAAATGACGGAAACTGAGCTTTCAGTTCAAGAGAGGCAACATAAACTCTGACCTTCTCACTGGCAGTGAACAAACCCAGAGTTTCTCTCCGTCTCATCCATCTTACAGAGCCAGCCATGTTGTTTAATTTCTTAATTATTCAGTCTGTATCAAAGTGCCTATCCAAGCACATTAATTAGTGGAGGTTTACTGTCTGTCAACATTTAAATCCTGGTTCCTCTCAGTGGGGTTGCACAATTAATTTGGACTACAACTACAATATGCACTTACATCCTTGTCGAGACTCTCCATTAAGGATGTCATTTCTTGTACACCCTCAAAACGCTTCAACCGGAAAAGCTGAAGAAGTTTATGCAGATGGCTGTCCAGACCCTCATAGAACTTATTGATGTCCATCGACATGAGCCTGGTGAATTCCTTGACGATCTATGGGGAGAAGTAACATTACAGTTTTAGTTTAAGTTAAAAGTCACCTAAATTTCTGGGTCATATCAGGGTCATATCAGAAGTCATCAAATTTCAGGTATAAGGTGAATAAAATTTGAATTGTTTTTTACTGTTCTCAAATGTACTAATGGATCACGTTTCACCCACAACATTATTCAAAGGTTAATTAATTAATGTGTTACTTAACCAATTTTAAATTTTACTCCCAAATATTTCACTTTAGGAGCACATATGTTCCTTGTGAGGAATGTTAGCATAGAGCCCTGCAATATACACTATACAACATTACCACTTCACTATGACTAAGAAAACATTTACAGATTCTACCTGTCTTTCAGTAAAAAGGGCAGGCCGTCTGACTCTCATTTCGGCCACAGGTGGCTCCCCTTCAACGACCTCCTGTCTTCTCAGTGCGCATGTTGCGTTCATTGCATCATTGATGTAGGCCAGGTTTGGGGTTGTTTTTCTCATCTCCTGGACCATCTTTTCTCTCTCTTCTTCAAGACTTCTGCTGTCTCTTCCCTGGGGGAGATCTGGAAGAAAATTTGTTTCAGACCGTCTAGGTTTCTTTATTTTGTTTCTCTTCCCTCGCGTGTCCCCAGCACCTCTTTTCTCAGAATTGACCTCCAGTTCTCCACAGCCGACACCTTTCAATTTCTGTCTGTAATTGACCATCTTGAACTTTAAACTGTGTTTCCATCCATACCATCCAGATGTGGAGCCAGGTTCTGGAAGGCAAGGGTGTTTTCCAAGTGCCTTGGCTACACATCCAAAATGTTCAAGAGTTGGGTAGGTCATGAATGAATACATTGTTTCAGCAAGTTTGAGCAGAATCTCAGACTTCATGTCTCTTGAAATGGATAAAAGTGCTCCACTTTCTCTAAAAGCGTCATTGCCCTGCCTGAGCCTCAGCTCAACATTGTATGATTAGGTGGGAATGGGAAAATGAGCTGGCCACTGCTGTGAACGCCGACCTGCAAAGCCCTCTGTTTGGCTGCTCAATGAAGAGTATGTCGTTGGAGATGATCGATAAGTTGAAGAGGATGCTGCCGGAGATGATGGATAAGCTGAAGAGGATGCTCCCAGAGATGATGGTAAAGCAGAGCTAAAAGTGTCCAAACTTGAGTCTGAAGAGACAGGGCAGAAAATTATGCAATGTCACTTTCTCCTTTGGTTAGATCATGAACACACGTGAGGTTACAGAAGTCTTTGAAATCTTAATCTTGATATTGGAGATCAAATGGCGAGCGTAACTGCAGTTTGTTTTTTAACAACAGCTTCAGGCCATCAACTGAATCTGGAACAGAGTCCAAGCGGAGCTTTCGAATGTCCTGTGCTGAAATTATCACACGCAACAGCATCTACTTGTGACTGAGAAACTCTCAGGACTTCTATGGAAATGGAGAAAAAAAAGAATGTAAGAATAGACAAAATGAACAATAAAGAAACATGAATATACATGAACAGTCATACACATTATTCTGTTTAAAAGGATCCCCGGCTATGAAGACTTGTAGTTCTTAAAAGATAAATGTTAGTATCAGTTATAATGAAGTGATATAAAAAACCTTCTTGATGTCTTCGTTTTTATAAAATTTGTAAAAATAGCTCTCGTTTTTTTTGGAATTCGGGCTTTTTAGGGGTGAATGGGTCCAATTTATCTTCAGATCTTTCGATGACTTTCCATCCACTTCAAGAGAGCTGCCAGATCGTAGTCGTGGTCCGTCATGCTAGCAGGCACGCTGTTTCACAAGTGAATAATATGTATTTTTATATTCACGTATATTTTCTCGGTATATTCAGATACTTATAGTTTTTGGTCCACAATTGTGGGTTGTTGCAGGAAAGTTTAACAATTCTAGGACTAAAACAGGAATTTTAACCAGAGCCTGCAGAAAAGTGATAGCTATCTTACTCCATACCTTAGCCAATCATCATCACTTATGCAGTTGTCTCGCCCCTCCCTCCTCCCTCACCAAGGCTTTGCAGCTCCGGCCACAACACTGTAACACTGTAATATGTTTCACTTTAGTCAATGTGTTAATCCCCATCAGGTCCGCTGTGCTGCGTATCTGCTCCGTCCCAGCTCCGGCAGTCCGGAGCCCTCTGGCACAGATACGCAGGACTTCTATTTCTGGCGGATGCCGTAGCACAACGCAGCAATTCAGCTGAATTTAGCATGGAGCAGACAGAAAGTCAAGCACCGAAATAACAAACAGCATCCGGTTACCTTTCAAAATAAAACACTCCGTGTTGACACCAGCACACAAATCTCAAAAAAGGGACAAACACAAGCTCTTCTGCTGATCCTACGGTCGGGAACACTCCTTGTTGTTGTTTTCAATAACTCAGACCTAGAACTGCGGTCGAGAGTGATTACGTGATTATCGCGGGAACTCCTCGTCCTCCTGACGCCAGCTGTCTACCGTACTGCCCCGTGGCTTACTCAAACCGCAACCGGTGGGGATTGGCGGACGGCGGATGGCGGAGCAAAACCGGATTGGAGCCACAACGCTGCGGACACGTATCCAGTGGAAATGGGGGGGTGGGAGCCGAGTCTGATGACAACAGCTTCAATGAGTAGCTTCAATTTATAACGCGCCACATTTAATTGTCCGTAACGGTAATGGCGTTGTAATGATGGAAATAGTAATTAGCAAGATTACCCGTTACTGAAAATAGCAACGCCGATTATTTTAACGCCATTATTCCCATCACTGCGCATCATTAACTGCGTGAATGTGTTACATCAAAATGAGTCGGAAGCAGCAGCAGCCCTTTCCTAGACGTGGTCTTACATGAAGAAAAATAATTTTGAGCTGTTTTTGGTTTTTATGTGTTTCAAAATTAATACAATCTCAGCTTTAATATATAGTGATGCACGGGTCAGGGCTTCTTTTGTTCAGAGCGGAGTCAGCAGCTGGATTCTGCACCCACGGTCAGTAGTATTAGTGAGTGTATAGGCAAGCAAACAACAACCACACGACCATTATTCATTGTATTATTACATTTGTGGAAAGTTATTACAATAAAGATTTTCACATCCCCACAAACGTATTAAATCCCTGCAAACGTAATAGTTATGACATTTGTGGGAAATCGCATGTTACGGCAGCGGCTATTACGTTTGTGGTTTATTACGTTTGTGGCCATTATTACATTTGCGGGCGTTACACGGTGACTTGTAGAAATTATACAAATAGCAGTAATGACAATAATAATCGATTTCAAGATAACTTAGGCTGTAGTGATATTAAACCTACAAAAATCATGTCTTTTTTTTTTTTCTTTTTTTTTTTTTTAGCGGCACCGCCGCAGAATGCATGTAGGGGGAGCACTGTGTTTGAACAAGTGAATTTCCCCTTGTGGGATAAATAAAGCCAATCTTAATCTGAATTTGCTGTTTTAAACATAAACCATGTAAACAAAACTTGTTAAAGTAATGTTAATACTTTGCAGTCAGAAAATAATGTTTCTGGAGAAAAAAACCCTTTTAGAGAAAGTTAGAGGAGCTGAGAGGGTCATCGGAGATTCCCTCCCCTCTGTCCAAGAACTCTTTCTTAGCCGCTGCAGGAGCAGAGCACTGAACATAGTCACATATTCTTTGAACTGCTGCCATCAGGAAAAAGGTTCCAGAGTCAAAAAGGCCGAACAAACAGACTAATCAATAGTTTCCTTCCACAAGCTGTTAGATTGCTGAACTACTGATCTGGAGCATGCACACTTCAGAGCCATCATCATAGTTTTAGTTTTAAATAATTAAATTTGCATATTGTGTGTATTTATTGTGTTTGTGTTTTTGAACCCGGAGAAACACAATCTCACTTTTGCTGCACTACTTTTTTTGGTACAGCTATATGAAAATAAAGCACTGATTGACTGACTGATTGATTGATTGATATAGTTATAGGTATGTGTTATAATCACAACAACAACAAATGTGTTTTATTATGAAAATTAACCGGATGTTATATTGGTGTTTAGTTGTGTGACTTCCTGTCTGCTCTTTGCTGAATTCAGCTGAACTGTTGCACTGTGCTCCGGCATCCAGCAGAAATAGAAGCCTTGTGTATCTGCTCTGGAAGGGTCCAGACAGTGGGAGCTGCAGCAGAGTAGATACACAACACTTAATAACGGAGGGGAACCAGACTGAACATGAATCTGGTGGAAAAAAATATACAAGGGGCACCGAAATTGAAATGAATTTGATTGCAATCCCGGTTCGACATAGTTTAATCACCGTCCATAATAATTGGAGAATCCTCCATAATAGCTTTTATTTTATATCATATTGTATTATATTATATTATTATATTTTATAAGAGGCAACAGCCTTTCCATAAAACTCCAAAGTTCTGCATATGTGGCCATGTGAAGTTAGCCATCAAATCTTGATTTTTTTTACACACACTGAGGGCTGAAATTTGTTGGGCAGTCTCATTGCCTTCATTTAGATGTAGACATACACATTATATTTTAACATTTTCCAGTTTATGTTATATTTTGTGGAAATTACAAGACTTATTTTAAATTCACCCTGGAAAAATGAATCTCAGATTTCAAATTATATTTCAATTACCACCTCTAAGAACTGGGGATGCAGGATATGGATCATTGTCAGCTGACAAAAATCCAATAATTAGGTGCTTCTCATGGCAGGTACCTATAAGATAACTGATAATTCCACATTTCTGTATTTTAGAAAACATACATAGCCATAGTTCATGTGAATCTGAGGGTAAGGAAAGCTAATACGTAGTGGAAAAGATGGATGATTGAATAATCAATAGCTCGAAGGAGATTTGTTGTGTGAAGACTGACATGTTTTCCTTCTTTACCGTTCTTGTGGAACATTGTTTTGTTAATATGCAACTATGTTGTCTTCCTCTAAAACTGTAGGAAGTGTCCACACTGAAAATGATATGTTCGATTATCTAGTCTACGCTGAGTGGCTCTACCCATGTGCAACAGTTTGACAGCATGAGTAAAATAGTTGATCATATGAAGTCAATGATTCATTTGATTTAATATACTGTACATTAAACCAACACTATCATAACATCTTGGTAAGTCATTATACTTTATTTTTAACAAAAAGCACATTATAGCACATTTTCAATAGTGAGTAATGTTTTGGTAGTGTACGCAATATTTTGTTCACCACAGCAAAATCAAATTGTCAATAGTTAATGTTTATGAAAACACTCAATAATAAATGTTGCATATATGCAGCCAGCATATAGTATATAGCAGATTCACATGATGGTAAATATCTGAAAAGAAGAATAACAGTACTTCGATTCCAGATAATACTTCACCGTAGAGCTACAAAACTATGGCAATCTCAAAGAACGCATCTTGTGTTTTCTTGTGGGCAAATAACAAATGCGATTCAGTTCCAAGTCTTCATTGGTGTGACAATACACATAACATGACAATAAATCAATAATTATACAATCTGAGCTGATGGAATCCTTCTGTGACTAACGGCCCAAAGATGGTCTTACTGTGAAAAGTGGTGTGACCACAACATAAAGACTGAAAAAATACAGCATTAAACAAAAACTTTATCCTCCAGATATATCAAATATATACATATATTTTTTTCATCCATCCATCTGTTTTCGTCCACTTATCCGGGGCCAGGCAGCTGCCTGAGCAGGGACACCCAGACTTCCCTCTCCCCGGACACTTCCTCCAGCTCTTCCGGGAGGATCCCAAGGCGTTCCCAGGCCAGCTGGGTGACATAGTCACACCAGCGTGTCCTGGGTCTTCCTCGGGTTCTCCTCCCGGCGGGACATGCCAGGAACACCTCCCGAGGGAGGCGTCCCGGGGGCATCTGAAACAGATGCCCGAGCCACCACAGCTGGCTCCTCTCGATGTGGAGGAGCAGCGGCTCTACTCCGAGCTCCTCCCGGGTGACAGAGCTCCTCACCCTATCTCTAAGGGAGTGCCCCGCCACCCTGCGGAGGAAAATCATTTCGGCCGCTTGTATTCGGGATCTTATTCTTTCGGTCATGACCCAAAGTTCATGACCATAGGTGAGGGTAGGAACGTAGATTGACCGGTAAATCGAGAGCTTCGCCTTTCGGCTCAGCTCTCTCTTCACCACGACAGACCGATACAACGACCACATTACTGCGGCCGCTGCACCGATCCGCCTGTCAGTCTCACGCTCCATCCTTCCCTCACTTGTGAACAAGACCCCAAGATACTTAAACTCCTCCACTTGAGGCAGGAACTCTCCCCCAACCTGGAGGGAGCAAGCCACCTTTTTTCCGGTCAGGAACCATGGCCTCGGACTTGGAGGTGCTGATATTTTTTTGACAAAAAATGTATTCGGAAATCTTCATATGTGCATATCCACACTGTCTAAGTCTTGTAATTAATTTGTGATAAAAACAATTAAAAATACACTGCCCAGCCTTTAGCTTTGATTACAGTACACATTCGTTGTGGCATCGTTTTGTTGAGCTCATGCAATATCACAGCATATATTTCCATTGTTGCATTAATTTTTAGTTGTTATTTTTAGATGTTGTCTTGATGATGGCTCAGCCTTTGTGTTAAGTCTTCTCCAGCACATCTCAAAGATTCTCAATGGGGTTAAGGTCTGGTGTCTGTGGTGGCCAATCCATGTGAGAAAATGATGCCTCATGCTGCCTGGACCACTCTTTTACTATTTGAGCCCAATGAATTGTGGCATTGTCAACTTGCAATATGCCCGTGCCATCAAAACCTGATCATTCAGTTTTTTGAGGTAGTCAGCTTTTTCGGGCACATAACATTGCTGAACCTAGACCTGACTGTTCTGTTTACACCTTCATGCCATAGGTGTCACACAGTGCGTTTACCTGACACTCAAGAAAACCGAATTACTGGGTTAGTCCGACTATGGTCGGATTTTTAAGTTGCATGTATACACCTTAGTCTGACTAATATTGGACCGGATCGGATTTCTCAAAGTCGGATTAATACACCTAGATTATTCCATTGATAGTCGCATTACTCCTGCATGTATACGTTTTATCAGATCGGATCGGATTTTGCGTTCTGCGCAGGCTCTGGACTTTTTTCCCGGGGCCGTGAGCCGGAAGTAGAAGGGCGGCGGCGGCGGCGGCATCTTTCCTCCGAAATCACCGCAAGCAAGAGCGCCATTGTGCATCTAGTTTGTGTAATTATCATTGTTACGACTGGCTCCGAGGCCGCAACAAAATACGGATAGTGGACGCAGATGAAAACAAAAGAGTTATTTTATTTGATTATAACCATAAATTAAGTAAACCATGGAGTGTGAAAATGTATATCAGTGGTGTACGAGGGTGCTTGGATGTAATGTCAAATGCAGGGTGCATGTTGTCCGGTGCAGAAAAGAACAGAACAGAACAAAGCAAACAAAACGGCAGCAGCAGCAGCAGGGTCTCGATCTGGAGGAAGAGAGACAAAGGACCTAAACCAGCCAGCTTAAATCAGCTGCAGAGCCAGGCCCAGGTGCTCCCAATCAGCCATCCACTGCAACCTGCAACACACAGACACACCCATTACACACAGGACCAGCCATGGGCTAAGGGCCGTAACAATCATGTACACCATATACGAAATGTACAAAGATGTAGCTTCGTCTTGCTCTTCGTACGCCATCTTTCTGGAATGCCGAGGCAGCTGGTGACATAAAGAGGTCAGCCGGAGGTGGAGTTGTTACCACTAATTGGAATGGGTACAGTGCCACCTTGCGTACATGCTTCAGCCAGTAATTCGATTTTCGCACCATCATGTATACTCAAACAATTGTAGTTGTCTGATTGAGCAGCATAGTCGAACTATGGCTGTAATCCGACTAAGCTGTGCATGTAAACGCACTGACTGTGGGGGAGTAAGAATGAGGAGAGAGTAGCAGGTGAGATAGAGGGAGTAGAAGAAGAGTGTAAATGGAGCATGGCAGTCCTGTTAAATAAAAGTCCTGAATGATACACGTCTCCTCTGTGGCCCAAACACAGCAAATTGGCGACAAGGATGGCCACTTCAGTACAGAGTCCGCCACCTTCTCAAGCCGGTGAGCTGCCGATACCATTTGCAACATGGCGAAAGTTCTTCAACGACTTCATGCTAGTCATAAATGCTACGGGTAACGCATGGCCGGAGGCCAGACACTGTGCTGTTTTACTACACTGCTTCGGGCCAGAGGGACAACGGCTGTTCTACACATTACCTGTTAATGTGTTGGCTTGCAGACACACATTCAGACAAGAGGATTCAGCTGAAGGATGAAGCCACAAGCCAGTATGTTGCTGCTCTCAGAGCTTTAGCTGCGCCATGTGGCTTTGGCGCAATGGAGAGTGAGTTGTTTTGAGATCAGCTAATGGCTAATGCTCATCTTAGTGCTGTAAGAGACAAGTTGCTGCTGGAGGAAGACCTCACCCTGGACAAAGCTCTGACCATCGCTTGCCAAGTGGAAGCAGCAGTTAAGAATGCTACACTACTCTCTTCTGCTACTATGGTACCTGCTGCACCAGTACAGGCCATTGAGGCTACACATGCACATTTTCGGGGGAGAAGAGGAGCACGACCAGCTCAAACCCGCGAACCTGTATCTCAAGGCCATCGCAAACAGGCTAGTGGTAAACAGCATCAACGCCATTGTTTCAGATGTGGCTCTGATAACCACCTTGCTAATGATAAGAACTGCCCATCTGCAAAAGTGACATGTGACAAGTGTAAGAAAAAGGGGCATTTCGCAAAGTATGCAAATCAGCTGTGGCTATAGTGAGAGAAGTTGTAGTACCTGAGTTAACAATACTGTGTGTGGAGGACATTAAGTTGACAGCTGCAGCATGTAATAAAATCACCTGGCAATTAGACATTGAAGCACCACAAGGGAATTCCAAGGTCCTTGAGTTAATTGTGGACACTGGAGCTGCTGCATCTATCCTGCCAGAACCAATATACAGGCAAAATGTTGCACACTGCCCCTTGACAGAACTCAAATTTAAACACACATATGCAAGAGGCGACCTGTCTGTCATTGGCTGTCTAGAAGTCACAGTTGCCTTTGCAAATCAAGTTTAAAAAAAGTCCAAGCATTGTTCTATGTAGTCAAAGCTGGATCACCACTGCTAGGCCCGGATCTGATTAAAGCACTCAAGATGGACAACATTGGAGGAGAAGTGATCTACAGAAAAAAGGACAATGCAAAAGGATCTTCGACTGTGACACAACCATGTATGGTGAACTGTGTTGATTCTGGTTCAGCTGACCATCTTGGATGTGTTAAAGGGTTCATCCACAAAGTTCAGGTAAACAATACAGTGAAACCTGCACACCAAAAACTGAGGTCTACCACTCAGCATACATGAAGAGCTGTCAGCAGAGCTCAAGCGCTTACTTCAAGCAGGCATCATCGAACCAGTGGATGCATCTGAATGGGTCAGTCCTCTGGTGGTGGCACGAAAACGCAGAGGAGGCTTGAGGCTTTGTGTTGATCTCCGTGAACCTAATAAAAGTGTGATAATGGGCTGCCACCCTTTCCCTCATGGAGGATCTGTTCACGAAACTGGCAGGTGCTACACATTTTAGCTAGATTGATTTAAGTTCAGCTTACCATCAGTTGCCTCTCCACCCTGAAGTCTCACTGCTTTCATAACTCATGAGGGACACTTTCAGTTCACCCAATTTCCTTTTGGGCTAGCTTCAGCGCCATCTGCCTTTCAAAAAATGATGCATTCAGTCCTGAAAGACTTGCCAGGCGTACAACACTATTTGGATGACATCATAGTGTATGGGCATTTCAAGGAAGAACATGATGAATACCTACAAGCTGTTCTTCAGAAAAAGCTTATTTGGTCAGACAAGCATCCTGTTCTTAGGACATGTCATCTCCATGGAGGGCCTCGACCCCAGCCCAGACCACCTGACTGCCATCGCTGCAGCTCCTGCTCCGAAGGACATGGCAGCTCTTCGTTCCTTCCTGGGTTTAACATCCTGGTTCAGCAAGTTTGTACCAAACTATGCAACAGCAGTAGAGTCACTGCGAGAGCTACTTAGAAAAAACACTCAGGCTGAGCTAAAATGGACTGATGCAGTAAATGAAAGCTTCACTGATCTCAAAACAGTGCTCTTGAAAAGCCTAACACTTGCCATCTACAACCCTGAACTGCCAACAGTCATCACAACAGATGCCTCAGACTACGTACTGGGTGCTGTTCTGACGCAGTTGCACTCTGACAACATGGAAGGTATTGTTGTCTTCGCTTCCCGCACCCTGTCTGCTGCCGAAAGGAAGTACTCCACAGTTGAAAAAGAGGCTCTTGACATATGTATGGGGACATAGATTCACACTCAGAACTGATCACCAAGTCCTCACCACTCTACTAAGTACCAAAGGCATGAACAGAGCTGGCATGAGAATCGCACATTGGTCAGCCAGACTGACCAACATGCAACACTGTCCGGAACATCGAAATGTCATGGCAGACTGTCTCTCACATGTTCCCCTTAACGCCACTGACACAGCTACAGATCCTGAACAGGATTTAATCACAGAGATAGCTGTGATCTCTCCTCTCCTGACCGTCCTCACACTTTCAGATTTGAAGGCTGAATGTGAGGACTGTTCTGAACTTGCAACGCTGCGACAGGTCATCCTGGCAGGTTGGCCTAACGTGAAAAGGTCTCTACCAGAGGAGATGAAACCGTACTTCCTTGTGCGTCATGAACTGGCTACAGAGGCCCCACTGATATTCAGAGGAAGATGCCTGGTGGTTCCTAAATCTCTGCGGGAAAGGGTTGTGCACCTTACTCACAAAGGACATCAGGGGATGGTTTGCACTAAACAACGCCTGAGAGAGCTTTACTGGCGGCTGTATATGGACGATCTGGTCAAAACAATTCTGTCATCATGCATAACCTGCCAGGCATGCGACAAAACTGCCAGTGTTTCTCCTGCCCCACTACAACCAGTCAAGTTCCCAGAGGGACCATTTCAACATGTGGCTATTAAAATTGTGGGTCCGTTTTCATGTCACAACTGGAGAATCCCCTTTTCCAGCTCCTCAGAGGACGGCCAATGAGGAAAAAACTAAACATCCTGCCCCTACCAAAGGACAATGGGCAGTGCAGTCATGTCAAAGCTAAAATTGCCCCTCAACAGGCCAGAAGTGCACTTTACACAAACAAAAAGAGAGGAGCTAAACCAACCAACATCACTGTAGGAGCTACAGTCAGAGTGCACAAACCTTTTCGTGTGGGAAAGGGAGAGACATACTGGCATACTGGTCTGAGCTTCTTCATCCTTAAAGATGGAAAAAGGTGGAATGCAGCACGCCTTTCACTCTGCCCAGAGAGCTCTACAGAAGCACGAGGGGCTGAGACAGCAGAGGAAAGCCTCAGTCCAATACAAACTTCACAGCCATCTTCCCTGAAAAGGGAAAGACAACCACCACCATGGACAAAAGACTATGTGATGAAATTAGTATCTAAAGAAAAAAAAACATGAAAGTGAAGACACTGCCCTAACTAATGATTGAAATGTGTGGAAAACGAGTTTGAAAATATGAGCTATGGTTCATACCGTGAATTGCAGTTAATATGTTTGATATGTTCTTTTGTCTTATGAAAGAAACCTTATTTGCACTGTAATTCAAGTAATTTAAGTTAAACTGCAGTTACTGCATTTTGCCATTATAGTACCATTTATTTGGCTTAAGAAAATGCTTGACTACAGTAAGACCTATGTTTTATTCTGAGGGTACAGTGTTTACTAAATGCTATATTGGTGACATTAATTCCTGTCAGACTGTTTGTGAGGTTGATGTACAAGTCACATGGTGGCTGTTGTTAAAGTTATTGTTACTACTTGCACTTAAAGTTGACTGAGTACGGAATGGCTTTTGAGGAAAAGGGAAAATATTGCGTTTACACCTTCATGCCATAGGTGTCGCTGTGGGGGAGTAAGAATGAGGAGAGAGCAGCGAGTGAGACAGAGGGAGTAGAAGAAGAGTGTGTACGTAAACGGAGCATGGCAGTCCTGTTAAATAAAAGTCCTGAATGATACACGTCTCCTCTGTGACCCAAACACAACACTGACCAACTGAAGAAAGCACAGATCACAACACTGCCCCGACAGGCTTGTACGGTAGGCACTAGGCATGATGGATGCATCACTACATCCACCTCTCTTCTTACCCTGATGTGCCCATCACTCTGAAACAGGTTAAATCTGGACTCATCTGACCACATGACCTTTTTCCATTGCTTCCAGAGTCCAGTGTTTTTTCTTTGCTCATCGTGCATGTGGAAATGCTCTTACTTTCACATCAAACATAGCTGTGAGTTCTAATGTTGATGTACATTTTTTACGATTTGATTTCACCAAATGTTGAAGTGCTCTCTGATCACGATCATTCATGATCTTCCTTGAAATTGATGGTTCACCACTATCCTTCCAGGTTTAATAATGTGCTGGACAGTTTTTAACCTAATTTTAGTAGTTTCAGCAATCTCGTTAATTGTTTTCCTTGCTTAATGCAGTCCAATAACTTGACCCTTCTGAAACAGTGACATCTTGTCCACGACCACAGGACATGTCTTCGAACATGTTTTTTTAAGAAAAAAGGAGCTACTCACTGTATCGGTTGGGGTTAGATAACTTGTTGCAAGCTAAAATATATTAATCACTGCAGTAATTATTTAATGGAGTGCTCTTACCAACTTTCTTAGTTAAATCTAGGTGGTGACCTTTTTTTGGCCAGGCAGTGTACTTGAGTCAATAAGTAGAACAGTAAATATTTTATGCCCAAAGGGGCTTAAACTACCCATATGGGAACAAGTGGTACATGAAAAATATACTTCATTAATTTAGGTGTCCATGGGCAAAGCAACAACTTCACAATTGCCATATAACAGTTATTAAGCTGGGGGCGCTAACGAGTACCGCATGGATTAGACACCTTCCTGAGGGGCTCCGTTCCATCTTCACTAAAATTACATTTATAACTCACACTTGCACTACGAATGTTTAATTGTGAGTAGCTCTGGAAGAATAGGTGCCAAGGGAAAGCCTACAAACTCAAAATCAGCCTCTAAGAAAGAGGTTAAAGCTGCCTCTGTTGCTGAAGAAGATGACAATGCTAGTAGTATAACTGATTTAGGTAGCGGCTCCACCGCCGATGCCGGCGACACTCCAAGCTCACAGCCCACACTTGCTAACATCCTAGTAGCTATCGGGAAACTGGAGGAAGACATGACAACCAGATTCAATGCTCTGGACTCAAAACTGCACATAGTCCAAATAGTCCAGTGGGGTAGTGCACAAATCTAATGATACCGTTACCGAGGTGATAAAAGCACCAAATTTTACATGAAGCTTCTTTAGGACCTCCTGAATGATTTCAGCCTAGGAGCCCAGCTGAAAAATTGAAATTTGATGTCAAATGACTGATAAAACAATATCGAAGAAAAACATTTTTTGTTTTTTTCCTCTTGAGTAAAACTTTCATGGTAATGGCCTTTTAAGACCAATGAATAAGCTTCATTTTGTCAATTTGTGCTCAGGCCAGTAGATCTTCCAAATAATAAGTGTAAAATAGAGTACCAAGACATCTTAGACCCCGAAAAACCTCAAAAGCCTTGTATAATATAGGCAGAATTATAAAAAAAAAAAAAGGCAGCAAAA